>CM076573.1:304942985-305420493 GCA_034641835.2 Pinus albicaulis | reverse complement strand
AACACAAGCAAGGAATCGATCTTTCCCCACTCTCAAGCTTTAAACGAGTTGTTCAAAGTCTATTTGCAGAGTTTCCGGGCTTTTACCCGCCCTTTGGCCTCCCGCGAAGTGCGGCGCTCTTGAGACGGAGTTTTTAAATTGCGACACAAGGCGCGCGACGCTCTGTAGGAGAGCGCGGCGCCACTGTATGTTAGGTACACGACGCAGCCACGACCCGACGGAGCCACTCGGAGAGCTATTTGCGTGGTGTTCTTCCTGGAAGTGAAAAGTGCCGCGCACTTGTTTACCCTCAACATGCCTCCAAATCGCTCTTTGAAGGTGGCACAAGCTTCTCAAATGATCTTCCATCAAATCTGAAGAGGTATTTTTGAAACTGCCCTTGAAATTTTCAAAACTATCAAAGTGGTAAAAGGCTAGTTTGTGCATAAATATATCTGTTGAGCTGCATATGAGGGTTAAGGTTCGATCAAAGGGGAGCCTTGATTTTTGAAAAGATAAAATTCCTACAGGTTTTGTTGAATCTTTAGAAACATATGAAAATCCTATCACCATCTATATAAACAGTTTTTGCTATGTATATCCTTGTTTAAAACCGTGCTGGAGTGGTGGATATACTGCTAGAAGTGCCTACAGAGAAAAGAGTTTTTGAGCTAAAAAGTGTGTTTACACCTTCCTATTCCTAACCAAAAGGCGCCGAGAGGTAATTCTCCTACAACTTTTTCTTAAAAACCTTTGAGACATTTTGTCACCTTTATTCTATAGAACAGTGAGATTGACTGTATGCCCACACTGGAGGTTAACTATGTATGTGGTATGAATTTGTTTGATGGAGTGGCATACCAATAGAGAACAGTGAAGTGTAATAGGAAAAAAGGGTTTTGTTAAAGAACAATTTATTGGTTGAAGGCTACAGACTTGGTTATTACATAAAAAACACTATAAGCCCTGTTAACCTACCTTAGAAACAGCAAGCCTTGGAATCTATTAAAGTCATTGTGGGGGAATGTGTGCACATTTTTGGATTAATTAGTAAAGTGGCACAAAAGGATGCAGCATTCTGATTAAAGGAAGCCTCGATTGTTTGAAAATTCCTACAGACCTCTGCCAGCACCTCGAATGCCTTTCAAAAACCTGCCACCTCATCCTGTGGACAGAAGAATTTGACTATGTTTTTTACTCTTCATACTCATTTGAGAAATTGATTTTCACAAGGTATAGAGGAATTCTTCCAAGGAGGACTGGTTTCTACATTGAAAAGGGAGCCTTGGCTCTTGAAAAAAAGAAATTCCTACAGCCTTTAATTGAAACTTTTGAAGCATTTTTCAAAAACTCTGTCACCTTGTTACATAAACTGTGACATTGACTGTATGCTTACACTAAAGGTTGATTGCATAAGATATGAGTTTGTTGGGTGATTGGCATGCTAGACAAGGGGAAGTTTGTGAAGATTGGGAAGTTTATCATTGGTCAGAAATACAAACAGGTTTTCGAGCTCCAAACATCACAGAGCAAGGCGATTTTGACACCTTACACAACAATTTCACCTAACAGTCTGTCTTCATTTCACTGTATTGTCTCTTGTTAAGGGGTCTGCTGGCTGAGATACATATTAAAGGTGGGAAGGCCATTTTTTAAAGGAGCAGGGGTTTTGTATTGTGAGGAAATATTTTGCAAATCATCCAAATACATTGTTTCTCTATCAAAACAGTGAATTGACAGGGTTTAGTTTAAAAGGGCAGTTTAAAGGCAGTGAGGCTGTTTGGTTCTTCAATAGCATATTTAGCCCAAAATGCCGCCCAGGCAAGACAGCAGAAGTGGTTTACATAAAAGATATGAGCCAATCTCTACAGAGGAGGTCAATGCACATCCATCCATCCTCTTCAATTTTCATGAGGTAGGTTGTTTAGATTTCTGCCAGAAGGTACAGGAGGTCAAAATTTTCTTGCCCTTGACACACCTATGCGCCCTGAGGTTCCAAAGCAAACATTTCCAGGTAGCAGACCTTGATTTCAAGTTTTCCCCGAGGTCAGTGTCTAAAGCCACCAAAATTCCATATCATGGCGAGAAATGGTTCAAACAGACCCATCTAGACTTGGATGACTACAAGCCTTTCATCAAGCCCGAGCACAGAGATACTTGCACTGCTATTTTTCCTTTCTCTTATCTTCTTGCCAGCTACAATCCCCTAATGAAGGTCATAATGAAGTATTTTACTTGTGAAGGGAGATTTACTCGAGTTTATGCCTATCATGTTCAACTATTGATGCATTTCACTAGAACTAGGCAGCTCAATCTCCCTTACTTTTTATGCAAAAGCATCGAGAAGATGGCATCCTTAGTCCAGAAGAAGACTCCATCTCTGCAAATAGCTTCCCTTTTCCATCATTCTCTGATCAAAGTTATCATTCTACATCAATTAGAGAAGAAAGGGGTTTCTTGGGATGTTTTTATCAGTCACCCGGATTTCTCCACTGTTCCTCCTGTCCATATATCTCCCACCCAGTCTATTCATTGCCCTGTACCTTTGTCTAGCAGGCCTACTCCTAGAAGGCTCGAGATTACCACAGAACAGTCAGAACAGCAGGAAGAGAAATGGCATGAGAAAGAAGAAAGGGATGAAGAGCATCTTGATATTGGTGAACAGAAACAGCAGCAAGACAGTGGTGATGGTCAGCAGCAGGAGCAAGAAGAAAAGAGTGCTGAATAGCAGCATCTCAGTGATGATGAACAGCAGGGACAAGAGGAAGAGCAACAGCTTGAGCCACAAAATGAACAAGAAATCCAAGCACAGTAGCAGCATGATGTTGATGATCAAGGGCAACAAGAATTTGATACAGATCAGCATCATGACTTTGAAGAGCAGAAGCAACTTAAAGAAGACACACAGCCGCCTCAAGGAGAGCAGCAGTTTCAAGAAGATGACAAGGGTAAAGCAATTGTGTCTCCTTATCCTAAAGGAACAAAGCCCAGCACAACAAGAAAGAAAGGGCCTAATGCTGCCACTCCAAAAGTGACAAGAGTTGTCCCTAGCAAAAGAAAATCTCCGAAGGGGTCTCCCACTAGCATGCCAAGAAGGAAGAGTGCAAGGTTAGCTTTCAAGGGCAAAGGGAAAGGCAAGATAGGAGAAAGTCAAGAACATGGAGGTGCATTGGCTGTCATTCCAATCCAAAGTGATGACAGCGATAATGAAGCCCGCATTCTTGAAAACCTTCTAATCCATCGAGAGGGTCAAATTGAAGCATTGGAGAATGACCTTCATTGGGCAAAGACCTTCAATCATTTCTTGGAGATCCAAAATAAACAAATGAGTGTCCATTTGGTTGTCCATGAAGCACGAGCAATCAAATACAAGAATGAGGCAGCTAAAGCACAAGTAAGGATAGAGGATCTCATCGATGAGTTTGATGAAGATGCAGAAGAAGACCAGCCTAGGCAGAAGAGGCCTAGAACCATAGGGCTTAAAATAGCCCTAGAAAAGCAAAAGGAAGAAGAACAAGCCCAGCTTCAATCTTTTTCCCTCACTGCACTACTTGAGCAAGAAATTGAAGAAAATAAGAAGGCATGGCTAGAAAGAGCCAATAAACACTTGGAGATGAAGCTTGAAAATGAAAACAGAGACCTGGAGCTGCAAAGGAAGATGACTCAGCACTATCAAAAGTTGAATCAGTTTGCCCGGCGCAAGCTAAAGGCCACCCAAGAGAAACTAAAGGAAGAAAGGAGGAAGCGCCCGGCACGGAAAGAGAAGAAAGGCATATCAGCACTTGACATTTTGGCTTCAGCTTCAGAGCATGTTGCCAGGGACCCTTGAGGGTCATGCACCACAAGTTTGAGCCCATTTTGACAATTTTTGGCTTTTTGGCATTTTTGGGTTTTTGGTAAAAAACTCATAAATTTGCCATTTCATTTTGAGGATTCGTCAAGGGAGGAGAATGGTACCATCAGATGCCATAATTTCATGAGCAGGTCCTCAGTGATTTTCAGAGCATTTGGAGATCATCTGCCCCCTCAAAACAGTGAAAAAGGCTCGCATTTTGCACACTCTGCCCGGTCTATCAGCAGACTGTAATTTTCTGGCTTTTTACACACAGGTACAGATTTGGAGGACTTCTGGGCATCGGATTGAAGAAATTTCAGTTGCGCCGGAAAGTAGACACTCAGATATTTCCAACGAGCTATCATGAGCCTCGTTTCGACATCAAGAAGGCTGCCAAATGTTTCCGGCAAGTTAGGGGACCTTTTTCTGATATAAATTTGAAGTATTTTTGTAATTTTTGAACCTCAAAAATCTGCTTTTTCCAAATGTGCGTTTAGCTATTCTTACACTTGGAAAATGATGAAAAGTCAATTAAATTCCCTTTTTTAGCAATTTTTAGATATTTTATGAGATATTTTTGTGCCTTGGGCTTTGCAAAGCCTCAAGGACAAGTTTAGATATTTTGATTAGGCCAATGAGGATGGAAGCTGAACCATGAGGTTTTCCTCACTTGAGCCTATTTATTCCACAAGATCTCATTGTAAATAAGGCTGAACTTGAGAATATAAGCAATATATGGTCATATGAGCTTTGGAGAAAAAACTTGTGTTATGCTTTTGGATTGCCTCTTGAATGTTCTTGGATGGATGATGAAGGATTGTTGATGGATTCCATGACATGGTAGAATGGTATAGTGTTTCTTGCTTTGTTGTTTTCTTCTAGTTTTCATTCATGATACATGCTTCTTGCTTGCTATAGATCAGTAGAGAAAAAGTTTGAGATATGCCCATGGAGGCACCTCAAATTTCCTGAATCTTCATAGCTCTTATGTTTTCCTCTTCCTTAGTTTCATTAAAGAATTCTTAACTGCTCTTTAACAAACTTAAGGATATTGTTGCTAGTTTCATTAATAGTTCTATGCATATTGAATAGGATGTATGGTGTACCCTGCTTACCTATGACTTTCCATAGTTTCCATCCATGAAACTATCTCTTTAGCTGATTAAGGTTATCATTTTGTTTGAACCAAGGAGGCCTAGTCCCGATCTAGCCCTTTGTCTAAGAACTATGCAACCTAGTTATTCAAAGTACCCAATAGTTTGAAGTGCTGTGTTTAGGCGTTCCGGCATAGTATTTTGAGTTATTAGTCCATCTTATGTGTCTTCCCAAAAGTCTGATAGCCATTTCCCAAAGTTAGAAGGTCTTATATTTCTATGTATGGCTTGAATGTTTGATTTCTATGTATTAATTAGCTCATAGTTACATTTAGCATGATTAATGGCTTGCTATAACATGTTTATGTCTGCTATCAACTAGTTACACTTGAAATCCCTCGTCTTTCACAAACTTGATGTCCATTTACTCCATTTTTCCCAAAGATCCTTTCTACCGTGAATCAAATCGGCCCTACAGCAGTTGCATCATCATCTGATAGCTTCTTTGACCTTTTTGACCCCATAGCCCAGTTGATCTAACTTCTTGTTACCCATTTTATATCTTTGATCAGTTTCATCCCTCACAAACTTAAAAACAAAAAATCAAAAACTTACTTCATAACTAGCCTAATATGAGAACAACATAAACAAACACACAGATATCCCTTACACATTTAGAGAGAGCCCTCTCTGAGTCCAGGAAGGCTAGGTCCTTGGGCTCCAAAGCTTGGTTTGATGTTACATCGTCATTTGGCTCACCAATCGGCCAAATCACGGGACACTAACATAATGGCGATCACGGTGGGACCTATTGAGTACATGACAGTCTAGCAAACTTCTATAAACTCCTTAGTCCTTTAACTTTTAACTTAAACCATCAGCCTTTAGAATCATTTAGTGTAAAATCTCTGTTTCACCATCTTAGCAAAGTGATGAATCAGGTTTATAACACTCTTACATCCTAGGCTGCACATAAAACTCAGAAAAAACCACAAAAAACTCCCTTAGATTGGTTTTTGTCAATACTGGTGGCGGACCATACACATATATCTCAAAACAACCAAGTTCCACCTGGCGACTCCACTAACCTCTAGTAGGCCTTACTATTTTACCAAACTCTAGGTTACTATCCGATAGACCTATCCCATCGCTCACTAACATAGCGGGAGATGGTGGGACACTGAGTACATGATAGTCTAGCAAACTCTTATAGACTCTTTGGTCCTTCAGATACTTAAACAAGCAAGCAGTCCATAGACCTATTTAGAGTAAACTCTTTTTGTTCTCGCCACCCTAGCAAGGTGTTGAAACGAATTTAGAATACTTTAAACCATAGATTGCACATAAAACTCAGAAAATCCAAAACATTTCCAGATTAGTTACCGGTGGTGGACCATAGCTATCTTCACAAAAACAACCCAGTTCCACCTGGCGACTCCACTAGTCCATCCCTTTTATTTTGACCATCCTTCACCTTAGTAGAACTTTAGAGAGACCACTCATCCAAAACATTCATCAATACCATCCTCTCTAAATTCTAAACCCGAAATCTAGCTTCACAAAGAATCAACACCAAATCCCGTCCAAACCCAAATCCCCCTATCATAGTAGATGACCCAGAGAAGATTCTGTGGCAAGCTTCCGAAACTGACCATCTAGCTACTGGTAGATTCATCCGTAAAACAAGATCAGTACCTAAACATCTCACTATCCTACCAGATTCACCTTTTGAATTAGAGTCATCAAAAGCTCTTTTCAGGAGCAGGTCTCATAGTAAGATAAACTTTGACAATCTTGAAACCCTAGACCAACCACACAGTCATAGTAGAGAAGCCTCACCTTCCACCCCCCCCGACTTTCAGCTTCTCCATCAATTTGGCTCCTACCATCCCAGATCTGCTCAAAACCAGATCACTAGTCCAAGTTCATCCGCCACACCTGTTCAAACCACCTCATCTCAGCCTACTATTCCTCATCTTGTACATCATCCATTAGCTCCCGTCATGGCAGCCTGGTACGCACCTTTGGTGTTGCCACCGCCTTTGGCTCCTCTCCCAAATAAATATCAAGACAAAATCCCACACTTTACTGGAGAAGACACCACTACACCTCAACAACATATAAGTAGGATGACTGATGCTTATGAATACCTGGAGGTACAAGACGAGACCGTCAGAATGAGAATATTCACCCAAAGTCTTGGTGGTGAACCCAAAACATGGTTCAAAAGCTTAACTCCAAACAACATCCACAATATCCCAGAACTACATCAAGTCTTCAGAAATAGGTGGGAAATCCGAAGAAACCCTATTCAAATCCTGTCATAATATAACAACCTAAAACGGGAAAATGGGGAAAGTGTCCAAGCTTACTGCACTAGGTTCAACAATGTGTATAACTCCCTTCCACCTCATTTCAAACCCCCACTTGGTTTAGCCTTGGCAAAATTCCCCGAGGGTTTCAATCCGGACATGACATATCATCTGAGAGACAAGGATCCCCCTACCTTAGAAGAAATGCAACAAATAGCCATAAAAGCATATGCCAACTTAGCAGAAAAAAGGGCTAGGACTAGATCAGAAAGAAAGGTCACATATAAAGATGAGGTGTCCACTTCATCACCTTCCCTAGATCCTAGAATAGATGATTTAGTCAAAACCATGGCCAAAATGTGGGAAAGGATAAATGAAAAGGCTCTTGTTAGGGACAACCAACCAAACCCTCCAAACAGAAACCGAAACCAAAACTTTAGGAGGGAACAGCCCCAAAACAGACCAAGGGAAAATGACCAACAAATTAGGCCACCATTTAATGAAAACTATGTGGAAGAGGATGACAGGGATACAGAACCTCTTGATGAACATCATTTAAACCTCATAGGATCTGATAATGAGAGTGAGGTGTACCTCACAGAAGAAGAACAATCGTTCTTTTCTCCTAATCAGGATGAGGCCAACTATGAAGATCTCGACGACCCCGCCATAGACTTTCAAAATGCCATAATAGAAGTTCACCGGCAATATGACCTTAGAAGCAAAATAAACCAAGATAATTCCAAGAAAGGTAACTCAGATACTGTTAAAACCCCTGATACCATCCTCAAGAAAGCAGTAAGTAGTGACAAAATCAAGGTCGAAAAGAGTGACCAAAACAAAGCTAAAGTTACCCAAACAAGTCCTAACTCAGCTACTCCGAGTACTTCCACAAAAGTTACCGAAACAACTATGGCAAAAAAAATCCCGAAACAAAGCCAACAAACTCAGAACATGGAGAAGGTCGTGGCTGAAAAAGCTGAAACAAACATATCTAAACTACAGCTGCCTTTTAGCTTTGAATGTGAAATCGCCAAGATCAAGATCACCATGCCTCTCACTGAACTCATCGCCCAAAACTCTTATAAATCCCAAGTGCTAAAGGTCCTAAATCTAGGGAATGATGCAAACACTGTTAATCTGGCTGATGACACTCCTGAAGTGTTGTTTGGTCCGAAGATAGAGGTAAAATTCCAAGAAGGAACTACTCTTCCATTTTACATTAGCCTAAACATCCACGACCAAATCCTCCACAATGCCATGCTAGACTCCAGCGCCTCGCATAATCTTATGCCGAAGGTAGTAATGGAAAGACTAGGCCTAGAAATCACAAAACCATACAAAGACTTGTATTCATTTGATTCAAGCAGAGTCAAATGCCTGGGTTTGATCAAAGACCTTTGTTTTAGTCTGGCCCAAATACCTGCGAAACATTTAATCATGGATATAGTAGTGGCAGACATTCCTCCCAAGTACGGGATGCTTCTATCCAGATCTTGGGGAGCCAAACTCCAAAGGAATATTCAACTGGACATGTCATACGCCACCATTCCTGTGTTCAAACAGACCAGAATACTCTATCGAGAATCACACATGAAATACATGATTAGAAGTCAAGATAGGCCAGACAACATTCGAATGTATTCCTTGCATTCCGACCTGAACTCTTTCATTATGCATATTGATGAAAACATGGAGGAAGAGCCAGAAGAAACTGAAATAAACTTAGATCCACCACATTAGCTGTCCCTAGTGCCTTATGATGAACTAGACACTCAAAACTACCATGATCATGAACAGCTGTGTCATGAAGAAAGTAAGTATGTCCCTTCTAAGGTGGGATTAGAGCAAGAAGCGCAAACCCTTATGTACTATCAAGCGAATTACTCTAACCCTAGTCAAACACCAGCAATAACCTGCGAAAATTTTTTTCGGGTAAAGGCTTTAGAAGACTTACACATCATAAACCTGTTCGGAACCTAGGAACAAGGGAGTTTAATGTTTCTACCATACCTCAAAGATTTACCATCATATGGATCATCCACTGCAAATGAAACTTTGACTATAGCCCCAGCAGCTCAAAATCTAGAAAAAATGCCTGATAAACTTCTTATGAGCAAGAATGATAGTTGCAGTCCCAGCATACCTGAGCTACTGAAATTGGCTCATATTCTGTCTTTTCATGAAGAACTTAGAAATGCTAAAATCACAAATCTCATGCAGAATACCAATTTCTACAGAAAAAACAAAGAAAAATGTTGTGATACTTCTTCTCCCTCAAAGAATAACTTTGACAAAAGAAAACATAACAATCTGAACCAAACTGAAATAATCAGGGATAAAACAGCTGGTCAAAGAGTCTGTTTCAATTTTAGAAATACTACTGCATTTCCCTATAACAAAAATTCTGTTTTTTCTATCCAAGGCCATGATATACCAATTAAAAATGCTTTTAATCATGTGTTTTCGCAAGATGATGTTTCAGGTCAGGTTCAAAAGATTCCCTTGCAAAGTAGACAACTTAAAGATTTTTTTCGGTTTGCGGGAGGTAGATCTAATTTCAAGATCAAAATTGCAAAACCACCCAATATCAGAAATCTGTTCATGAAGGCCATGTTCCCAGTTTTAAATTTCTGCATTTTTGCATACCTTGATGATGTCATTATCTATTTCAAGAATGACCAAGAGTACATGCATTACTTGAGGAAAATGTACAGTAAGGAAAGGAGTGGAAATCAGATATTCAAAGAGGTACAACGGGAAGATACCGGTCTGTTCAGAGATTCTTGCATGAATCCCTATGTCATGTTAGAGAGAGAAAACTTTCCAAATTTCTCTTTTCAGGAGTTGAGTGGGCCAAGGGTGAGAGGAGATCCTTACGAGGATAAGATGCTTAAATTCCGTCATTTCCAAGATTTCTGAGTTTGAAACACTTTCATTCATTGTACATACCATTGTTTGAAATATTGAAAAATAGAAAAGTCAAAAACAGTAAAAGATAGAAAAGGGGGTGAGTGAAGATAGAACAAAGGCCCCATGTTCCAAAAAATAGTCCTTCGGAAAGCGAGCAAGTCTAAATGCCGCTACTAGTACTTCAATGTCTTGTTCAGCTATCTAGCCTAATCCTAGCTGAGCATGTTTAAATTTATTTGTTGATAAGTTAGTGAGTGCAAAAGATAGTCAACATTGTGTAAGATTGACTTATCACAGAGTTTAGATTAGGGAGAGATTCTGGTTCCACATGCCTAAAACAGAACCAAAGAGAGAAGCGAGAGATGAAAAATACATTGTACATCTTAGCTCCGCTTGTCTAGTTTCCCTTTTGTTGCAAAATAATATTTGTGTGCAGCTTGTCTTTTGTGCCGCAAATGCATGACAAATCAGACTGCCTAATCCTGATTTGATCATCTTTTAAATTTCCTGTTTTAGATTAGAGAAAAAATCCTGTCAAACTGCTTAATCTTGACAGTTGATCTAGCATAGGTAGAGTAATGAAGGAGTTCATCAGTTTAATCTGAACTCCCGGCAGATATAAGAGTAGAAATAGATAGGTTCATTTTGCAAAAAGAAAAATATACATTGTCAAAAGGCTGCTAGTTTAAATGCGCCAAAGAGAAGAAAAAATGTTAGGAAAGATAGTGGGGTAGGTAGAAATATCATTGATGTTAACCATGCTGTCACTTTTCAGAAATAGCATCAAAGAAGGGTGAAATTTTGCACCAATGGGTAAGGCACTGGTCTTCATAAGCCAAAGATCTGAATTCTGGACACCTCCTGACGAGGAGCTACCCTCCCCAAATGGAGCCACTGTTAGTCATCAGTATTTTTCACTTGTTAGTGATGACTAGATCCATAGCTGAGTTTTCTAGAAGCTGATTTCCATATGTCAATTTGTCATCTAGAAAACCCTCATAAAATTTTTTTCGCCCTCCTACTTTTCAGTCCGCCCATGTCAAAGTTAAAACTCATTATCACTATCCTATCTAGCTTTAGCCCTACTAGTCTGCCCATCAACTCTAAAAGGACAATCCAATGTCTGTTTCAAAAGCCTCCCCCTAAGTTAGGAAGTGGCGCTTTAAGGCATTTTACCCTTGGCAACCATCAAAAGGCCAAAAACCTCCATCTGTTACAGACCAATCATGACAGACCTCCCACTCTGCAAATGAAATTTATAACAGCCCTAAGTCGCGCCACTTACACACCCCTAAGTCTCAGCACTGCATAGACCACAGTCTCAAGCTGATTATTAGGTGTTTTACAGTGTTTTATGGATTTTACAAAGAGAGGAAATATAACATCATCTCAGAAGAAATTTATTGAATCTACATTTAGAAGAACAACTGCTTCTCAATGTAAACATGAGCCTGAGATATATCTGCAAGACAGAGAGTTACTCATCAAGACCTTGCAGCTTCCTTTCAGCATGAAATCACAGCAGAAGAAAGACACCACTGTCAAACAGACTGGTAATTTGTCATGGCCAAGAACCTCCTTCATCTACAAGCAGAGGGTTAAGGCGCCTCCTTCATCTACAAGCAGAGGGTGATGGCCAATATTGATTTCAAGGATTGCAGAAACTACTATAAGCTCATGTTTGCTTTTTACTAGATAGTAAAACAGTGACTCTAGGTTTCTGAGTGTAAGTAATGATCATAACAGGACTAAGATCTGAAATGTGCAAGAAAAAAGAAAACAGAGTGTGTGGTCTTGTAAAGAGGATCATTTTAGGTTTCAGTCATCATCAGGGAGCATCAAAAAAGGACTCCTTAATCAAAGCTATCATAACAAATATCTCTGCAGGGGTGTTAATATGAATAGCTTCAATCAGTCTTAAGCAGGAAAATACTTCAGTGAAAAGACCCCTGTGTGTTCTTTTGTTTCTGTTGAAATGTGGAATACAACCCATGGTTTCTAGATGAGCATAAAGAAAGGGCAGGCAAGTAGTACACAGTCTCAGACAGGTGACATCTTGCTATCAGTCAAAGCGCTAGTGTAAGTCCAGTTGCTGCAAGCTACACACCACCACAAAGACAAATGCATCCTTCAGATGCAGCAGGTTGGGTGATTTCAGAGCTCCATTAGGAGAAAATGGCTAATAAGAGCTTTGGTGTTTATGAGTAACTCTAGCTGCTTTTTACACCTTATATGTTTGTTTTCTCAACACAAAGACATAAAACAGGTTATGATCTGAGTTTTAAAACCCTGGAAAACCATAGAAAGCTAATCAGGCATGTCATCATTTTCCACATGAAAGCAACTCCATTTATAAACAAGTGCCTTTTTCAAATAGGTTTATCCTAAATTGACAGTGAAAATCTGAGCCTGGTTTTCCAAGAGATACTGCAGCTAGTATACAGATTTATAAAGTATAAAAGGATTTTGGCATACTCTCAGATTTTGAAGAGGTTTTCAAAACAAGTACAAAACTGTCATTATAAAAAGTAAGAGGTATCATATCAGCACACCGTGAGCAGATGAAAGACTGTAAAAGGAAGGCGCCTCCTTGAACAAGGGATGATCAAACATAGCCTGAAATAACCTCCATGGATGTCCTCTTTCATAGCAAAGTGCCAAAAATGTTAATAAGATGACAGTTTACCTTCTTCCTCCAAAAAGCATTATAGACAGGCATACAAGTTCATAATGGGCAAAAGAGATGCTTTAACCTACTGTCAGTATGTTGGAAAGTTTGAAACAAACATAGGTTTTTATTATTCAAGTGGACAGTCACATCATGGTGATATTTCCTGAGCAGAGAAGTATATTGGAAAAGGCACCCTTCTTAATCAAGGGGCCATGGCAAAATCCAAATAAGTACAGCAAATGTTTGATACCTACAATAGGGAAGAGTTTGAAAAGATACCTGGAGACAGAAACTGTCAAAACAAGTTGAAAAGACAAACCCTATCCTGTCTAAAAACAGAGCAGTTTTCAGTGTTTTTCTTGACAGATTTAAAGTGAGTTTACATAACAAATGTCATCAACAGTGTTAAAACAAAGTAACAAAGGATGGTCTGTAGGTCATCAGGGTATTATTCAAAGTTGGAGTTGCTATGTTAAATGGTCACCAGAGAGACAAAACTAACAGGAATCACCCTTCAGACCCATGTGCATAAGTGAAACAGAGTTTTGACCTTTCAAGCTATATTTGCTTTTTATAAAGAGGTTGATTCATGATTAGCACGGTTTAAAAACATAAAAAAACCTCCGCTGCCTACATCACTTCGAAATCCATGTCGCAAGTACGCCAAAAGATATGGTTGAAAAAGGCCAAAGGCTTCGAAAACCTTGCAAAGGCCAACCAAAAGTTCATTTTGCATTTCAAAAAATGAACTGACCGTTGGGAGTTTGATATGTCAAAGGAGTGAGGTCGAAGGGTGAAGTTTCATGTTCAAATCATCAAGCAAGGAATCGAGCTTTCCCCACAGTCTCCAAGCTTTAAGCAGGTTGTTCAAAGTCTATTTGCAGAGTTTTCCGGGCTTTTACACCGCGCGGCGCTCTTGGGCAGGTTTTTTAAACTGCGCAACAGAGGCGCGCGACACCCCTGTAGCGGTCGGTTACACAGCGCCCGACCACGACCCGACAGGCCACCCGGAGACTGCTGCGCGGCGTTCTTGCCCGTGAAAGTGTTGCGCACTTTTTTACCCTCCAACACGCCTCCAAATCACTGCTGAAGGTGGCACAAGCTTCTCAAAGGATCTTCCATCAAATTCAAAGAGGTATTTTGAAACTGCCCTTGAAATTTTCGAAACTGTCAAAGTGATAAAAGGCTAGTTTGTGCATAAACATATCTGTTGAAGCTGCATATGAGGGTTGAAGTTCGTTGAAAGGAGAAACTTGATTTTTGAAAAGATAAAATTCCTACAGGTTTTGTTAAAACTTTAAGATACATATGAAAAATCTATCACCAACTATATGAACAGTTTCTGCTGTGTATGCCCTTGTCTGAAACCGTGCTGGAGTGGTAGATATCCTGCTAGAAGTGCCTACAGAGAAAGGACTTTTTGAGCTAAAAGTGTGTTTACACCTTCCTAACCAAAAGGCACCGAGAGGGTAATTCTCCTACAACTTTTTCTTAAAAAACCTTTGAGACATTTTTCCACCTTTGTTCTATAAAACAGTGAGATTCACTGTATGCCCACACTGGAGGTTGACTGTGTATGTGGTATGAATTTGTTTGATGGAGTGACATACCAATAGAGAATAGCAAAGTGTAATAAGAAAAAAGGGTTTTGTTAAAAATCAGTTTATTGGTTGAAGGCTACAGGCCTGGTTATTACATCAAAAAACACTATAAGCCCTGTTAACCTACCTCAGAAACAGCAGGCCTTGGAATCTATTAAATTCATTGTGGGGGACTGTGTGCATATTTTTGGATTAATTAGTAAAGTGGCACAAAAGGATGCAGTGTTCTGATTAAAGGAAGCCTCAATTGTTTGAAAATTCCTACAGACCTCTGCCAGCACCTCGAATGCATTTCAAAAAACCTGCCACCTCATCCTGTGGACAGAAGAAGTTGATTGTGTTTTTGACTCTTCATACTCATTTGAGAAATTGATTTTCACAGGGTATAGAGGCATTCTTCCAAGGAGGACTGGTTTCTACATTGAAAAGGGAGCCTTGGATCTTGAAAGAAATAAATTCCTACAGCCTTTGTTAAAACTTTTGGAGCATTTTTAAAACTTTTTTACCTTTGTTCCAGGACTGTGACATTGACTGTCTGATTGCACTAAAGGTTGATTGCATAGCATATGAGTTTGTTGGCTGATTGGCATGCTAGACAAGGGGAAGTTTGTGAAGATTGAGGAGTTTATCAATGATCTGAAATACAAACAGGTTTTAAGCTCCAAACATCACAGAGCAAGGCATTTTTGACACTGTAAACAGCAATTTCACCTAACAGCCTGTTTTCATTTCACTATATTGTTTCTTATTGAGAAGTCTGTTGGCTGAGATACATTAGAGGTGAAAAGACCACTGTTTAAAAGAGAAGGGGTTTTGTATTGTGAGGAAATATTTTGCAAATCATCCAAATACATTGTTTCTCTATCAAAACAGTGAATTGACACAGTTTGGCTCCAAGAAGGCAGTTTATAGACAGTGAGGTTGTTTGGTTCTTCAAAAGCACATCTAGGTCAAAATGCCTCCTAGGCAAGACAGCAGAAGTGGTTTGCATAAAAGATATGAGCCAATCTCTACAGAGGAGGTCAATGCGCATCCATCCATCCTTTTCAACTTTCATGAGGTAGGTTGTTTATATTTCTGCCAGAAGGTACAGGAGGTCAAAAGTTTCTCACCCTTGACACACCTATGCGCCCTGAGGTTCCTAAGCAAGCATTTCCAGGTAGCAGGCCTTGATTTCAAGATCTCTCCGAGGTATGTGTCCAAGGCAACTAAAATTCCATATCATGGCGAGAAATGGTTCAAACAGACACATCTAGACTTGAATGACTATAAGCCTTTCATCAAGCCCGAGCACCGAGATACATGCACTGCCATTTTTCCTTTCTCTTATCTTCTTGACAGCTATGCTCCTCTAATGAAAGTCATAATGAAGTATTTTACTTGTGAAGGGAGATTTACTCGAGTTTATGCCTATCATGTCCGACTATTGATGCATTTCACTAGAACTAGGCAGCTCAATCTCCCTTACTTTTTATGCAAAAGCATCGAGAAGATGGCATCCTAAGTCCAGAAGAAGACTCCATCTCTGCAAATAGCTTCCCTTTTCCATCATTCTCTGATCAAAATTATCATCCTACACCAGCTAGAGAAGAAAGAGGTTCCATGGGATGTGTTTATCAGTCACCCAGATTTCTCTACTGTTCCTCCTGTCCATATATCTCCCACTCAGCCTATTCATCGCCCTATACCTTTGTCCAGCAGGCCTACTCCTAGAAGGCTCAAAATTACCACAGAACAGTCAGGACAGCAGGAAGAAGGAGAGGGAAGTAGACAGCAAGAAGAGAAAGATCATGAGCAAGAGGAAAGGGATGAAGAGCAGCGAACAGAAGATGAGGATCAGCAGCAGGACAGTGGTGAAGGTCAGCAGCGAACAGAAGATGATGAATAGCAGGTACAAGAGGAAGAGCAGCAGCTTGATATTGAAGGACAGGAACAGTAGCTTGGGCAGGAATTTGAGCAGCTGCTTGGGCCACAAAATGAACAGGAAATCCAAGTACAGGAGCAGCATAAAATTGATGATCAAGGTCAACAAGGGTTTGAGGCAGATCAGCATCATAACATTGAGGGGCAGAAGCAAATTAAAGAGGACACACAGCAGCCTCAAGGAGAGCAGCAGTTTCAAGAAGTTGACAAAGGTAAAGCCATTGTGTCTCCTTCTCCCAAAAGAACAAAGCCCATCACAGCAAGAAAGAAAGGGCCTAAGGCTGCCACTCCAAAAGTGACAAGAGCTGTCCCTAGCAAAATAAAATCGCCCAAGAGACCTCTCACTAGTATGCCAAGAAGGAAGAGTGCAAGATTGGCTTTCAAAGGGAAAGGAAAGATTGGAGAGAGTCAAAAACATGGAGGTGCATTGGCTGTCATTCCAATCCAAAGTGATGACAACGATAATGAAGCCCGCATCCTCGAAAACC
Source organism: Pinus albicaulis (assembly GCA_034641835.2). Classification (NCBI taxonomy): domain Eukaryota; kingdom Viridiplantae; phylum Streptophyta; class Pinopsida; order Pinales; family Pinaceae; genus Pinus; species Pinus albicaulis. Next base: position 305,403,677 of record CM076573.1, on the reverse strand, counting down.
TTCTAATCCATCGAGAGGGCCAAATTGAGGCATTGGAGAATGACCTTCATCGGGCAAAGACCTTCAATCACTTTTTGGAGATCCAAAATAAACAAATGAATGTCCATTTGGCTGTCCATGAGGCACGAGCAATCAAATACAAAAATGAGGCTGCTAAAGCACACATAAGGATAGAGGAGCTTATTAGTGAGTTTGATGAAGATGAAGAAGAGGACCAGCCTAGGCGGAAGAGGCCTAGAACCATAGGGCTTAAAAGAGCCCTGGAAAAGCAAAGGGAAGAAGAACAGGCCCATCTTCAAGCCTTTCCCCTCACTGCACTACTTGAGCAAGAAATTGAAGAAAATAAGGAGGCATGGCTAGAAAGAGCTAATAAACACTTGGAGATGAAGCTTGAAAAGGAAAACAGAGACCTGGAGCGGCAAAGGAAGATGACCTATCACTATCAAAAGTTGAATCAGTTTGCCCGGCGCAAGCTAAAGGCCACCCAAGCAAAACTGAAGGAAGCAAAGGGGAAGCGCCCGAAACGGAAAGAGAAGAAAGACACATCAGCACTTGATATTTTGGCTTCAGCTTCAGAGCATGTTGCTAAGGACCCTTGAGGGTCATGCATACCAATTTTGGGCCCATTTTGACAACTTTTGGTTTTTTGGCATTTTTGGGTTTTTGGTCAAAAACTCATAAATTCGCCATTTCATTTTAAGGATTCGTCAAGAAAGGAGAAGGGTACCATCGGATGCCATAATTTCATGAGCAGGCCTTCAGTGATTTTCAGAGCATTTGGAGATCATTTGCCCCTTCAAAATAGCGAAAAAGGTTCGCATTTTGCACATTCTGCCCGGTCTATCAGCAAACTGTCTTTTTCTGGTTTTTTACACACAGGTGCAGATTTGGAAGACTTCTGGGCATCGGATTGGAGTGATTTCAGTTGCGCCGGAAAGTAGACACTTAGAGCTTTCCAACGAGCTATCATGAGCCTCTTTTCGACACCAGGAAGGCTGCCAAATGTTTCCAGCAAGTCAGGGGACCTTTTTCTGATATAAATTTGAAGTATTTTTGTAATTTTTGAACCTCAAAAATCTGATTTTTCCAAATGTGAGTTTAGCTATTTTTGCACTTGGAAAATGATGTAAAGTCAATATAATTCCCATTTTTAGCATTTTTTAGATATTTTATGGGATATTTTGTGCCTTGGGCTTTGCAAAGCCTCAAGGACAAGTTTAGATATTTTGATTAGGCCAATGAGGATGGAAGTTGAACCATGAGGTTTTCCTCACTTGAGCCTATTTATTCCACAAGCTATCATTGTAAACAAGGCTGGAATTTGAGAAGAGAAGCAATATATGATCATATGTGCTTTGGAGAAAATACTTGTGTTATGCTTTTGGATTGCCTCTTGAATGTTCTTGGATGGATGATGAAGGATTGTTGATGGATTCCATGACATGGTAGAATGGTATAGTGATTCTTACTTTGTTGTTTTCTTCTAGTTTTTATTCATGATACATGCTTCTTGCTTGCTATAGATCAGTAGAGAAAAATTTTGAGATATGCCCATGGAGGCACCTCAAATTTCCTGAATCTTCATAGCTCTTATGTTTTCCTCTTCCTTAGTTTCATTAAAGAATTCTTAACTGCTCTTTAACAAACTTAAGGATGTTGTTGCTAGTTTCATTAATAGTTCTATGCATATTGAGTAGGATGTATGGTGTGCCCTGCTTACCTATGACTGTCCATAGTTTCCATCCATGAAACTATCTCTTTGGCTGATTAAGGTTATCATTTTGTTTGAACCAAGGAGGCCTAGTCCCAATCTAGCCCTTTGTCTAAGAACTATGCAACCTAGTTATTCAAAGTACCCAATAGTTTGAAGTGTTGTGTTTAGGCGTTCCGGCATAGTATTTTGAGTTATTAGTCCATCTTATGTGTCTTCCCAAAAGTCTGATAGCCATTTCCCAAAGTTAGAAGGTCTTATACTTCTATGTATGGCTTGAATGTTTGATTTCTATGTATTAATTAGCTCATAGTTACATTTAGCATGATTAATGGCTTGCTATAACATGTTTATGTCTGCTATCAACTAGTTATACTTGAAATCCCTCGTCTTTCACAAACTTGATGTCCATTTACTCCATTTTTCCCAAAGATCCTTTCTACCTTGAAATCAAATCGGCCCTTCAACAACTTTGCATCGTCATCTGATAGCCTTTCTTTAATTCTTTTGACCCCATGGCCTCAGCTTAATCCACACCTTGTTATCGCTTTATATCTTTTGACGCTTTCATCCCCAAAACTTAAAAAACTAAAAATCAAAAACTTACTTCATAACTAGCCTAATATCAGAATAACATAAGCAAACACACATATATCCCTTACACATTTAGAGAGAGCCCTCTCTGAGTCCAGGAAGGCTAGGTCCTTGGGCTCCAAATCTTGGTTTGATGTTACATCATCATTTGGCTCACCAATCGGCCAAATCACGGGACCCTAACATTTGGGAAATAAGAATTCGAGTATTTGGTTCATATTGTTTTAAAGGAAGGAGTGAAGTTGGAGCCTCAAAAGATGCAAGCTATTACAAAATGACCTATTCCTAAGAAAATCAAGGTTCTTAGAAGATTTTTAGACTTACATGATATTATTGATAATTTGTTAAGAATTATGCATGCATTTCAAGTCCACTCACATATCTCTTGAAGAAAATATCATTTATATGGAATGATGAGGTTACTTTGGCATTCTCTCTTTTAATGGATGCCATGTCTTCTACACCAACATCGGTTGCACCTACTTTTGGTAAAAAATTCATAGTAGAGTGTGAGGCACTAGGACAAGGAATTTACGTAACATTAACACAATAAGGGATATCATTGGCTTTTAAAAGCAAGGAATTCAAAGAAAATATTTGGTGAAATCTATGTATGAAAAATAAATGGAAGCAATATTACATGCAATAAAAAATGGGGATAGTATATCATTGGGAGGTACTTTAAAGTCAAGATATACCATGATAGCATAAAGTATTTTTTGAAGTTATGATTTTCATTAGAAGATTAACAAAAATGAGGAGAAAAAATGCAAAGTTTTAATTTTGAGATAATCTGCAAAAAGGGTAAGGAAAATTTAGTACATGATGCTCTTTCTAAAATAGAAGAGGCCTCAAATTTATATCCAATTACATTTTATATTCCTAGGTGGTTAGAAGAAGCTTACCATAATGGGAAAATGACAATAGTACTAAACAAAAACTAAAATTTATAAAGGATGGGATGAACTATATGGAGCATTGGGAGTGAAAGAGAGATATAATTTGGTGCAAATGTAGAATATTTTTATGCACGCAAGCATATTTGAATAAACAAATATTAAGGGAGTCCCATGTCTCTCTGATGGTAGGACGCAGGGTTCCTTAAAACATCTCAAAGGATCAAAAATATATTTTTGGAAGGAATGAAGAAAGATATTCAAAATTTTGTAAGAGAAGGTCAGGTTTGCATAATAAATAAAAGAGAGATAGTAAAATCTCGAGGGTTACTTCAACCATTCCACATACATATTCAAAGACTAGAAGATATATCAATAGACTTTATTACAGGGTTACTAAAATATAAAGGTAAGTATTACATTTTTGTGGTCATTTATGTAGACAAATTTTGTAGATTTTTTTGGTAGAGCTCAAAGTACATAAAGAACAAGCCAAGTGGCAAAAGTGTCCGTGAAAGAAATTCATAGTCTTCATGGTTTTCCTAAAGTAATAGTAACAAGAAACTTTTGGAAATAATTATTTAATATGAGTGGAGAAACACTAGCCGCCATGAGTTCTACATATCAAACACAATCAAATGGTCAAACAAAAATAGTTAACAAATGTTTTTAAGGTTATCTACAATGTTACTCTTTAGAAAAGCAATCTTAATGGATGAAGTGGGTTCCACAAGGAAGAATGGTAATATGATACTATCATACTACCTATCACACATCTACTAAAATTTCCCCATTTAAGGCCCTTTATGGATATCCAACTCCTAGTATCTCATACTTTTTGCAAGATAAGTCCAAAGTATAGAAAACAGAGTCACATATGGAAAATACTAAAGAAAATTTGAAAATTATTATGGAAAACCTTCAAATGACATGAAACATGATAAAAAAACAAGGGGAACAACATTGAAGTGAAAGATAATTTGAGGAGGGTAATTGGGTATTTTTTAGATTATAGCATTATAAGCAATCTTCATTCAAGAAAAATAAGAATAAAGAATTAGCTCAAAAATGTTATGGCCCTAAATAATTATTCATAGGATTGCAGAAGTGGTATAGAAGTTATATTTTCCTTCTTCTTGCATTCATAAGGTTTTTCATGTATCTTGCCTAAAAAAGGTTTTGGGAAAAAATATGCCAATGTAAATAGAACTTCCAAAATTAGATGAAGAATGAAAGTTGATTCTTGAATCACAAAAAGTTATAGATAAACATTATGTATCTCTTTGACATATAACCATTATGAAGTACCTAATCAAGTGGAAGAATATTCCTCTAGAAGAAGGTACATGGTAAAATGATCAATTCGTGATGAAATACCCACGGCTAAAGGGTTCGTTTGAAGTTTTGACAAAGGTTTTGTTATATGTTTTATATAACACGCGACAGAATAGTTTTATTGTTTGTTAAGGTCCCACAGAGTGATCAAATTTGAAGGGCAGGTCCGAATTTCAATTAGAAGGGCATATATCTATGTCGCCCTTCCATAATGAAAAGCTTTAAAAAAAAAACTTTTCAATTGACCACAATAAATTATTTTTACATTTCATTTTCAGAAAGACAAAACCATCAATCTTATATTAATAAAAGACTGTTACATATACAACAATGAAGAAGGCTCCATCTTTCATTGCTTAAATATCTCATTGGAAATGTCAACATAAGTCTTGAAGACACTATTATAAGAATTTGGATACATACCACCAGGATATAGGAGATTCTTATGTGTCAGATTGTGTAATGCAATTTTGACTTTGTCACACAAGGAGAAGCAGCATGGAGGTCTGGATTTTTCTTATAGAACTTTTTTATTATTATTTGAAACGTTGTTTATAGATATTAAGACAACAATGAAATTATGAGCATGGTGGACAATTAATCAAGCTCATGATGCCAAACCATGATGATGTAAGTTTGGAATTTAACATTTTTACATGTTAAAGACAAATAGTCAAAATCACTGACAACTTAGTATGCCATAATTAATAATCATTCCCTGCTCACTTTTGTTAATAGGTTTATGTCACACGATGATCTCTCTTCTCTGGCATTTACTTGTATTGAAGATCACTATTCTAGGAATAAGGAGTTATTTTCTCCAAAATAACCCTAGCCAAACATTGACAATGCATCAAGGATATCTTTCTATGCTTCATAAGTACATATGTTCTACTTCTAAATCATGTCTTGGAAGTGGTTGTTTTGCTGGAAATTATTCACCAGTTGGTTTCATACCAAAGTCTTTTTCTCATTTTCAGCATCCAATACATGAAAAAGATAATGGTTTAAAACAACATAAATATTTGAAATTGTGCAAGAATTGTCTGGCACACTTTGAATATGAATTTTGAAGTCAAGTGCATGATGCTGTATAGGATCAAGTGTCATTTTGAATACCAAATGTTTCACAAGAAACTTCTCGACATGCTACCCTGCAGTAAGGATTAAATGACAATATTGCATCAACTATTTCCATAATAAAAGTGCACCTTGGCCATAAGACTAAACAACTACAAATGTTGTAGATCTAACAAAACCACACAATCAAATGTATTCCACAAGGCCAATACTATATGAAAAATGAAAACGAGTTTGCAACCAAAAATACCTGAGGCAACTAATTCAATTAGATACACCAAACCATCAGCAAAAAGGAAAACCAGCCTACTCAAAAGGCAAGCGTTTACCTCCTTTGACAAAATTTTGAGTTCCGAAACAAGGGCCTTTATTGTCTTGTCAACACCCATAGTAATTTGAACGGGGTTTGCACCTGCTGCAACAACCTAAACAAAAATGTTTCATTTCAAATTATTTTCCACAAATTTAAGATACAACCATTGTCAGTTTTGTATTTCCTAACAAGCTCATAAATTTTGACAAAAGAGCCAAAAAAATTTAATACCTGATAGAAATTTTTTCACTCAAAAACTATCTTAGACTCAATAAGCCCAACCCAAAACTAAAAAACCAAACACCATAAGACCCTACAAAAATGAATAGATGATCTTAATCCAGTACTATTGACAAAAAGTTACCTTTACACCCTCACTTATTAAACCTTGTGCTGTTGAATTTTAACTTCAACTGCTGCAGCAGAAGGACGGATGCAGCAGCAACATTTTTTTTTGGAGGTTGCTTGCATGCCATCCAGAAATTTAATTCAGAATTTAAAATTCCTGCAAGTTTTTTTTGTAGACGGCCGCAGCCATATTTTTGTATAGGATTGTATTTAAACACAACAACCAGCATTAACGCAATTCACCAACCAAAAATTAAACAAACAGAAATTTACCACCCAGTTTTGTAAATTCAAAAGGAGGACATGTGGAGCATTAATATTGGATTGCATGAAATTGAAGGGAATCTGAAAACATGAAAACCAGACTCGAAATTTTTATAAGGCACATTGGATTGAGAATTCGCGTTACAAATTAGGCAGACGTCAGCATCCCATTTTGGAACGTGAATTTGGTTTGAAATTCAATCTATTCAGAATTTTGAAGTCCGACAGAAAGGGTTCTTTAATGTTTTGATAGTTTAATTTTATGTATGCTTTAATATATACATATGTTTTAAACATATGTTATATATATATCATATGCGAAATGAAAGGTGGGCCATAGAATTTAGTTTTAATTTTATTATTTTAAAAAAAGGGTTTATTATAATATGTTTTATATGTTACGGCATATAAAAATAAAAAGGACAAAAAAGCTTGGTAGTTTTTTTTATAGACAGTAGGTAAATTTTTTATTACACAGCAGTGTGTAAAAAGTGAAAGACTGAGTGTAACTTTTTAAGTGTGTATGCACAGCAGTGCGAAAGTGAAAAACACAACAGAGTGTTTTAGAGACAGAGTATGTTTGTTTTGAATAGACAGTGAGTTGGTTTTATGCACTGTGTTTTGTAGCAGTCATAATTTTGTAATCCCTCTCAGTGAGGAAGAAGTGTAATAGTTTTTTTTTTTAGTTATTGAAGGGAATAGAAGTTTGTTTTCAAAGTATTGAAACTCTGTCTCTTGTCAAAGAAATTTTTATTTTCTGTGTTAGAGGAAGGGAGATTTATTCTCGATTCATTGTTCTGGAATTTTTCAATATTCCAACATGTGCAAGAACAACAGATGTTGTGGTTCCATCCCCATCTAAATCATTTGTCTTTGCCGCAGCTTGCCTTACCAACTTGGCCCCAATATTTTCAACTGGGTCCTCTAATTCAACCAATAAAAAGGCCAAAACCATAGCATTGAGATACATTTCATTACACTGTCAATAACAATAAAATTTGACTCAATCATAACCCTTTCCTTTTATTATTGTGAAAATATTTATGCATTACTCTAATGTGGCTAGTCCATAGGCCAAGTAGACCACTGGGTAACAAATATGTTTCCTTTCACCTTTGAGTTTTCAAATTATGCCTACCAAATCTAAGACATTTAAGAGGGGAACTAATACAACGTTAAAAAGAAAACCATAGCACACATCTACAAATTACCTCCTTAGCTACTGTCACATCATCATTAACTATTTTCAGAGAACCATGCTTGCTCTCCAAGACAACATTTTGCCCTTCGCCCCAAGGGTGACTCCAACAAGATCAGCAAGTTTGTTCACACCGCCTGCAAGACAAATTGACAATGCTTTCAGCTAGTGTGCAATTGAATGCCAGACCATATGCCAAAACAACCCTCCATGAAAAATTAAAATAACACATTAAAATCGAATATAAGTGGACAAGGAAAGATCCACCGCAGTGAAGTTTCACGTGTAGGTGACCTTCCTTTAAACATAGTTTTTTCTCTGACCTGCAATTTTTTTGTCACTGAGCCATCCTTGTTGAAGTACAACTCCTTTTCCATAACTATTGTATTAACTACCTTCTCTCTGTCTCGTAATCTCAGAGTCCCTCTTCTTCTTGAGCGATTAAAGGAAATGGGTGAAAAAACTGAAAGAGAAGACAATTGTGTGCCATAACTATCAAACATTGCACCCAACTTCTTCCCCTTTCCATTGTTACCCAATGAGGTAGATGTGGAAATTGTTGTCATACTGCCCAAAGCAGAGGCCATCCTCTCTTATGCTGAATATAGAATTACAAGATCTTCATATTAGTATGAACCTTAAAAAACATGACTCCCATTGCTAAAAACCACTTTTAAGTTGTAACAGGCAAACTGAACAACTATCGCAACTTTTGGCAACTTCTGGAGCATTAAGAGAGAAACAACCAAAGAGAAATACAACCACAATCCTCATTTTAATGAGACCAAACTATATATTTTCATTAAGATAATAGAAAGAAATCACGACTATATTAAGGCCAGCACAAAACAATCTTTAACCAGTGTCTCTCGCGGCCTTCAGGTTGCCATGCTAGAGGTTGCATATTTTTAATTTAAATTATTGACCTCTCGTGCCCATCTATGAATGCATCCAATGGGATATCTACATCAAATGCTCCTTTATATCCCCCAAAACAAATTCCCTACTACAAGAGCACCAGTATTGATGGATCACCCCACACCATCCCACCCACTAGAAACGGTGAAAAAGGAAACCCGAGAAAACTTCTGAAATATCTCAAGATGAATATATGGGTGGTTCTTATGAATCAACCAACCATTCATAACATGCTCATCAATCCAAACCATGAGTATTATGTGACAATATTCAAGCAGGCACTGAATCAGATTTCTGAAGCTATGTTAGAGAAACCCTAAACTCTCATTGAAAATAGGTGAAATGTGGCACCACTCAGAGATTGACATGTGCCAATTGGTACAAGTGGTAGACAATTGGCATGCTCAAACAACGAGGTGATGCGGGAATGACATGAGGGAGAAAATATCAGAAAAGCCCCAAATCTGGAGAACTAAAGCTCATCACCAACCTGAGATTGACAACTTTACATGATGTAACCTATGAAATCGTAAATGGAGAAATCATAGTAACAATAAAGTAACCTATGTAAAAATAAAGTCGGATTCATCCTGGGAGTGGTTATGGGAGAAATCATAGTGAACAACAGGAAACATGTAGAGTTGCTTACAATCAAATAAATGAAAAAACACATACAAAAAACCTAGATAATAATCATGAACAAGATTAATATTGAATTATGAACTGTAAAGGAACTTACAAAATGTGACATTAAGAACTTGGTCAAGCGCACAAGCAAAAATATCCTGGACATGACCCTGGTTGACAACTTGTATTGCTCATGATGCAAGAGGATTTGTACCTGCACTGCCAAGTCAATCAAAATCCATCATTATCTATACAATAAATACAAGTAATTGATGTAGTATTTTTTACTCTAAGATGCATTCTTATGATAATGTTAGAACATGTGTTGAAAATATCAAAACATCGCTGAATAAGCTCCTCTTCGTTTCAAGAACAATTTATTGGAGTCGCATGAACTTGGAACAAGCCTCCCACGATCTGAAAGAGTAGCAACTAAGTCAACAATGACTTTTTTGTTGCTACGCTGGATCGAAGGAGGTTTGCTCCAAGATTAAATCGCTCCAATAAATTATTCTCTACTAAACAGGGCCAACCACGTGAAGGTGGAAGCTCTTATGGCCCCTCCCCCTCCCCTCACATCACTCTCAATTCCCCAATACCCAATCTATATTTCATTTTTTACTTTCATGAGCATAAAAAAAAATATTCAATAACTAATAAAAAAACAATTCAACAAAAAGTACGCAAGGAAACATTGCAATTAATGCTTGACATAAAAAATAGTATGATAAATGAGTTTTTTATATAACGCAAAAAACGTTCCAAGTATGGTAACGTTTGTCTTATAATAATACAATATTTTACATTATCAAATTTTCTTTTTCTTCTTCCTATTTCTAAAGCTCCTAATTACATCATCAATATCATCATGCTCTGCTCTTGTTTCGTGCCTTTCGACCCGCACTGCTGACCTAGTTGCGTAGTCACGATGTCTGGTCTCATCCAGTGACGGGGCATCGCCTACAAAAACAGATAATATTAAATTTTAATTGTCGGTTTTTAAATATCATTGAAATAGTTCGGTAATATTAATAAAAAAAATTGCAATGAGATTATTTACCTGGTGCACCAGTTGTCGCCGCTGACCTAGTTGCGTAGTCACGATGTCTGGTCTCATCCAGTGACGGGGCATCGCCTACAAAAACAGATAATATTAAATTTTAATTGTCAGTTTTTAAATATCATTGAACTAGTTAGGTAATATTAATAAAAAAAATTGCAATGAGATTATTTACCTGGTGCACCAGTTGTCTCCGCTGACCTAGTTGCATTGTCACGATGTCTAGTCTCATCCAATGACGGGGCATCGCCTACAAAAATAGATAATATTAAATTTTAATTGTCAGTTTTTAAATATCATTGAACTAGTTCGGTAATATTAATAAAAAAAATTGCAATGAGATTATTTACCTGGTGCACCAGTTGTCGCCGCTAACCTAGTTGTGTAGTCACGATGTCTGGTCTCATCCAGTGATGGGGCATCGCCTACAAAAACAGATAATATTAAATTTTAATTGTCAGTTTTTAAATATCATTGAACTAGTTCGGTAATATTAATAAAAAAAATTGCAATAAGATTATTTACCTGGTGCACCAGTTGTCAGCGCTGACCTAGTTGTGTAGTCACGATGTCTGGTCTCATCCGGTGACGGGGCATCGCCTACAAAAACAGATAATATTAAATTTTAATTGTCAGTTTTTAAATATCATTGAACTAGTTCGGTAATATTAATAAAAAAAAATTGCAATGAGATTATTTACCTGGTGCACCAGTTGTCGCCGTTGGGACTGTTGCCCTGTCTTCCTCTCTGGTGGTAAGATCTTCAAGGGAAACATTCTCTGTCATTTAAACAAAAACCGTTATAAGGACAACCATCAAGGTATAATTAGAAAAACTTATAAGTGGAAATTAATTACCGTCACGGCCCTCACTGATAGTAGCATTGTCGGCCTGGTCCCCACTACAATGATCAGGTTGCACGTGAGGATCATCTACATCTGGCTCTAAAACTGGGTTATTTGCCTCGTCGGTAGTGCTTCTCCCCTGATTTAAACAAAGTTGTTAGAGATTAAATTTATGGACGAAAACAAACATATTGAAAGGTTAATGTTTTACCTTATTAGACATTCTGGATCTTGGGACCTGCCCCAGGCTTCTGCGACGTTCAACTACGGCTTGATAGCCGAAATGGAAAGCGATATTTTTATCTTCCTCTGTAGTTTCTGTTCCGAAGTCATCACCCTACATTACATATGATTGTGTATTTTTAATCATATTTGATAGGATTACAAAAACGTTGGAAGGCGATACAATTAATTATAAGATGTTTAGCTACTTAATTACAATTCTTGCGACTAATTTCAAGTAGCCGCCCTGGCCTAGCTTGTGATGGCCCTTTTTTTCGATCCTAGCTTTGGTTGCCTTTGAGGTGTCAGGTAACCTAGCATCAAAAGATTGAAGTCAGATATGACATAGCACACTTTTATTTTAGACAGAGAAAATTAAAGCTATTGAATTAAAGTTGTAATTTACCTTGCGGGTCCAGTTGGCATTTTTCCTTCTTTCTTTGCCCTTTTCTCTTTTCTGTCATGGATGAGTGCTCTCCACTCACTCTCTAGAACTGTGAGAGGACGCTCGTATTTAGGGTTAAATTGCAATTGCGTCCTATAGGTGTCCCTGGTATATTTCAAATATTTTCCGGCTACCCGAGCCACCGCTGTTCTGTCAAATGTGCCAACCCCAAAAAGGGCTTCTAGATAATCTAGAAGTTCTTTTTTCAGGTTGGAATTATGGGAATTCCACCCTGTGCGTATGGTTGGGCGAAAAATTACCAACGCATGGCTCTCCAAAAACCTGTAGAACTCATTGTTTCCTACACAGAAAAAAAGAAGATATTATCATTAATTTAAAAATAAAAATCATGATAAATATGTTTTAGATAAAGTACATGAAATAGTTAAAATATTAAAATTTACCTGGCAGTTGTACGTGCTTTATAGGGACACCATCATCGTTCACCAACAACGTTCCATTAATGGTCCCTGTGGAGCTGACACGTGTAGCTCCAGGAAACACAATAATGTAGTTGGCCATATCAGCCTCATCATTGCCAACACGTTTAGCGGTTGGCTGGGTGTCTGCTTGGGCAGGGTGTGTTTCTTGGCTGGCACCTAAAGGAGTAGAAGGTGTACAAGAGGGTTGCTGGGCAATCTCTTGCCCTTCTGTCCCACTACCACCAACACCGGGTTCAACAAGTGCCAAAAAACACTACATACAAAAGAACTTTTTGTTAGTTTAGTCAATGTAAAAATTAAAAATCAAACTATCACAATTCATCTCATGCAGAACAAAAAAATATCCTTTTGACTTTTTATTATTACCTGATATGTTTCTAGCTGGCTCATAAGTTTTTTTATCCTCTCTTCTGTTTCAGGTGTTTGAGGCGCGTCTATCAAAGTATTAAATTCTCACCTTGCATCTCGTGCCTTTTTTCGAAACAAGAACACTGGAGATAGGGATGAATAAAGCTCTTCCTCAAAGAGGGAATCATCAGGCATACCATGGCTAGGTGTCTGCATATTTGAACAAAATTAATATTATTTCAATTATGTAAATAACTAAAATACCTGAAGATAGAGCAATGCTGGCACTTTACATGTTCTTCCGCTGGCCTCTTTCCGCGATCATCCCGTCTCTAGGTTGTTCCTGCACTACTCTCATAAGTCTACCACATTGCAATAAAATTATAAATGTAAAAACTTGAAAACAATATCTAACTTGAAAACACAAAATGAAAACTGAAATAATTTCTAATAAGACACCGGACGACAGAGTTAGAGTTTCAAATATGCCTTGCATTGAATTCAGTCCTGGAAACATGTCATTTCACATTAAGGCACCCAAACAAGAGACGAGTTGACACTGAAGACCTTATTGAATATATTGTTGGAGCAACTTCTAGTAAACTTGTTGTGAAGACCTTGAGGACATTTTTGGAGCAACATTGTTGAAGCTGATGGTATAGCATTGTTGGAGACGATCTTGAAGGGCCTTTAAGTGAAGCTTTTGGAGCAACTATTGAAAAATCCTTAGAGAATTTAAGTAAGGCACTTTCTATCTTCCATCACCTTTTTCCTTTCAATATCCTTTAAACGATTTTGTTGATATTTAATGTTTGAAACTATGTTGCCAGGAAACGTGGGTTCGGGGATGGGGACGAGGACAGGGACGGCATTTTTTGAAACAGGGTGCGTGGGTTCATCTGGGTATTTTTATATTAATATATATTATAATTTATATATCATATATAATACTATATTTTCTAAATTATAAATTTAATGACACTAATATAGTAATTTGTAAATTACTAATAATTTATAAACTTTAAACTTTAAAGATTTAAACATGCACATCATTCAACATTCAAGTTTCAACATTCACATGTGACATTTGTCATTGAAATTTCAAAATTTCTAGTTTGATAATATCATGAATCATATATGATATCAAGTGCAAATTGGAGCTCAGTTTACATATTAATAACTTATAAGAAATTAGAATCATGATTCAAAATTTCAAAATATATGTTCATTGTCATACTAAATTCAAAATTTGCCTCAAGGCATCTCCAAATGGCAAACTGTAAACATGAACTAGGAAATTTTGATATACTAAAATAAAAATAGTTAAAGCCTAATAGTGAGCAATGGCTTCCTCAAGCCATATCATCAGCATCCATGTCATCAGCATCACTTAGATCTTCACTTAGCATGCTCTCAAAGTAGGAATCACTCTCATCTTGAGGCTTTGGCTCATCCATAGCAATTTGAGGATGGATGTTTGTGGTAAGTCTACGCTTTCGCTAGGTAAGTTATGAACTTATGATTCATGGATAGGTAGGTATGTTTTAAGGTTTAATTTATTTTTTTTAAGTTTTAACTTCCCCCTTTATAATTGACTATAGCCTATGGGGTTGGATAGGCTACTTTGTCCTCCCTTGGGAAATTTAATTATAAGAGAACATTACAATTGGAATACTGTTCACTTCCACTGTTGTTTTGTATAATATTTCATAGTAGTCCCAAGGCATAAAATTCACAGAATTAAGATCCAGGAAACCTCTGGTTAAGAGATTAAATTTCTGTTACATTTAAAGTCAAAGCCGGCAGAAATTTCTTCACCAGTAACTACTTTGTCTAAGCCATGCCTAGTATGATAGATATGCTATTTTTCCAGTTTTGCATCATAGTCATAGTAGCTACAACACCTTTGGTGTGAACAAATAATCCCTCTTGGAAATTAGGTTGTGTATGTCCAGATTGTATTCGATCAACCCCATGCCAATAAACCTGTAGGAAGCAATTTATACATCTACTATAATAGAGCTGTAAGTTTAATGTATAAGACTTCTTTACCATTAAAAAATAGACATGTTTATTTATGAGGTTTGATCTTTCTAAATATGCCAGACCAATTCATCCAAATAGCATACCAATTCATTTGAATCATTTAAGTTTTAACTCTTAAGTTTTAAAATTTAATTGTAATTTGTATGTTTTAAAAATAGTTAGAAACAATACCATTTAAAACTAGGGTTCTTAGTCCTTGGCATTCCTTCACCTAGGCCTAGGGGCACACTAGAATAATTTCACACTAAACCATGCAAACTTAAAAGTAACTTAATAGATCCATAAAGTAATAATAATCATAATTCCTAATTTCCTATTGTACGATATGATGTAAATTATTCAAACATGAAGCAATGAAGACATGCAATGTCTGAATTTCAAGATTGATGAACCAATACAAGAAGTTAGAAACTACAACTTTGATTCAATACTCTGTGTCCTAACTCCAGGAAGGAATCTAGCTTGTAGTACAGAACATGCATCGTGTATTATCAATTCTTAATTGACAACAACTAAAGGTCATCTACCTCATCAATTCCTTCCCATTTTGTGTTTTTATGTTATATTCCTTATAAAAGTGTCAAATTTCTCTCAAAGTAAGCAACCACTGAATAAAATAAAAAATAGTTGAGATATGATTGAGAAATGGTCATTTATTTCTTGAAAGGATCTTCACGATTTCTTTGTTGTTTTTCATCTCAAGAAACAAGAAATGACCTAAGAAACTATCGTGATGTAATATAAGAAACAACACGGTGCAATGGCCATTTTCAAAGCCAAATGATGTCCATTGAGGACATGGCCTTTATTTGGTTCCTGTTTCATAGGAGTTTCGGGTAGAAATGGAACTTTTTTGTACCATTTCCAGTAGTAAAAAAGGAAAACCTTCTTTTTCCATGGGAAATAATTTACCTTTCCTTTTTCAAGATAATCTAAATCACAAAAAATATGAACTATACTACACACATTCTTGGATAATGTGAAAGTGGAAAAGGAATACCCTACACAAGTGATGCACACATGTACATTTGAACACTAATAGATTTTTTAGTTGAAATGCAATGCTTGTTTTCATTTAAATGTAGGGTTTTTAAAGCAGGGAGAAATAATGGCTGCCAAATTAATAAGCGTTTCTTTGGGAAAAATTTAAATCTTGTATTGGGTGATGAAGATAATAGAGGGTATTGAATTTTGATTCTTGACATCTAGAGAGAACCCTACATCCTAACACAATCCAATGGAATTGACCAAAAAAACCCAAATAGAGTCAACCCTACTATAGGAGGAAGGGCCTGCAGTAAGAACTTACCATTTTGCAAGAGTTGAGGGCGAATGATGTTTTGCAAGAGCTGAGGGTGAACACTGAGGGAGAATTCAAGGTGAATGTTGTTCTGTAAGAGCTCAAGGTGAATGCTGAGGGTGAATGTTGTTCTGCAAGAGCTCAGGGCGAATGCTGTTCTGCAAGAGCTCAGGGCGAATGCTGTTCTACAAGAGCTCAGGGCAAATGTTGAGGGAGAATGCTGTTCTGCAAGAGCTGAGGGTGAATGCTGAGGGCAAATGCTGTTCTGCAAGAGCTGAGGGCGAATGCTGAGGGAGAATGTTGTTCTGTAAGAGCGGAGGGCGAATGCGCGCGTGATATCAGACGTTAATGTAGCTATTGTGACGGATATAAGTTTCGTATTTTTAATAAAATCATTTTTATGTAGCGCGCATATAAGTTTCGTATTTTTATGTAGCGCGCATATAAATTTCATTATACCGAAAGTGGAAAAAGCGTCGATATTGTGAAGAATGACTCCAAACGTCGCAATTGCGACACTTAGACATTGTGTCGCACTTGCGACATTTGGCGGCAGTCGTCGCAATAGCGACGCTTTGGGGCATAGTGTCGCAATTGCGATGTATTCCTCCAAACGTCGCAATTGCGACACGTTGTCTAAGTGTCGGTATTGCGACACTTTTCTATAAACGTCGGTATAGCGACGGTTTCGGGCGGGATGAAAAAATTTAGGGAAATTTCCGACATTTGGTCAAAAGCGTCGGAACCAAGTGTCGGAATTTCCCCTAAATGTAGTAGTGCAGCTTCCAAGTGCCATTATTTATCAAGGCATCATACTCCTTTTGCATCACTTCATTCCATTCAACATGAGAAGCGGCTTCTTTGAAGGAAGTTGGTTCATGATCTGTAGACAGATTCAATTCACAGTTATAAGCAATATCCATATCAACAGGTGAATCAAAATTATCTATGTCACCTTCATTTTTTCTAGTGGAACTTATTGTTCATGTCTTTCCAACCTCATCGGTATGCACGTTTTCTAGTGTCTTTGTCAACCATTTTGGGGGACCTTTCTGAGATGGCCCAGGCTGCTCATTTGACTAAGTTGGAATTAAATCAAGATTCAATCTCTCAATTCTCTCAATCACATCATTCAAGGTGTCATCCGTGGTTGGTTCTTCATGTGGGGGAGAGAGTGCTTCGGAAAATGATTCCAAAGATTGATTCAGTAGAGGAATCCCCCCTTCAAGGTGTGGAATCTGATTATCAAATTCTTGAAAAGACTTTGCATGTGTGAATCTATCTAGGCGATCAAGTTGCCACTCAACAACATTGTCAGTCTTGGAAGATTCAAGGAATATGACATCTCTTGCTACTACAAACTTCTTATTGACTTAATCATAGAGACGATATCCTTTGGAGGTATTGGAATACCCCAAGAAGATACATTTTTGACTTCTAGCACCAAGTTTATTCCTTTGTACCTTGGGTATCAAAGCATAACAAGTGGAACCAAAGACCCTGAAATTCTTTACCGAAGGAATGTGGCCATGCCACATTTCATAAGGAGTTTTGTTTCTGATTGAATTTGAAGGACAACTATTCTTTATGTATACAACACATAGAACTGCATCAGCCCAAAACATCAATTTTACATTCTTAAAACACATCATGGAGCGAACCATATTTAAAATTTTCCTATTCATTCTTTCAGCTACACCGTTTTGTTGGGGCTTATGGGGCACAATTATTTGACGTTTTATCCCATGTTGATGAAGATAATTTTCAAATTCGTTTGAAGTGTATTCTTTTTCATTATCAGTGCGCAAAGAGCCAATATGAGTTTGTGTATCATTTTCAATCCATGCATGAAAATTCTTGAATGTTTGAAAAGAATCAAATTTGTTCTTCAATAAGTAAACCCAACACATTCTGGTGTAATCATCAATAAATGTCATCATATATTTATTTCCATTTGCAAAAGAAACAGGCATAGGGCCACACAAATATGAATGAATAAGCTCAAGTTTTCTATGTGCTCTGGAATGTGAATCATGAAATGGTTGTTTTCTATGCTTTCCTAGAATACAAGCATCACATTGCTTAAGTTTCCTAGGAATTGTAGGCAGTCCAGTAACACCATTTTTCTTCAAAAATCGAACGTTGTCATAGTTTAACTGTCTAAATCTAGCATGCCATAAAAGATTTGATGGGAATGTACCTTCATCATGATATGAACTGAATGCAATTTTTTTTGCATGAGCAGAGGAACCTTGCAGCTTCAGGAGTCTTCCTTCTTCTATTCCCTCCATGACAAGTGATCGATCTGATGCTCTTATGACCTCAACCTTGCCATCAAACATGTGAATGGAGTGTTCTTGCTGGCAGATGTGGACGAAGGACAACAAGTTTCTCCTCAACTCAGGGAGGTATAGAACCTCATGTAGAAGATGATCTGGAAGACCATGCAACTTAAGTCTGATTGTGCCAAGCCCTGATGACTTGAGTTTGGATTTATCTATGAAGTGTATTGCTCCATCAACTTTGTCAGTAAATTCTTCAAAAAAATATTTTCTAAATGTCATGTGACGTGTCGCTCCTGAATCTAGCAACCAATCATTTCTCTAAGAAGTAAATGAAACATCAAAAAAGTATTCAGTTACTCCAATGTTACAATGTGCTACAACAAAATGAGTGGGTTCAGGTGCTTTACCTTTGTCTTTGTCATGAGTTTTACCTTTTTCTTGATTTCTTTGCTGCTCAATTTTATCCCAAGGAAGCTTACATGTACATGCATCATGCTAATTTTTATTGCAGCGTTTGCAATGAAGATCATATTTTTCAGTTTGAGTTTGTCTGCCCCCCTTTCCTCTGAAATTTCTTCTTCCTCTTCCTCTTCAGCCTCCTCTTCCTCTGGAATAATCTTGAACATGACCCTTTTCTCTATGTGTAAAACATACAGCGTCTTCAGAAGACAGAGGAGTTGTCATCTTTCCAAATGCCTTCTCTCTTTCTGCAAACTTTTTCTCAAGGGAATCAAAGGTGATTTGGACGAGGTTTCCACTTGCTTGCAATGACTCAAGGTAATGTGAGTAAGTGGGATACAATGCCTTAACATATGCTATGAGAGGTATGTCAACATCTGCACCAGTGTTCTTAATGTCATGCATAGTAGATATTTCTTCAGAAGCTAAAGCAAGAGCGTCATCATTTTTCAATTCAAGGCTGAACAGTTTAATCATTAATTGAACAATTTCAAGTTTTGAATGTGAGTCATAGAGTTCTTTTAGCTTCCTCAAGGCTTCATAGGCATTTGAAAATGGTGTAATATGGCGACTCACCTCTTCATGTACGGAAACTGCAATCAAGGCACAGGCCTTGCAGTTCTTGTTTTCCCAAATGGCGATATCCTTGTCTGAAGTGGGCTTTGCTGATGGATGTTCTCCTTCTCCTTCATGAATTCCTCTCCATAGCTCATTAAAAATGAGAGTGTGCTTGATTTTTCGAGACCATTCAGGATAGTTCTCCTTGCCGGAGAGAACAACTCCCACAATAAATATGAGAGAATGCACTCTTTTGAAAAAAAAAAAAAAAACTTTGTTGTCATGGTAAAAACTCAATTTTGGTTTAAATTCTGCAATTTTATTTTATTTATTTACTATTTTATTTTTTTGTAAAAAAATTTGGGGAAAAACAGAGGTATTATCTGAAGGAGGGATTATTTGGAGGAGCTATTTTCTGGGGGAGGCATTTTCTGGGGGAGGTATTTACTAAGGGAGGCATTTTCTGGGGGTATTTACTAGGGGAGGCATTTTTTTTTTGGGAGGAGGGGGGGGGGGAGGGGGGGGGTACTTGCTGTAATAAGATAAAATAAAAATTAAACAGGGAGGGAGGGAACAAGAAGGGAAGGCCAAGGGCCTGCGTGAGAGGGGCGGGGGACAAGAAGGGAGGGCCAAGGGGCCGAGGGAGGGGAGGGAGGGTGGAGGTGAGGGACGAGAGGGGAGGGCCGAGGAAGGGGTAAGTGGGTAGAGGCGGGGGACAGGAGGGGAGGGTCGAGGGGCCGAGGTAGGGGAGGGAAGGTAGAGATGAGGGACGAGAGGGGTGAGAGGGTAGAGGCAGGGGATGGGAGGAGAGGGCCAAGAGGCCAAAGGAGGGGAGGGTGGGTAGAGGTGAGGGACAAGAAGGGAGGGTCGAGGGGCCGAGGGAGGGGAGGGTAGGTAGATGTGAGGGACAAGAGGGGAGAGCCGAGGGAGGGGTGAGTGTGGGCAGAGGGGGGTGGTGACGAGGGGTGTGAGGGAGTGAAGGCGAGGGGGTTTGCATGCAGGTGAGTGAAGAGAGGGGCAGCGAACTATAAAAAATTTATTTGCACAGTAAAGCGAGGGGCATTGCGAGGGCCGAGGGAGGTGAGGTGTAAGTGTGTGGAGTGAACTGTAAAAAATGATTTTCACAGTAAAAATTGAATGTGTAGAGAACTTGAGCTGAAATTGCACAGTGGTGTGCAAAATAAATGAGGTAGAATTTGCAAAAAAACAGAATGCAAAATTATTCCAGAATTCTAGAATGCCAGGAGCAATAAAAAATCTGAATGCCAGGAGCAGTAAAAAACTGAATACCGGGAGCAATAAAAAAAACTGAATGCACAATGACAGTCTGCAAAAATGCAGAACAGGAGGAAGTTACACCAAGGGCAGGAATGCAAAAAATGGGACTGGCTCTGATACCATGTCAGACCAGGAGGTAACTCCACAAAACCAAAGATGCATTAGATGGAGATTGTGTGTGTAATTATACATGGATATGAAACTATTGGGATTCACTTCTCAATGTCTCTTGGACTTCCTTATTTACTAAATTACAATAATATACAATCTCACCCAATCCCTTAGGATTCGGTGTCAACACATTAATATCAAATGACTGAAATATGCTTATAGAAAAAATGGACATAAACTATCTAGGGCGATGGTAGCTAATCTCTGAGAAGAGATGTGGCGGCTACATGCCTCTGAAATGTGTTACAATGAGGCTCAAGGACCTTTTTATTATTGAACAATAAGAGAAAAGCATAAATAACCAAAACCCTAACCTGGGGAGAAGTAACACCAAGAGTTTATGGGCCCCGTTGGGGTTAGTTAGGCAGCCAACTTTCCAGGGTGATAACTTGGTCATAGTATCTATGTTTAGTTGTATGATACCTCGTTCGAAAGATATCTCCGAGGAATGCGTCGTTTAGGGCCTCAAAACGACTTCGGAATTTCACGACCCAAAAAACTGCTAAAAATAGTAAATAAGAAAATTGACGAAACTGACTAGGTGGAATAGGCGGGTGGCCACCAATATCCACCTGGATCATTCTTGATTTTTCTCCTCTCTCGTAGACGAGCCTCTGGCGTGGAAGTTTCAATGCTAGAATTCCTCCATACCTCTTCAGATAACAAAGCTCCCACAACGAAATCAAATTCCAAAGCTTCAGTTGTGCTCAAACTAATAGAAGTCATAAAAAGGTAATGTATTTATCTTCTTCTTCAAATTTAACATCCATATCCGTCAATTGGAAAATAAGTGTATTAAATACATTTAAATGTTCTGCAATTTTAGTGCCCTCCATCTGGAGGCTATACAATTTCCTCTTCAAATAGATTATGTTGGTTAAAGGCTTGATCATGTAGGTGAGGCCCTCAAGATCTAAAAAGTTGAAATGGATCTGACCAAATCTACAAAATTACAATGCCAGAAAAAAAGAGAGAACACAAAGAAACTTGTTTTATTAAAACAGAGAATAACTTTAGAAACTACATTTTGGTGGACAATCTGTCCTTTTACAAAGTGAGGCTTGTTATTTATAGCCTTTTTTTGAGATACAATACCACAGGTGGATACCATGGACCAATACCATGGGTAGATACCACTTACAATACCATGGGTCACTTACAATTCCATGTCGAATAAATATCATGGGTGGATGAATACCATGGGTCGATGCCATTTACAATACCATGGGTAAATTCCATGGATGGATGGATAACATGGATAGATGATTACCATGGGTTGATGCCATTTTCCATTCGGATCATTCCTCCCTCCTTAAGAAGCAATGTTCCCCATTGCGTGAAGTTCCCAACTGAGAAGCCTTTGTTGAATATGAAGAGCCACTGAAGAGAAGGGTTTTGTGTAGTTAACCCGTAACCATGATGAACGAAGATCCGAGGATAGAGATACCTTGTAATGCTTGTGACCAACTGGGATATTAACAATGTGCAACCTAGCAAATGGACTTCGATGAAGTGTGGGTTTGTGGATGAACCAAAACCATGACAAACGAAGATCCAAGGATAGAGATACCCTGTAATGATTGTGACCAATTGTGTGACTAATAGTGTGCGGCTTAGCAAATGGACTTCGATGAAAAGGATTTTGTGCGGTTGACCCATAACCGTGATGTTGATTGTTGATGAAGTAGCAGGTGCCTACATAGCTTGGGGTGGGAGGGCACGTATCCAAATAACCCAAGCCGAATGCTGCTATGCTGAAACTGATGAATGTGAAGCAGGTGCCTACCAAAGTGGAGTGGGAGGGCGTGTCTCCAAAGGGAACCCGCTCCAAATGCTGCTCCAGATTTAAAATGAGCATAACTCGGTCAATATAACTCAGAATATTTATTATAAACTATTTTTGGAAATGGAATGATCATTCTGCATCTTCCTACATGTTTGAAATCGATATCTAGAGACCCTAGACTCTCAGATTTGCGCTGGAATTGTCTCGCCGTCATAAAATTTCTGAAAAAAATAACTAATCAACGATAACTCCCACATCCGGACTCTGATTCGACCAATTTGTTTTTTGAAATCGGGTGATTTTTCAAGGGGAGCTCAGATATATAGCCATTTATCTGAAATTTCGCACTAAAAACTGCAAAAAATGACAGGAGAGCCATTGTCCATGAATTATAGTTAGAAAATTTTCTGCAACATTGCTGATTTAGAATCAACGATATCTCCCTTATCCGAACTCCAATTCGGCCAATTATTTTTTTTTTAATTTGGGTATTGTTTTGCAAGGAATCCATATATGATCTTCGTTTTTGTATTTTTTTCACCAAAATTTTCAGATTTGATCTGCAAACTCGCCGCCCAAAAAATTCATGGAGTTTCCTGAAGATTGTTGCCAAAAATTGAAACTGAAATATGCTTCAAAACTTCATTCCCATGGATTCGTAACCTGAATCTGATACCACTGATATAAATCTTGGGGTGAGGCCCCCAAGATTTAAAAAGTTGAAATGGATCTGACCAGATCTGCAAAATTACAATGCCAAAAAAAAAGAGAGAACACAAAGAAAATAAAACCACAGAGAAACTTGTTTTACTAAAACAGAAAATAACTTTAGAAGCTACATTGTGGTGGACAATCTGTCCTTTTACAAAGTGAGGCTTTTTATTTATAACTTTTTTTTGAGATACAATACCATAGATGGATACCATGGGCCAATACCATGGGTAGATACCACTTACAATACCATGGGTAAATCCCATGTGTGGATGAATACCATGGGTGGATACATACCATGGGTCACTTACAATACCATGGGCAAATAAATATCATGGGTGGATGAATACCATGGGTCGATTCCATTTACAATACCATGGGTAAATTCCATGGGTGGATGGATAACATGGGTAGATGAATACCATGGGTTGATGCCATTTTCCATTCGGATCAACAATGTTTCTAATTTTTCCCATAAACCTGCTGCTGAGGTTTCTTCAACAATGTTGAATAGAACTTCATCTACCAGGCACAACCTAATGGTACTGAGAGCTTGGGCATCCAAGTCCTCCCAATCCAAATATGTCAAGCCAACATGTGTCTTTCTAATTTCAACTAATGCTTTTTGCAACCCTTGTTTCAAAAACAAATCTCGTACCTTTAGTTGCCACAATGCAAAATTGTTTTTATCGGTCAACTCCTCCACCTCAAACTTGGCATTAGTCATTTTGACCATTTCTCTTTCTACACGGGCTCTTTCAAATGTTATAAAAATGAATCTTTCACCTAGGTTTTTTTCCCTTAATATGATATTTGAATCTTTTTGCTTCTGGGTTTATCTTTAATAAAATATGCTTCTTGTTTTTAGAATATATATATTTTCTTTCTTCAAAAAACAACTCTACTTTCCCTTCATTTTTACAAAAATCCAAACTCAGTAAAAACAAAAAAAATTAAATGCAAAACTTTTTTCTTTGTAAATGACTACACTAAATCTTCAGACGCCCTTAAAAAAAGGGAAACCAACAACCAATTCTCCAGAAAAAATACACGTTTCCTTGTAGGTCCTCAAGACAAATATGTCCTAACAATAACTCTATGGATTTATGCTTTGGCTTCAAAAACAACTAAAAAATAAAAGCAGCTCCACTCACAGGTCTTTACAAATAGCCTACGACCCACAATTATTATTTTTAAATACAACAACTATACTCAGATACATCGATAGTCTCAACCATGCATTATTTTTATTTTTTAACAACTTCACACCTTTATGCTGCAACAGTAACACTCTGTGGCTTTATATTTTAGCGGCTCCTTTTTGACAGCTTTACTTATGACGTGGCTCCTTCTTAAATTAGTTCTTCATACAGAAAACTCCCTTCACACTCCATAGTGCAGGCTTTAGGTTTCAACTCTTACCTTACAATTGCCTCACGACCCTCACAACCAAGCTCTGATACCAATTGTTGGTATTTTGAGCCTGTTAATTGCATAAATAATAAAGAGATGCACATAAATGAGAAACTAAATCACATAAGAAAACACAGGGAATTTACGTGGTAAAACGTGGATAGTGTGTCAAGGAAACCTCCATGGGGAAGGGATTGGAATTCTTATTACACCAAAGTCAAGAATGACTCTCCAACGTACATCAAGCTTCTTGGGCAACATCATTTTTGGGAAAATTCCTACAACTGAATCCTATTGCAGCAACTGGAAAATATTCACCTAATTGTTAACTTTTACTTAACAATTTATTTGATGTTATCTATGACAAACACTGAATACATCACACTGCAAACTTCACTTAAATAAACTATGGAAATTAAATGCAGAAACAAGATCGGAGCAAGAAGAAAATAACACACACAACATCGTTATTTTTGGACTAAGTCCCCGGAAAAATCCAATGTGAGAAAACTCGTGCAACATACGAGGGTTTGATTTTATTAGGTATAAGTTCTGAATACAACAAGGATGCCTTATTGGCCATCCAAACAGAGAAAATTACTGACAGAGAATTAGCGAGAAAAATGTCCTCACACTAACACCAGAGATCAGAGATTGAACCCACATTGATCTGGATAGCCCCACGCTACCTCTGTGCAATCTTTGCGCATATTTGTATTACCCTGGTTAGGAACTACATCAACTCCTTTTGTCGGATCTTCCGCTAGCTGGATTTGATCTTCTGGCCCATTCGGTCTCACACCCCGTCACTCGGGCACTGGATCTGACTAATCCTCATCAATATCATTGATCTCCTCAAGGTTGTAGCATTGCCCCTGCGCTACCTCTGCCTAGCTGCTACATTGCCTCTTTTGCATTCTCTTCTCTACCTTCTTTGCCATGTAATCCCGGCTCAGGAAAATAATTTCCAACCAGAACTACCACTACCCCTCATTGCGATCGAATCAAATTGATGATATTATTCGTTGTTGAGCACTGCTCACTTGAGAAAATTGATCTCTAGACTCATTCAGTGTGTCTTTCCAAATGCCCATCAAGTCCTCTTTATAATCCTCTTGTTGAGACTTCAACAACCGAGATTAATCGCTAATCAACGAATAAGATTAACTTGACTTGATCTTCGTCTTTTTCTAGAAGATTCACACTCTGTTTTATTAATATCCTTTAATTATTTTAATTGCCTAATTTTAGACTTAGGCTCTGATTACAAATAATTATTTATTTTAATAAAACACAATCCGGGTGGAATTTCTCAAAATTATTTTTGCGTTCTTTGGAATACATGTGTCTAAGTCGCCCTGCAAATGAGCACATCTGATGCTACCACAAATCAACACTCACTCTTAGCGAGGAATGTGCTCTAGTAATGCATCCTGCTGAAGCACTACATTGATTCTGCAACATCTCCCTCTATTTTGTTGATGTCTGACACTTCTGCCCAACAACAATTGAGCTGCTGCATCTATGTTGTTGCTAACCCTGCAAATTGTTTCCAACTGCTACTGCATTGCAACTCTACTGCCTGATGCAGCATAAAAACATCAAATATTGAACTAGGTGTTCAACATGATGCATATGACATCGAAGAGAATGTTGTTGTTAACTCATGCCGACCTTCCGAAGTCACACCATTGACACTCGCGCCCGTGCTTCCTCGCACCATCGCTAACCTCCGTTCGTTGTCGTACCTCGCAATTTTCAGCGACCGTGCTTGCCACCTCGGGCACCCTTGCACCAACTCGACACTTGTCCATCCTTTCTACCGATTTGGGCTCTTGCAACAAAGTGTTTGTCCCGCAGGTGACCGCGATCCTCGCCTGAATCGAAACTTTGTTGAACTACAGTCCTAGATCACCCCAATTCTTCCTAAGAGATACATGGGAAATTGTGGCAAAATCCTCCTCCTCGATCCTTGCAGTTGCAGCCTATGGATCATGCTTCTCATATTTGTCCTTCTTCTTGAGAGGATATTGTGTGGTGTAATGGGCTCCCTTACCCCCACCATGTGAAAATCTCTCTACTCATCACCAAAAATCTCAAATACATGAACTCCATTTTCTTTTCCTACTTGTGTTCTTCAATTAAAAAGTTATTTACAAAATTCTTCAGTAAAAATTAATGCAAATACACTGCATCCTACACCAATATACAGATCAAGTACTGAAAAATAAGATGAGACAATCACACAAAGTGCACACTTATTTTTGGACTAAACGTCCCTGAAAAAACCCAATGCGGGAAAACCGGTGTAGCAGATATGAGGGTTTTATTATTAAGCAGGTTTCTGAATACAAATAGGGTGCCAAATCCATCTCACCCAACAGAGAAAAAATCCCGACAGAAGTACCTCTCTTCGGAGACAGATATTTTGGCTGATCCAGCAACAGAATGATCAGACCCCACAGGTCACTACGTTGTCCCCAGTGCTGCGCAACAACATCTTCTCTCAACTCTATGATGAGACTACGCCACCCCCTCTAGGCATTGTGTCACTCTCCTTTTGAGCCTTCCTGACTCAGAAATTGAACTGCTAAACTGATGCCCGATCTTCCTCACAGAAACCCTAGCACTGCCTCTTCAGTGACTGCATCACCTCTCTCATGCCCTGCATCACACTCGCAGGTGATGCATTGTATCTCCTTGGTGTTGTGCTGCCTCTTTGCAATCTATTCTAGGCCTTGGACTGAAGTCCCACTACTGAACTGCCCCTCTCTACACTAGAAACTCACTCCAAAATTCTCAGCAAACCGCGCCTAGAATTTTGACTTAGTTCAAGTGTTGTTGTTGTGTGTGTGTGTATTCTCCAACTGACCCTCAAGCCTTCCTTCATACTTTTCCTTTTGAGGAATCAACGACCGTGATAAAATATTTAATGAACAGCTAAGATTAAAATAGACTTGATCCTCATCACTTAGAAGCTTCTCACCCACATTTATATTAATTCACTTTAAGTATTTTAATTTCCTAAGTTTTAACTTAGGCTCCATTAAAATTAATTAATTATTTGAATAAAATGCATTACATGTGGAATTTCTCCAAACTATTTATGGGTCTTGGAGATCTCATGTGTTCTAGCCCCTCCAAAAAAATTTGGGGCTAGAGCCCATCCGATTGTACCCAAAAATCAACACCCCCTCCAAGCGAGGAATGTGCTCTAACAATACTTCTCACGAGAAGCATCATCCTGATCCACGACATCGATCATCTGCGCTACTAATGCTCGGCCTACTGCCCGTCATCCACTGCGCTGCTGCAATCTATATTTTTGCCCATGACACTGCCACTGACACTGCTGCATCTGTATTGCAGCTCCCTCTCAATATGTTGCATCATGCTACCAATAGCACTACCACTGCTAACTGTTGCACTGCAACTCATTTGCTGAGAGTTAAGCAACTGAAATACATCCCAAATCTTGACATAGAAGTCAGTTTGGATGCACCTCGATGTTGAAGCTTCCTTTGCTGCTAATATGTATTAACCTTATGATGCTACCGCACTGTTGTTGTATCTGCTATGTTCCTCCCACACTGCTGTAACACTCCATTGCGCTGCTTCAAACTCTGGCGCTCTAGCTCTGCCACTGTCGCTCCATCATCCCTTGCACCAACTGAATCTCGTCATTCTGCTACTATCATAAAGGGATCCGTAGCCGTATATGATCCAAGAGTTTGGGCACCTCAAGGATCTTGCCCTTGTTCTCTTTGTAGCTCCAACTACAACTACATATCTCCCCACCTCTTCTCTAGAGGTGCATGAGCACTCATGGCGCAGTCATCATCATCCTCCTCATCAACCTGTGCTGGAGCAGCCTTCGATTCAAGATTCTCTTCTTTTCCCTTCTTCTTCAGAGGGCACTATCTCACGAAATGTTCCATTTCCCCACATCTGAAGCATCTAACTTTCGAGATATCCTTTTTCTTCTGTCTTTGCTGCCCTTGTTATCCCTTTGATGTGAGAGTTGCATCTTCCTCTTCCTCCTTCTTGACTTTGATCCCTTTGCTGCTGCGTCCCGCCTTGGTCCACCGTTTGATCTCTTCCTGTCAAAGAGCTTCCCACATCTCCTCCCAGTTAGGAAGAGAAGCCCTGCCCAAAATGGTTTGGAAAAAAGTTTCTCAGTCTTCAGTGACTGCATTCAAGGCAGTCTTGACCATAAATCCAACTTCTGGTGTTGCCCCTATGAAAGCTAGCTGATCTTGAATCCCTTGAAATATGATAAGAAAGGGATTGATTTCTTCTCCCTTTTGCATCTGAAACAATCTCAGCTGACTCTCAAGCAACATCTTCCACTAGAAGGAAGATCCCTCGTACAATGTGGTCAAGGCCACCCACATTTCCCTTGATGTGTTATTCTCATAAATATTTGGGATCACATGATCCTTGACGTCGTTCATGATCATATGCTTTGCTTTTGCTTGAGCCTCCTCGTACTTCTTGCGATGATCAACATCAACTGGAACAACAACCGTCCTCAAGGCATAATCCTTGATGCAATGTTCATCTAAAACTGCCAGGATCCTAGCTTTCTAGATGACAAAGTTGGATGCTCCATCCATCCTGTCCTGATCCCTTAGTCCACTCACGATCATCTATGCTCAAATAAATGTCAAACAAGTTCCATTCTCCTTCTTTTGCTGCTACTCCAGTAAAACTCGGATCTGGATTTATTTGGCGCTAGAAATCCTCTAAGAAACAAGTTCCCTCTGAATTTCGATTTCCTTCACAGAAATACTTCTGCCAATAAATTTCGAAGCACCCCTCTTTGATCTCTCTTTGCTACTCCTTAGCACTGGATCTAGACTTCTTGGAAAGAAATCTTCTAAGGAACTGATTCCCACTAGACATTATTCTGCACCAACAGAATCAACGTCCCACCAGCAACTCTAGATAGAATCTGGACTGCACCTCCAACCACGACAACCGGAAAAATGAGACTCAATATCCTCTGAGTTGACCCAAAAATCACTGTGCTTCCTTCTGTAGCTACAACATCACCCTAGCAGGTTGACGCAGGATCTACGTGAGCCTTCCTTTGTGACTGCATCACCCTTCCTCTGCCTCTCTAGCCCAGAATTGCGTTGTCTCTAAGGACAATTGCTTTCCTGCAATAGATTTTCCTCTATCCTCTCGTTGATGGTTTAAGTCCTCCTTGATGTGCAATTTCTCTGATACCATGTGAAAATTTCTGAATCTAACACCATAAATCATACTGCAATTATCTGATTTTCATTTCCTACTTGTGTTCTTTAATTAACAAGTTATTTACATAATTAATTAGTAAACATTAATGAAAATACACTGCAGCCTACACCAATATATGGATCAAGTATTGAAAAATAAGATGAGAAAATCACACAGAGGAAACACTTATTTTTGGACTAAATTTTTCTGGAAAACCCAATGCGGGAAAACTGGTGCAACAGATATGAGGGTTTTATTATTAAGTAGATTTATGAATACAACTAGGGCGCCAAATCTGGCTCACCCAACAAAGAAAAAATTCCGACAGAAGTACCTCTATCCGGAGACATAGATTTTGGCTGATCCAACAACAGAATGATCAAACCCCACAGGTGGTTGCACTATCCTCAATGTTGTGCAACAAAAACTACTCACAGTTCTGCATTGAGACTACGTCACCCCCTCTAGGAGATGTGTCACCCTTCTTGTGAGCCTTCCCGACTCAGAAATAAAACTACTGAATTGATGCCCGATCTGCCTCACAAAAACCCCAACGCTTCCTCTTCAGTGACTGCACCACCCTCCCAGGAGCTGCACTGTCTCTCCTTGGTGTTGCACTGCCTCCCTGCAATGTATTCTCAACCTTGGACTGAAATCCCACTGTCGAACTGCCCCTCTGCACTAGAAACTCACTCCACAATTCTCAGCAAACCACGCCCCAGAATTTCGACTTGGCTCAAGTGTTGTTGTGTGTCTGTGTGTTCTCCAACTGACCCTCAAGCCTTCCTTTATACTTTTCCTATTGAGGGATCAACAGACATGATCAAATATTTAATCAATGGCTAAGATTAAAAAAAACTTGATCCTCGTCACTTAGAAGCTTCTCACCCACATTTACAATAATTCACTTTAATTATTTTAATTTCATAAGTTTTAACTTAGGCTCCATTAAAAACAATTAATTATTTGAATAAAATGCATTTCGGGCAGAATTTCTCCAAACAATTTCTGGGTCTTGGAGATCTCATGTGTTCTAGCCCCTCCACAAAATTTCAAAGCTAGAGCACATCCGATGCTACCCAAAACTCAACAAGAACCACTTGATCTTTGAAACTTCCTGTTATCACTCCTTACCACCTACACCTACCTACAAGTCAATGGAAAAAGCCTTCAGCCCCACAAGGTGAGGTTTGTGGCAAGGATCACAGAGAAGGGGTTATCACACCAATCCCGACTCTCTCCGTTTTAGCTCTCTCCTAGGTCAGTTAACGAGGGTGGTCCATAAAGTGAAGAAACTAAGTTAAATGAATCTGAGGTTCTAGGAGAGTGTTATAGTGAAAATGGGTTACTTTTAAGGATTTATGAGAAAAATATGATGTGAGCAACTTGAATTAATAATGACAATCATTAACATGATAAAACCACAAAACAATGCCTTATACAAAATTTTCTCAACATTTGAAAGATATATATATTTTTTCTCAAGAAGTAAAATGTAATGGTCTAAAAAATTGAAAGCAAAGTAGCCCTGGAATGCAAACAAAAGATTGTTAGCATTAGATATTGCAAGATACAAAAAATGCCTTTGAGATAATCAAATTTGGGAATCCAAACATTGAAACATATCTTGTCAAAACTCCACAAATTAGTAATTATCTTGGAAAATGTGAACAAGGAAATGTCAAATGTGAAATTAGACTTGAAACATAAAAAGAAAGCACTTGTTAAGAGAATTACAATACTTGCTTTTGGAATAAATTTTTCATATGAAAACTCAAGACCATCAAGAGACCAGTAAAGTAAATATGATGGATAGTGCTCTTGGTTAATTTTATTATTAGTTACCTCTACAACAAGATTGCAAATGAACTCTTCAATCCTCAGACTTCATTCTCGCCCAAAGATATGGATCCCACAGTGAGGAGTCAATAGAGGAGTACAGGGTCTCTAAGATGTCTATTCAACCAACTTATGTTAGAGGTAACACGTTAAC
Source organism: Pinus albicaulis (assembly GCA_034641835.2). NCBI lineage: Eukaryota > Viridiplantae > Streptophyta > Pinopsida > Pinales > Pinaceae > Pinus > Pinus albicaulis. The sequence goes on along the minus strand of CM076573.1, from coordinate 305,371,789 downwards.
GAGTGTTGATTGTACCAATTAAATTGTTACATGCAATGTTTCAAAACAAATAGAAATGAGATTGTGCTCATTGCAATAATAAATTAAACTTGAGAAACAAGAATGGAAATAATCTCATATGTGTTGCACCAATAAATGAAAGTAGGCAAGTTAAGTGAAATATATTTTATTTATGATACAATTGTTTCAAGTGAGAGATAATGCTCCAATAGTTACCAAAAAATGTGGCATAAATGGACCAAACAATGAAACATGTGCCTAAATAATCATGAAACAATTAGAACTTTTCCATAATATAAATCCTTCACACATAAAAGATATTTTCTCGAGCTTGCAAATTTTGGAACTTATTCATGCTAGATTTTCTAGACACAAGATTTAGTTAATGAAATGTGGAGTGAATATGTTGTTAATTTTAAGCATGTCTGCGATGGAAATAAGCATATAACAAACTAGAAACAAAGTCAATTCACCCACAAAAGGTCCTTCCTCTTCAATTGAGGAAGGGGGATGCCATGGGAAAATTTCCCAAGCTCCCTCAAGCAAAGAACTTTATTTTATTAGTGATTACAATGATTAGAAAATATGCATCTAAGAAGGCTGCCCAAGAAATAAAAATAAATATTCACAAATATAAGAGCTTGGAAAAGCTAGAATCCTCCCTTTGAGTAAGACAATGAAAGTAAATGGAAAACCCCTCTAAATCAGAAAGTTTGCAAGCCTCAAAGGCCCATGGCTTAGATTACTTGCTGCTGCCCCTATAGAGGTCACAACCTCCTTAGAAAATCAATCCTTGAGTTCGTGGAAGGTTCTGCATGCAATATTATTAGTAGTTTTCGGACACCTCTTCTTCAAACTCTTCGTTTTCCAAGTTCAAACCTATGAGCTTCCAAAACAAAATCAATTATTAGCGTAAAAGAAAACAAAATAAAACAAGATTATATTACAAACTAATGTACAAAACGCTAGCTCAAATAATGGGAGTGAACCCCCCATACTTGCCAAACTTAGAAATTTCTCTTGAAATAACTTGTATAACTTTGGAAGCTCTACGAAGAAGTATATTAAATTTTAAATGAAGTAGATGATCAAGTAGCTAGAGAACAAGAAAAATCCATCTTGGTCTTCCTTTGATGAAAGACTTGGGGTCGAAAATAGCTGAGTCTTGGATCGCTTTGAATCTAGGAGTTAGTTGGTCTATGTGAGATTTCTCCCACGCCCAGATGGATTTCATGCACACAATACAAATAGATATTCGTTAAACACTTGAAAAAATATTAGTTTGAAAATGGATTAGAGCATCATAATGAATAAGATAAACCAAACATTCCTCCGAAAATAACTTGGCAAGCTTATTTCTAGAATACTACTCTAAATCAATGATACATGCAAGATAGCTTGCATGTATCAATCTAAGCTAGATGGCAAATATAAACTAATATTGATCAAACATGTAAATGAATTCAAACAAAATAGCAATATTATGGAAATAAATCACCTCATAATGCCAAGAGAACATTTGCTAAATAGCCCCAAAGTCTTGATTATATTAAAAAATATGTAAGTACAAAATGGCAGAGTTTCCTCAAGCCCAATAGCTCATAACATGATACAATACAATAGCCCATGGCTTTGTTATATAGAGAGTTGAGAGAAATTCCCAAGGACGAATGCATGTGAGAACTGAACTTGGAGCAAATCCCAAGGAAAGATAAGCCATGTTCGATATGGAGAAGACTGAGACACCCAGAGAAAAATCGAATTTCTTTTGTGCACACCAAGGGAAATCGAATTCCCCATATGATCTAGTGAGCTGATCCATAAGCCAAATGAAGTATTGTGCTACATCAAGTCCACCACTATAAAATCTAGCAAACTTAAATCTTACCTATAGATGATCCCAGTGAACTTTTGAATAGGCCTGTGAAAATTGTGTGTTTCCTCTGAGTAACTACGCTGTCTAAGTTCAAGGAATAATGTAAATCCTCTGAGTGAAGTGTTGAGTGTTGTTGAACTCCAGATAGCTCTTGAGAAGAGGTCTCCACTTGGTCTTCAGTCAAATGATCCTATAGAATATTCCTTTTGTGCTCAACTTCCTTTAATAAATTTGATTTTCCTTGTGTGTAATTGTCGCTTTATCTTTGGGAAAATCGATTTTGATAAAATAAATGATGAATTGATGATACAGTGTGCTCATCCATCCTCCACATGTCTGTTGACTCAACTCTTTGAATTAGAATAATTTCCAAGTCATTTTCCATGTCATTTTGTCACATGGAATAATTTATTTCTCTATTTTATTTAATTCTAGCCTAATTAAATGCCACAATTTCCACTAAACTTAGAAAATGTGGATTTTGAGGGTCCAAAACTCATTATTAACCCCTCAAAGCATGTCATAGTAGAAATTTGAGGGTGAGAGGTGTAATTTTGATTACTCATATCCCATACAACTTCACTAGAAAACACTTATTACAATCCAATTACAATTTCTATTACAATTTTCGACTTGAGGGAAATCTAAAAAATTAAAAAATCACTACCTAGACCTAACCAAATTCCACGAAATTTTTTGTGTGATCTAGTATGGTAATATACATTATCTCTAGACACTAGGACACATTCAAGGCCTCACTATCAAGCTGTAGTTCGGCTTTGGGATAAAATTGGAGGAAAACACTCAATTAATTATTAAGTCCTGATATGGAGATGATAATTAACCGAGTGAAAAAAACATCCTAGATTAGTACTCACTTGTTGGCAAGATCAAAGCTACCTAGGCCTGTTACAGACTCAATACTGACTCAAATTCATCCTTACTAGCATCACTTATTAGAATTCACTATAGGGCGTGGAATCTGGGTACAAGAGAAAATGATAAGAAGTAGAAGTAGATTTTAAAAACTCTGTTGAACTGATGATATTTGATGGTACAAGTGTCCTTTGGTTCATCCTTGGGCATGGAGTCTTCATATAATCATCAGGTGCCACTCCAGTGGTCAACATTTGGTTCCATATGGGGATGAATGCTAGATATGAAGTGATAGTGTGCAAGAACCTGGAATTTGCATCCACTGACCAAAGATATGTTAGAAAATTAAATATTACAGAGCAATGCAACACATAAAATATGCGGAAAATAAAAGCACACAAAACACATAAAACTAGACAGACACAGATATACGTGGTTCACCCAGTTTGGGCTACGTCCACCCCGAACAGCCAGTCCTTCCTTTCTATTATCCAACAAAAAATGAAGAGACAAAACCTACAGCAGATCTGCTGTAATATCCTCTGTTCTCTCTCATAGTCTCCCTCTCTGTTTCTCGCTCCGAGAATACACATACAATACACAGCCGCAATACAATACCCTCATAAAAGCGAGGGGTTTCCTTCTAGGGAAAAAAACCCTAAACTAAACATAACTTCTACCGTCAAATCATTTGCCTAATGAACGACCCAGATTGACTAGAAACTACTATACTTTTACAAGGAAATTTTACATCTGTTTTTAGCTTCAGGGGCGCTGCCCCCGAAAGCCCCTGCCAGGGGGGGGCTTCGAAAAGCGCTGCCGCCCCCCCTGGACCCCCCACAGCAGCGATTAATTTCGAGCGGCGTTGCCGCCCCTTTTAAGGTACAGGGGTCCAATGCTGTGATAAAAAGTAAACAAGATAATCAGGCTCCACACCCAACAATCTCCCACTTGGAGACTGATTGTAGCAACTCCATCGCTGCTTCATTTGCTAGACAATGACTCCTCTTTGGACCTGGTTGTTCCTCATCTTCATCGTCATCCTTGAAGACCAATTGAAACTGAGCACATTCTCAGTTTCTCCCTGGTTACAACTTTTGTTAGCATATTTGCAGGATTCTGGCTAGTGTGTATCTTTTCCAGCTTCAACTCTCCATCTTCTAATACTGACCGTATGAAATGGTACTTGAGATATATGTGTTTAGTTCTGGAATGAAATTCTGAGTTCTTTGCAAGATGAATGGCACTTTGGCTATCACTGTATTCCGTGCCCATATCATGCTTCTTACCCAATTCACCCATAAACCTTTGTAACCAAATCATTTCTTTACTAGCCTCTGTAGCAGCAACATACTCTGCTTCTGTTGTTCAAAGTGCAACAACACTTTGGATTTTTGAAACCCAACTGACAGTTGTTCCACCTACAGTAAATACATATCCTGTAGTGCTCCTCCTGTTATCTCTGTCACCTGCCATATCTGCATCAACATATCCCTGTAGAGCAATGTTTGAACCATCAAAGCATAATGCTTGATTTGTGGTACCTCTCAAATATCTGAGAATCCATTTTACTGCCATCCAATGTTATTTTCCTGGATTATTCATGTACCTACTTACAACTCCCACTGCATGTGCAATATCAGCCTTTGTGCGTACTCATTGCACAGCATTAAGCCTCCAACCGCTCGATGCATATGGAACTTCTTAGACATATAATCAGTTTCTTTCGGGGTCTTTGGGCAAAATTCTCTTACTAAGTTTGAAATGGCTAGCAAAAGGTGTACTTAAATCAAGCTTTTCATTCGTATATTAAATATTTTCAACACCTTTTCTACGTACTCATTCTCGAGACAAAGAGCATTTGTGATTTTTCCGTTCTAATATCCTCATACCAAGGATTTGTTTTTATGTACCCCAACTTCTTCATTGCAAATGAATTTGCCAATTTTCTTTTGAGCACATTTATTTCCTGCATGTTAGACCTTGCAACAAGCATGTCATCTACATAAAATAACAATATAATATAGTTGCCATCATTTTGTCTTTTCAAATAAACACAATGATCAGAGTGACATCTAGTATAACCTTGTTCAGTCATAAACTTGTCAAATTTTAGATACCACTACCTTGGAGCCTGTTTTAAACCATACAAGATCTTCTTTAACCTGCACACCAATTTTTCTTTTCCTTTTACCTCATATCCTTCTAGTTGCTGCATGTATATCTCTTCCTCCAAATCTCCATGGAGAAATGCTGTCTTTACATCTAACTGTTCAAGATGTAAATCTTCCGCTGCTACAAGCAAGATCTAAAATAGTTCTGATTGAATTCATCTTAACAATAGAGAAAATATTTCATCAAAATCAATACCTTTTCTTCCGTGCAAACCCCTTCACCACAAGTCTAGCTTTGTACCGTTTTCCCTCCATCTTTCCTTCTGCATCAGAACCCATTTATTCTCAGCAGAATGTAAGCCTACTCGGTAGCAACCTGAATAAGTCCCAAGTCTAGTTATATTGTTGAGTCCATCTTTATTCCGTTGGCTAGCTCCCCACTTTTTCCTACTTTTCAACCTCGGGCTTTCTTTTTCACAATATCTGTGTCACTGCATCCGGCCAGCAATAAATAATATGATGAAGGAGAGTATCGTTCAAGGGATCTACTTATCCTAGTAGATCTTCTAACACCACTTTCAGGTGTTTGAGGTGCCTGTTGTTGTTGTGGTGGTTGCTGCTGCTGTGGTTGTTGATTATTATTATTTTCAAGCACCTTTACTTTTTCAGATATCTCATCAAGAACCGCGTATTCCTTGCTTTCTTTTTCTTGTTTCTTTTCCTGCAACTGATTCTTATACAAGACCTTTTCATTGAATATTACATCTTTGCTCCTAACGATTTTGTGATTTTCATAATCATATAAGCGATAACCAAAATCATTAGCACCATATCCAATAAAGGTACATTTCTTTGATTTTACCTCAAGCTTTGTTATGTTTTCTTTATTAATATGGACAAAGGCCTCACAACCAAAAGGCTTTAAAAAGGAGTAGTTTACCTTTTTACCTATCCATGCTTCCTCTGGAGTACCACCATCCAAGGAAATTGAAGGCCCTCTGTTTATTAGATAAACAGCAGTATCTACAGCATCTGCCCAAAATTTTAAAGGCAATCCTGCATGCAATCTCATGCACCTTGCACGCTCCATGATTGTTTTGTTCATCATTTCTGACACACCATTTTCTTGTGGTGTTCTTGGAACTGTCTTCTCTCTATGAATTCCATGCTATGAACAGTACCTATCAAACTCTTTACTACAATATTCACCTCCATTGTCTGATCTGAGACACTTCAACTTCTTTCTTGTCTCAATCTCAACCAAAGCTTTCCATTTCTTGAAAGTATCAAATACATCAGATTTATTCTGAATACAATAAATCCATGTTTTTCTAGTTGCATCATCAATAAAAGTAACATAATAGCGAGAGCCACCGAGAGATGATACCTGAGCAGGTCCCCATACATCTGTATGCACAAGCTCCAATTTTTCGCTCTTCTTTTCTTTCCCAACTCTGAGAAATCTGACTCTCTTTTGTTTTCCATAAATGCAATTTTCACAGAAATCTAAATCAACATTCTTCAAACCTGGCAACAAATTTCTTGAGTGAAGAATCTTCATTCCCTTCTCACTCATGTGTCCGAGCCTATGATGCCATAATGCTGCATCTGCTCCTTTGGAAGTTAAATCATTAACAGAGTTAGAAATACCATTGCATAAATACAATGTACCAACCTTTTCGCCTTTTGCTATTACCAGGGCTCCTTTGGTGACCTTCCAAGTTTTATCCGTGAAAGTTGTCACACAACCTTCACTGCCTAACTGCCCTATTGAAATCAGATTTTTCTTCAGATCTGGAACATGCCTTACCTCCTTTAGTAGCCATTGGTTTCCATTCTGTTGTTTTACAAGAACTTTACCCATTCCAACAATTTTATAGGGTTTATCATCACCCAAACGAACTTGTCCAAAATCTCCTTGAACATAGGCATGAAAATATTTCTTATTAGGTGTGGCATGGAATGAAGCCCCTGAATCTACAACCCAAGAATCAGTAACATTTTCAAAAGAAAGAATCAAAGCATCTTGTAACACATCACCTGTCACATTTGCTTCATGATTGTTTTCTTGCTGTGTGTCTCCTTCTTTTTCCTTCCGAGATCTACAGTCTTTCTTTAGGTGTCCTTTCTTTCCGCAATTCCAGCACACTATCCCCGATCTGGACTTGGATCTGCCTTTCCTTGATTTACTGCGATATCCCGAGCTCTTTCCTCTTTCCATTCTTCTTCCCCTAGACTCTGCACTCAAAGCATTACCCGATGTTTCACAGGAGCTTTTCCATCACATTTCCTCGCTAAGGATAGCACCCACAACATCATCAAACTTTAAAGTACTAGATCCAGAGACAGAGTTACTAATGGCCATAACTAAACCATTCTAGCTTTCTGGTAATGAGCATAGGAATAATAGAGCTCTAACTTCATCATCAAATTTTACCCCTACAGAGCTTAACTGACTGGTAACTGTATTAAATTCATTTAAATGGTCTGCAACAGATCCACCTTCTGACATCTTCATATTAAATAATCGTTTCATAAGAAATACCTTGTTTGAGGCCGAGGGTTTTTCATATAGTTTCGCCAACCTCTGCATCAAACCCTCTGTTGTTGTTTCCTTCAAAATATTGAAGGCGACTAACACCGCAATACACAACCGTACTGTTCCGAGTGCCTTTCTATCGAGAATGTTCCATTCCGCGTCTGTCATGGCCGCCGACTTCTTTGTTTTTCTGCTCAATGGTAGGTACAGATCTTTCTGATACAGATAATCTTCCATCTAGTTCTCGTATCTTCTTCCATGTACAGTAAAGTTTCAGCCGTTAAATTTATCGAATTTTAAACCAATGATCTTTCATTCTCCCACTCGAACCAGGAACCCTTCTTTCCTGCGAGTTTATCAGCCAAATATACCTTCGGCTTTGATACCAGTTGTTAGAAAATTAAATATTACAGAGCAATGCAACACATAAAATATGCGGAAAATAAAAGCACACAAAACACATAAAACTAGACAGACACAGATATGCGTGGTTCACCCAGTTTGGGCTACGTCCACCCCGAACAGCCAGTCCTTCCTTTCTATTATCCAGCAAAAAATGAAGAGACAAAACCTACAGCAGATCTGTTGTAATATCCTTTGTTCTCTCTCACAGTCTCCCTCTCTGTTTCTCGCTTCGAGAATACACATACAATACACAGCTGCAATACAATACCCTCATAAAAGCGAGGGGTTGCCTTCTAGGGAAAAAAACCCTAAACTAAACATAACTTCTACCATCAAATCATTTTCCTAATGAACGGCCCAGATTGACTAGAAATTACTATACTTTTACAAGGAAATTTTACATCTTTTTTTAGCTTCGGGGGCGCTGCCTCCAAAAGCCCCCACCAGGGGGGGGCTCCGAAAAGTGCTGTCGACCCCCCTGGACCCCCCACGACAGTGATTAATTTCGAGCGGCGTTGCTGCCCCTTTTAAGGTACAGGGGTCCAATGCTGTGATACAAAGTAAACAAGATAATCAGGCTCCACACCCAACAAGATATATATTAGCAGTATCCATTCAAAGTATCATCAAACAAAATAAAGTACAGAGATGGAAATTTTGTTCTAAGAGCATAATTTATTCATGAAATAAATCTACTTAAACAAAATTTACAAGGGATAAGGTTAGAAATATGATAAAAAAAAATGCCTCATGGCATCAGATGTCCTCAATGAAGTTCATTCTAAGAACCTACCTACTTTCAGGCAGATCCATGGGCTTCTTTTTTGATGTGCCCTGTTCAATTCTGAATATCTTAGGACTTTGATCCGTCCCAACACTGTGTTGTCCATGGTCATCAGATTTACCAAATCCTTTCCGATTTTTTCTATTTTTCTTAATAGATTGTGATGTTGATGTTGACGTGATCAAAGTATACCTTTCTCCCCTATCTTTAAGATGATTAGATGAAAAACTTGAAGTATCCAAGACTTCTTTGACTCGCCTTTCTCCATTCTACATCTTCTTTTACATGGGTGATAGATGAAAAATTCGAAGTATCCAAGACTTCTTTGACCTGCCTTTCTCCATTCTACATCTTCTTTGACATGGGTGATAGATCAATCTCATTAGTATAAACCCGATTCCCCTCAGTTTCCTTGATATTCAGGTCACCTTCAATTAGCCAGTTTTCAATGTGTTGTGCTATACAACACCCCCCATTTATTTTAATAAATTGAGACCCTTTAGAAATAAATAGGAAATTTATTTTTAGCTTTAAAAACAAAAAAACTTAGGAAACAAAAGTTTTCTTTTGATTTTTCTGCCCTATTCCTTTAGCGCATCGCAAACCACATAGCTTACAACTTAAAAAGACTTACAATCCTCTAAGTTACGCGGTCTGCGAAATGCGTTAACCTTTTTCGAAGTTATGTTTTAAAAACTTGCAAACACTTCAATTATCGTTATACTTTATTTATCACATCGCACCTCATCTAAAACAACCAACTTATAAAACAATTCGATATAAGTGCGATTATGCTGACCCGATGAGCCAACAAAGAAATAAAAATTAATCTCTAAAGTCCTATTAAGAGCGGCCACTTGACTTTTTGAATGCGCAATTCGCATTTCGCATGACTTAACCGAAAAAAAATTCACTATCGCATAAGAGTTGCGAAGTGCGATTTGCGCAGATCGCATTTCGCTGAACTTACGGGAAAACATCACAAACTGTAAAAGTTATATGTTGCGATGTGCGAACTAATAGCATTTAATTACTCAAGCATGCGAAATGACTTATGTCGTATCAACCAAAATTCGAGATCTAACGACTTAAATTTGATTGGTAGATATTTCATGTGAAGGTGTAAGAGATTTGATTTTGAAATAATTATCGATGATTGTTGTTATATTTGAAAAGATTTATATCTATTCATGCATATTTGATATAAACAACGAATTTGACTCTCTGTTCTCTATGCTTTAAATACTATCCCTGTTTACTTGAAATCAGGAAACCATTTAATGGATTAAAGAAGATTGAAATTAGTAAAAAGGGCAGAGAGATTTCTCAAGCGCAACCTACAGAAGACTCAAACATGTCTCCCTTATTTTCAGATATCACCCGAAACAAGGATTGCGGCAGTTTATCATGGGAAGAAATGTATAAATTTTTTGAAGACGAAAATCCAAAAGTAATAACCAAAGTCTCTACAATAGGCACGACATCTACTTCAGACGCGACTTACTTCGATGTTGCATGCTCATTCATCCACAAGGTAGCCGTAAGACTGAAAGTTCTCCCTTACACAAACATGGTTAAGTGCGTAATTGACAACTTAAGCATAGATGACAGGAAATTCAAGGATTCAAAAGGAGAAAACATAGGGTCTTTCAAGGCAGAAGATTTATAAGCAATGTACCATCTACTCTCCCTGCAACAAAAAATATGACAAGGCTTTTCTGTAAAGATTTAGAGCAGAGCATCCAAATCTCATGAAAGTCATCAAAGAATGGAAGGAAGACCAGGGAATGTTGAAGTGAGATAAACTTGGTATGTACCCAATTGCCCAAATTCCTTCCCCTTATTGTTATGCTACTGGTATGTTGTGTAGATTGTTTTCCAAACCTGATACCACTAGGTTTTCAGTAGACTGGGTTCCATTGATTGACAAAATCGTCAATTCCTCAATTCTGAATTGGGAAAATATCCTATCTGACAGTTTAGACAAACACATCACAGAATATAGGAATAAAAGGAATGTTTCATCTAGAGAAATACCTCCCTTTTATATGTCTGCCTATGTCATGAACACAATCTTCTTTTCTTCTAGTTTTCCTACCATGGGATGGAAATGGAATACCCAAGACCCTACCCCAATCCACATTTATCACAGAGATCTTTGGGATTCAAACTTCCACCTGAATTTTTATAAAAAAATTTATGGAGTCATGTTGCCTATGCACCAAATGATATTCAATAAAAATGCCCCTAGGGTTTCTGACGAGGCTAGCGCAGATATTCTTTTTGTGGCTAGGTGGTTTGCAGAGGAGAATTTCACATATGTCAGAGTATTAGGGAGTTATGCTTCTCTCCACATCCTACCATATTATGTTCCTAATAAGTTGCTTGCACGAGAGATAGCCTACCATCTTGTTAATTGTATCACTAAACAACTGAAAGATGCTAAGAAGGCCATTTGGCCTAATTTCCCTGTACAGTGCGGAAATTTTTGTAATTTTTGATATTGGCCATACCTACAAGGAGGTTTCCAAGATTAATCTATTGAAATTGGCAGTAATTCCAAAGAGGCTATAAGATCCAAATGATGTATTTAAAAATTACACTATAGAGCTCAAAATGAATCCTTTTGTAAAGGAAATAGATGGATTTGATGATCTCTTCTAAGGCATGGAAAAGTTTTCAGATATAATCAAGTTTGAATCCAACCAACTGAGCCAAGATGATTTGGAAACATTCCAAATATATAGAAATAAGAGACTGGAGAGAGCTCCTCTCAACTTGTTAACTATTGAAGATGTCTACAAACCTACTATAAGTATCAGCTTGGATAATGAAGCAAAAGACATCTTTGAGGATGAATCAGGTCAATCAGAGCATCAATCTCACAATTTATACCACTCTGAAAATGAATCTGAATCTAGAAAGGATAGCCCAGAAAAGATAATTGATCAGGTAATCCAAGAGATAGAGATTCAGGAACGAAAAGAAAGTAATGGAACAGAGTCAACTTCTCAAGAAATTCAGCATAGTCATGACACACTAGATCAGTCTAAAAAGTCACAAACAAATAATTTTAGTAGTGAATGGGAGGATTTTTCTGAAGCAATAAAAATTCCTAAAGCTAATCCCAATATTGGTCAAGTAACTAGCTTTCAAACAACTGGACATTCCTAGAAGATAGTGGAAATTGTTAATCCACTACAACAAGTTCCAGAAACTCATGATCAAGAGATCATACCGGACTACCCTACAGATGAAATAGTTTTACAAGTTGAAGATTCCTTCACCGAACATCTTTTATAGTCCTAGCTATAAGGCTGTAGTAGAGAGGAAAAAAAGGAGAAGAACTGATGAAACAGTCTCAAACCTCACAGATGAATCAGTTGACTTATTATGGAAGGATTACTTAGATGATCCTACGAAACATCTAACTAAATTATCACAGTATGAAGGGGCATATGCTACTGCCACTGTTGATAAAGCTACTGAGGTTAGAGTGTTTCTGAGGCAAAAGGAAGATAGATTACAAGAACTAGAGAGGTTGTTAAATGAAGAAAATCAAACTCTAGTGGGCAAATCAAAGCAAAGATGGCCCAATTTCAAAAGGATTTCGAGAGTCTTAAATTGCAGCATCAAGCAGAAATCAATGAGAAACAAGCACAACTGGAAGTAGCAATGACCAGGTTACATAGCCAACCACAACTAAAGCAATTTATAAAAGAAGAATTGGATCTAAATGCTAAGTTAAAGAAAGAACATGAAGTATTTTGTCATCAAGCTTCTATTATTGACTCTTATTGTGATTCAAATAAAATACTGATCCAACAAATAGCTATCTAGAAACTTGAATGTGAAAGACTCAAAAAGAAAATCAACAAACACATTCAATGGCAAGCATTAGACTTAGGAAAGGAGGCTGATCTACCTCAGGTAGATAAATTTCATAAGGAGATCCTATTCAAAGATTGGGAAGCACAAATCAAGCAGGCAGATAAAACAACAACGAAAACATCAAAGTTATCAAATGAAATTATTGAATCTGCATGTGAACAACTGGTGAAAACAAAACTTCTCAAAGAGTACACGTTTGAAGTGTTCTCAGAAGTAAAACAACTAGAAACACAGTGGAAGCAGAAGGCAGAAACACAAGATGAAGTAATTAAAAAGGTAAATAAGTTTGATCAAGAGAATTATTGGAATTTTCTAATCAAACCTTATCATCAGTATCAGATTCTGCAATCCTTAACAGATTCAACAAAAATATTGCAACCAATACTTTCAAATGCAGTATTCAAGGGACAGGTTAGATCGAGGATTTTGCAGCCAGCTTAGCTCAAGCCTATGATAGATATTTGTCAATTTCGTGACCAAATCCAGAAGAAATGACGAAATTCATAAATCAAAATTGTTATTTTATTTTCCTAGATTGTAGTTTAAGTTAGTATTATGAGGATGGTTGTTTGAAACCTCTATATTTTTGTAATAATCTATTTTAGAACATAGTTAGTTTATTATTTAAACCTCTCTCATGCATTTAGAGAAGGGTCCAGAAATTTGTCAAAAACATTTATAAAGAATGCACTATTGTAAGTTTGTGAATGCTTTGATGATTTAATGGAACACATCTTCTATCTTTTGACAATTAAATTTGTGTAACTGATGTTGCACTACTATACTCTTTAAATTGCTTGAAAGTGAGAAGGAGCAGATCAATTACTGTCAGTTTACATGAGTAGAAATTCATACATATGGTACTTTTATCCACTTGTATTAAGTCTTACTTTATAGATTGACAGTCATTTTTTATTGCATTATATATTTTAAATGTTATTATAGATGAATGTTACATGCACTTCTATTCTAATATTTATCTGTGATTTCTTATTAAATATATAATCACACATATGAATGCTATATATTTTCACAATTCTTCTAAGCAAACTATTTTGTTAGAAGAACCATTTTACATAATTTTCATCTCTTTCAACTATTAAATGATATATATTACTAATAGTTGAAAGATATCTTTTCAGATCGCATAAAGGAAGAAACATCCATTTAGAATAAATCATCTAGATAGATGCATAAGATAGATTAAAATAATTTTCCATTTTCATGCCATATAATCACACACCCTCAAAATCATCCTTATTGGGAAACTGATCCCATTACCCCCAGTCGGAGCCACTACACCAAACGAAAAATGAGATGCTTTTCCCCATGTTTCAGCAACGCAATTCCGAGGCCTCAAAATTCTGGCGCTAGAAGGAGGGCCTGAACCCCTGTGAATGGAAAAAATATCTGATCAATATAAAGGTCAATCAAAGAGACTCTCTCCCTTTAGATCCCCATCAAATTCCAGAATATTATCTAGATCCTCATCTTTAAAATCTAAAGTTGATCATCCTTCTCCTAAGTCTCCTAGTGATACTCAACCCATACTATCTCCTGATTCACATCAAACTTCCCCAGAAGTTTAGTTTTTGATAGAAAATTTAGAGAGAGTATCTATTTCTGCCGAAAAGCCTGAATATTCTCAAATATCGAATATCAGAATTTCGTCTTCTTTGCAACCTCGAAGAATATTAATTCGATCAGAAAGTCAAAAGAAAATAATTCTTCCTTTTGAATTTCCCATCGATAGTACTCGAAAGAGACTAAAGAGGACCCAATCAGGGTCAACCACCAGAGAGATCTTATCCCATTCACCTCCATTACCTCCACTCACTTCCACAACTTCCATTCCAAAAATCGGTGTTACTTTGACTAGTCCCAGTACTCAAACTACTATCCTTTCAACTAGTCCTAGCACTTAGCCTGCCTCTTCTTCAACTCAAACTCCACCCAACCAACCTATTCAAAATCCAATGGCAGGCCAAGTACCTCCACCAAATGTAAACCCATGGAGTAATCCAGAGGCTGTAAACATGCCCACTCCTCTTCATGCTCATCCAAAAAATCCTGAAAGATGGCTATCTAAATTTAATCCTAATGATGGTCTTCCGGCTAAAGAACACATTCACAATTTTATGTTAGCTATCAATCTAAATGGAGTAGTTGAAGAAGATTGTGTTTTAAGATTATTTCCATATACTCTAAAAGGATTTGCAAGATACTGGTATTTTTCACTACCTGTCCGCTCTATAACTAGATGGAATATGTTCGAAGAACAATTTCTAGCTAAGTTTGGGGATGACAGGACCACTGCTACGCTCATCAATGATTTGTCAAATATAAAAGCTAAAACAAGTGAAAAGATAAAAGATTTCAATTCAAGATTTAATAAATTACTCAATAAAATTCCTGCTACAATAGTTCCTGGTGCATAAGTTCAAATTGAGTGGTATATTTCATCTCTTCCATCTAATACATCTATTTTTGTTGATAGAGAAAAATTGGAAACACTTGCAGAAAACATGAAAGAATCTCTATATGTGGAGAAACGCATAACCGCTCTTGAGAAAAATAATTCTCAAGAAGATCGAAAATCAAAGAAGGTGTCTTTCAAAGATGATTCTAAAAAGAAGGCGCCAAAAGATTCTTTTGACGTAGAAGGTCTTCAAAAAGTTTGAAAACCGTGACAAACGAGATGACAAATATAAAAAAAACAAGTCGCTGAAATTGCTACCTCAAAAAAGACTTTCAGAAACTTTAAGAAAGGTCAATCCTCTAATACTCAACCTCCAAATATCATATCTAATGTTGAATCTGATCAAGATACAGAGGAAGAGCAAACAGATGAAGAAAAATATGACGAAGAAGAAGACTTTGAACTAAATGGAATGTGGGATTTCATCCTACCAAATGAAGAACAACATGAAGCTTTACCTATGAGCACAAGGAGAAAAAAGACCACTGAAGCAACACAGCCAAATCAACAGCAAAAGATTTCAACTCCTGTTAAAGACAAATCAGTAAGCAAAAAGTCTACTTCAAAGGCTACACAAATAAGCCCCGTTACTTCACATACTCCACCTGCATCTAAGACAATGGTAGTCTTAGACACCATTGAGTATAATGTAGTTGAAGATATGAAGAAAACCAGGGCCAACATTTCAATCCACGAGCTTACTAAATTAAAGCAGCAACAAAAAATATTACTTAGAGACTTAAATGTGGCTCCTGCTTCAAACTTACCTGCTCTAGTAATAGTACAAGCTGCTAATGAAATGGTTAAGCCACCTTTTCCTTCAATGAAAATTGATGCTATATACTTGATTATGATAGGTGATCGATCCATCTCTCATACTCCTCATTTTATTTTAACCTATGAGATCTACAACAAAAACATTCATAACCGTTTAATAGACTCAGGGGCTTCCTCGAATATAATACCAAAATCAGTTTGTGCTAAGTTGAACGTAACTCCGCAGAGTTCACATGTTCATATAGTACAACTTGATAGAACCAAAGTAGAGGTGGTAGGAGAAATAATTTTTTTTTCCATCAAATTGTCATCAAATCCAAAATTTACTCAAATAATTGATATATTAGTGGCTGATATTCCTGAATTTTATGGCTTAGTTTTAAGCCAAGACTGATCTGAAAAACGTCATGGTTATTTTTCAACAGACTAGTCACATATGTGGTTACCATATAATGGAAATCCAAATCAAATTTGGGTAGACCGTGAAAAGTTCATGAAACATACAATCACTAATCTTGAAGGAGTAAATAAACCATTAGCATCCAATAATAACATTATTGGAAACTACTCAATAGGGTCATTTTTGGGAAATTTCAATGCTCAACCATCACCTTTCTTTGATAATGCAGTTGTTTCTTAGATTGAGAATTTTTCCCGGCTAGATAATTCCAAATGTATAAATTTTGCAGATAGAAAAGTAGTTAATGCTTTGTCTTGGACTCTTTATTTCGATGTTTCTAAATCTGAAGATGGTGCAGGTGCGAGTTGTATTTTAATAAACCCAGAAGGAGAAAAGACCATGTTAGCCTGCAGATTAGAATTTGATTGTACAAACAATGTCGTTGGATATGAAGCATTAGTTTAAGGCTTGTATAAATCCATTGATCTTAATATCAAATATTTGAAAGTTTTAGGAGATTCAAAAATAATTGTTAGACAAGTAAGAGATACCATTCATTGTAATTCTAGGCATTTAAAGCATTACCAATCATTAGTCCAAGAATTAACCACTCATTTCTTAGCCTTCAACATTTCTTCTGTACCTAGAATGTAAAATGCTAGTGCAGATCTACTGGCTAATATAACATCAAAGTTAATCCCATCCCAAGAATTTAGTCTCAATAGATTTTCTATTGAATTGATTTTTAGACCATCTATTCTTGATAATATTACCAATTAGAGAGTATTCAATAATGATTCAGATATCATAGATTTTTTAACATCTGAAGGATCTTATGATAGTCAAATTTTGGATGAAAATGAACATGACATTCAGATTAAAAAAGAACAAGATGAAAATCCTATTCCTAAATCTGTTGTCAAGTTAGAAGACCTATATGATCTAAAATATAGGTTTAAAATAGTGACTAACTCAAAAACACAAAGCTCTACCTTAAGATTTGAGTTAGTAAATCTAAGAACTGATGAAAAATCCAATGTAAATCTAGGTCTTGGTCTATCTTCCGAAGAAAGATTATCATTTATCAGATTGTTTATAA
This sequence comes from Pinus albicaulis, assembly GCA_034641835.2. Taxonomy (NCBI): domain Eukaryota; kingdom Viridiplantae; phylum Streptophyta; class Pinopsida; order Pinales; family Pinaceae; genus Pinus; species Pinus albicaulis. The sequence goes on along the minus strand of CM076573.1, from coordinate 305,354,549 downwards.
TGTACAAAAGTGTCTTTACTTGGGATTATACAGATCTTAAAACATATGACACTTCTGTGATTCAACATACAATTCCTATGATCTCTAAAGAAAAGCCTATACAACAGAAATTGAGGAAGATTCATCCAAATCTGAAAAATCAAATTAAAACAGAACTGAACAAACTCCTCAAGGAAAAAATAATTTTTCCAGTCAGGAATTCTAAATGGGTATCAAATTTGGTACCTGTCAGGAAGAAGAATGACGATATTAGAATTTGCATTGATTTTAGGAATTTAAATAAAGCTTGTCAAAAGGAAAAATTTCCATTACCAACCATGGAACAAGTACTGCAGACAATAGTTGGTTCTGAATTTGTGTCTTTTCTAGATGGATTCTCGGGATATAATCAAATTCTTGTACATCCAAATGAAAGATTGAAAACTACGTTTAGAACAAAGTGGGGAACTTACGCCTATCAAAAGATGCCATTTGGATTAATTAATGCAGGTGAAACTTTTCAGAGAGCTATGGACATAACTTTTAGGGGAATCATAAATAAAACAATGGTTATTTATTTAGATGACATTACAGTATTTTCTAAACAAGTAACCAATCATGTGAATGACCTAAAACAAGTCTTTGAGCGATGTAAAATGTATGGCATCTCATTGAATCCAAAGAAATCATTTTTTGCATTAGATGAAGGAAAAATTTTAGGATTCATTGTGTCAAAAAGTGGTATCTATATTGATCTTGAAAGAATTGAAGAGATCAAATGAATTCCTTTCCCTCATAACAAGAAAGCTATGTAATCGTTTCTTGGGCAAATTAATTTTGTTAAAAGGGTTTTCCCTGACTTTTCACAAATTGTTTTACCTTTACAGAACATGATTAAGAAAAATTATGTCTTTAAATGGGGACATAATGAAAAAGAAGCATTCGAATTGATTAAACAATCAATTGTCAATGCTCCATTCCTGACTACCCCTAATTTTCTTAATACTTTTACATTATACACTTTTTCATTGGATACATCATATGCTGATGTTTTAACACAACTGAATGACCAACAAATTGAAGCACCAATATCATTTTTCAGTTCAAATTTGCAAGGTGAAAAACTAAATTATACATCTATTGAAAAGCAAGCATTTGTTGTCTTTAAGGCTATAAAGCATTTCATACCTTTTCTCCTAAAAACTCACACTAAAATCATAGGTCCATTATCTGCAGTGAGACAACTCTTGATGAAAAGAGAATTAGGAGAGAAAAGGGCTAACTGGGTTACCGCTTTACAAGAAGATGATGTAGAAATTAGACCCTCTAAAATTGTTAGAAGTCAATGTTTTTGCAGAATGCTTACAGGAGCATCCCATCTATCATCAAAGGAAGATTCATGTAACAATGTGAAAATATCATAGGTAAGCCTCAACGATGCACAATCTCAATATGTCGATCTTATATTCTATTTGAAGAATGGATATGCTCCAAATTAACTCAGTTACAAAACAAAACGAGCTTTAAGATTAAAGGTCAAGCAATATGAATTAATCAGCGATGTGTTATTTAGGAGAAATTTTCATTCTTTACTACTAAGATGCTTAGAAAAATCTGAAGAAGAGAAAGTCTTGCAGGAACTCCATGATGGACCAAATGGAGGACATTTTGGAGGAAATACGACATCACGCAAAATCCTGCATGTAGGTTACTATTGGCCTACACTTTTCAAAGTTGCTCATAAATATGCAAGAAAATGAAAAGTGTGTCAAAATACATCTGGAAGACAAAAGAAGCCATCATTCCCATTGCAGCGAGTCAATATCGAACAAACATTCGAACAATGGGGATTAGATATAATTGGTGAGATTGTTCCTAACTCTCCCAAACAACACAGATATATTCTCACAACTACAGATTACTTACTAAATGGGTGGAAGCAATTCCACTAAAAGTAGCCAACTCTGAGAATATCATTGATTTCATCGACCAAAATATCATAACCAGGTTTGGCTTACCTACTGCTTTAATGTTTAATAATGCATCTTACTTATCAGGAACTGCTATGATGAAATTTTCAATTAAAAGAGGTTTTAAACTTAAGTATTCTGCAAATTATTACCCGCAAGGAAATGGTTTGACAGAATCTACAAACAAGAATTTGATTAGAATCATCAAAAGAACTGTTGATCAAAACCAACAAAATTGGCATAAGTCATTAATATTTGCTCTTTGGGCAGATCTAATAACTCAAAAAGCTTCTATTGGCACGTCCCCATTCAATCTTGTCTATGGAAAAGAAGTTGTACTTCCCACCAACGTAGTTATTCCCTCTCTCTCCTTAGTACAATTTATTGATGAATTTCGTGCTTCTTCTTTACAATTTAGACAATGTCAAATTCTTAAGTTAGAAGAAGAAAGAGAAAAGGCTAAAAAGACTCATGCATATCATCAACAAATAGTAAAAGCCTCATTTGATTCAACTTTTGTTACTCCAAACAAATTTCAAATTGGTGATCTGGTATTGAAATGGGACAAAGCGCATGAGAAAAAAGGTAAACACATGAAGTTTTAAAAACTCTGGCTAGGTCCATTTCAAATAATCAAATAAATAGGCCCATAAACATTCTTATTGCAAGATCTATGAGGAAAAAATGATTATTTGCCTGTTAATGGGCTTGAAAAAATACTTTTCATAGGAGGTAACCCCTTCTATTCCTTGTATACTAGTGTCTTTTTCTTTTTCCTTAGAAGAAATAAAATTTGCTTAGTGTAAATTTTTGGCTTTTCAAAATAAAATCTCAGATGATCATTTTTTATTTATTGCTTATATAAATAAGAAGTTTTAAGGAAACAATCGAAATATTCGAAAGACAAATAAATTTTATTTTCACTGAAAAATGTAATTTCACTGAAACTATTTATTCTTTGATAAACTCTCATATTTATATAGCACAATTACTCTTATATTAGTCAAGAAAAGAATCTTTAACATAGAAAATACTCTTTTACAGAAAATCAATCTAAAACTCGACATTATCATCCAAAATCCTCAAAAGGACCAATGATTCACCCCATCCAGGAAAAGTTATAAATTTTTGAAAGAAATTCAAAAAAAGAAGAAGAAGATTATAACTAGAAAAAACTTAAAAGATAATAAGTCTCATCGAGAGCTTGTTTACCATGTTCATAGGGAAATAGTTACACTGGCATTACTAATATTGCCTACCAAAATAGGGTAATGACTTGAGATCATATCAAGAGGAACAAGGGTTTCATCAAGAGCCGGTTTGATCGGTTTAATTACAACTAGTGAATGGCATTGTCATCATTTGGTTACCAAGCCAAAACAATGGCTTTCAAGTAAATAAAAAATATGATACACAAAAGAAAAGTTTCAAAAAATTAGAGTTTATTTTCGAAATTGTAAGAAACACTGGATGGGACAACGAATCATTGCTGGGTAAAAGGTAACCCTGACAAAAGCTTAAATTTCCTATTGGAATAGAGGCTCTACCTATGATGAAAGAGTAAATTTTTATAAAGCTAATCTGTAAGAGCCACCTACTTTATCTCTTTGAATTGAGTAAAGACTGATATAGTTTTTCATACTTATATCTTTAAAAGAGGGATTCTTATGAATAGTAAATAAGAGAAATTTCATTGCTTAGTAAGATATTATTTGTTTGAAATTCATTCCTGCAACTATTTTTATTTTCAATTTTTTTTTAGAAATTTCAAAAAGTTAGTCAGAGATATCTGGTTCTCCCAAGTGAATCGCCAATTGTTGTGCTATACAACACCCGCCATTTATTTTAAAAAATGGGGACCCTTTAGAAATAAATATGAAATTTATTTTTAACTTTAAAAACAAAAAACTTAGGAAATAAAAGTTTTCTTTTGAGTTTTCCGCTTTATTTCTTTAGTGCATCGCAAACCGCATAACTTACAACTTAAAAAGACTTACAATCCTCTAAGTTACGCGGTCTGCGAAATGCGCTAACCTTTTTCGAAGTTATGTTTTAAAAAATTGCAAACACTTCAATTATCATTATACTTTCTTTATCGCATCACACTTCATTTAAAACAACCAACTTATAATGAAATTCGATATAAGTGCGATTGCGCGGACTTGATGAGCCAACAAAGCAATAAGAATAATTCTCTAAAGTCCTATTAAGCGCAGCCGTTTGACTTTTTGAATGTGCAATTCGTATTTCACACGACTTAACCAAAACAAATTCATTATCGCATAAGAGTTGCGATGTGCGATTTGCACAAATCGCATTTCGCTGAACTTATGGGAAAACATCACAAACGGTAAAAGTTATATGTTGTGATGCGCGAACTAATAGCATTTAATTACTCAAGCATGCGAAATGACTTATGTCGTATCAAACCGAAATTCGAGATCTAACGACTTAAAGTTGATTGATAGAGATTTCGTGTGAAGGTGTAAGAGATTTGATTTTGAAATAATTATCGATGATTGTTGTTATATTTGAAAAGATTTATATCTATTTGTGCATGTTTGATATAAACAATGGATTTAACTCTCTATTCTCTATGCTTTTAATACTCTCCCTGTTTACTTGAAATCATGAAACCATTTAACGGATTAAAGAAGATTAAAATGAGCAAAAAGGGCAAAGAGATTTCTCAAGAGCAACCTACTGAAGACTCAGACATGTCTCCCTTATTTTCAGATACCACCTGAAAAAAAATATTGCGGCAATTCATCATGGGAAGCAATGTATAACATGTTTGAAGACGAAAATCCAAAAGTAATAACCAAATTCTTCACAACAGGCACGACATCTACTTCAGACGCGAATTAATTCGATGTTGCATGCTCATTCATCCACAAGGTAGCAGCAAGACCGAAAGTTATCCCTTACACAGATATGGTTAAGTGGGTAATTGACCACTTAAGCATAGATGACAGGAAATTTAAGGATTCAAAAGAAGAAAACATAGGGTCTTTCAAGGCAGAATATTTACAAACAATGTACCATCTACACTCCCCGCAACAAAAATATGACAAGGCTTTTCTGCAAAGCTTTAGATCAGAGCATCCAGATCTCATGAAAGTCATCAAAGAATGGAAGGAAGACCAGGGAAAGTTGAAGCGAGATAAACTCGGTATATACCCAATTGTTCAAATTCCTTCCCCTTATTGTTATGCTGTTGGTATGTTGTGTAGATTGTTTGCCAAACCTAATACCACTAGGTTTTCGGTAGACTGGATTCCATTGATTGACACAATCGTCAATTCCTCAATTATGAATTGGGCAAATATCCTATCTGATAGTTTATCCAAACACATCATAGAATATAGGAATAAAATGACTGTTTCATCTAGAGAAATACCTCCCTTTTATATGTCTGCATATGTCATGGACGCAATCTGATTTTCTTCTAGCTTTCCTACCATGAGATGGAAATGGACTACCCAAGACCCTACCCCAATCCACATTTACCACAGAGATCTTTGGGATTCAGACTTCCACCTGCATTTTTATAAAATTTGTGATGCAGATATGTTTCCTATGCACCAAATGATATCCAATAAAAATGCTCCTAGTGTTTTTGAAGAGGCTAGCGCAGATATTCTTTCAATGGCTAGGTGGTTTGCAGAGGAGAATTTCAAATATGTCAGAGTATTCAAGAGTTATGCTTCTCCTCACGTCCTACCATATTATGTTCCTGATAAGTTGCTTGCACGAGAGATAGCCTACCAACTTGTTAATGGTACGACTAAAACGCTGAAAGATGCTAATAAGACTGTTTGGCTTAATTTCGCTGTATAGTGCGAGACTTTTGCACTTTTTTATATTGTCCATACCTACAAGGAGGTTTCCAAGATTAATCTATTAAAATTAGCAATAATGCCAAAGAGGCTATACGATCCAAATGATGTAATTAAAAATTACACTACAGAGCTCAAAATAAATCCTTTTGTAAAGGAAATAGATGGATTTGATGATCTCTTCCAAGGCATGGAAAAGTTTTCAGATATAATCAAGTTTGCATCTAGCCAACTGAACTAAGATGATTTGGAAACATTCCAAATATATAGAAATAAGAGACTGGAGAGAGTTCCTCTCAACTTGTTAACTATTGAAGATGTCAACAGACCTACTCCAAGTATCAGCTTGGATAATGAAGCAAAAGACATGTCTGAGGATGAATCAGGTCAATCAGAGCATCAATCTCACAATTTGGATCACTTTGAAAATGAATCTAAATCCAGAAAGGATAGCCCAGAAAAGATAATTGATTGGTAATCCAAGAGATAGAGACTCAGGAACGAAAAGAAAGTAATGGAACAGAGTCAACTTCTCAAGAAGTTTAGCACAGTCATGACAAACTAGATCAGTGTGAAAAGTCACAAACACAGAATTTTTGTAGTGAATGGGAGAACTTTTTTGAAGCAATAAAAACTCCTAAATATAATCCCAATACTGATCAATTAACTAGCTTTCAAACACTTGGACATTCCCAGAAGATAGTGGAAATTGTTAATCCACTACAACAAGTTCCAGAGACTCGTGATCGAGAGATCATACCGGCCTACCCTACAGAAAAAATAGTTTTACAAGTTGAATAAATTCCTTCACTAGAAATCTTCTGCAGTCTTAAGTATAAGGCTATAGTAAAGAGGAACAAAATGAGAAGAACTGATGAAATAGTCTTAAAACCTCACAAATGAATCAGTTGACGTATTATGGAAGGATTCCTTAGATGATCCTACGGAACATCTAACTAAATTATCACAGTATGCAGGGGCATATGCTACTGAAACTGTTGATAAAGCTACTGAGGTTAGAGTGTTTCTGAGGCAAAAGGAAGCCAGAGTACAAGAACTAGAGAGGCTGTTAAATGAAGAAAAATCAAACTCAAGTGAGCAAATCAAAGCAAAGATGGTCCAATTTCAAAAGGATTTTGAGAGTCTTAAATTACAGTATCAAGTAGAAATCAATGAGAAACAAGCACAACTGGAAGCATCAATGACCAAGTTACAGAGCCAACCGCGATATGAATGCTAAGTTAAAGAAAGAACATGAAGCATTTTGTCATCAAGATTCTATTATTGACTCTTATTGTGATTCAAATAAAATAATGATCCAGTAAATAGCTATCCAGAAACTTGAATGTGAAAGACTCGAAAATAAAATCAACGAACACATTCAATGGCAAGCATCAGACTCAGGAAAGGAAGCTAATCTACCTCAAGTAGATAATTTTCATAAGGAGATCATATTCAAAGATTGGGAAGCACAAATCAAGTAGGCAGAGAAAACAACTGCGAAAACATCAAAGTTATCAAATGAAATTATTGAATCTGCATGTGAACAGCTGGTGAAAGTAGAACTTCTCAAAGAGTACACATCTGAAGTGTTCTCAGAATTAAAACAGCTAGAAAAACAGTGGAAGTAGAAGGCAAAAACATAAGATGAAGTAATTAAAAAGGTTAATAAGTTTGATCAAGAAAATTATTGGAATTTTCTGATCAAACCTTATCATTAGTATCGAATTCTGCAATCCTTAACAGATTCAACAAAAAGATCACAACCAATACTTTCAAACACAGTATTCAAGGGACAGGTCAGATTGAGGATTTCATAGCCAATTCAGCTCAAGCCTATGATAGATATTTGTCAACTTCGAGACCAAATCCAGAAGAAAGTACAGAATTCGTAAATCAAAATTGTTATTTTATTTTCCTAAATTGTAGTTTAAGTTAGTTTTACGAGGGGGGTTGTTTGAAACCTCCTTTATATTTTTGTAATAATCTATTTTAGAACATAGTTATTTTAGTATTTAAACCCCTCTCATGCATTTAGAGAAGGGTCTAGAAATTTGTCAAAACACTTACGAAGAATGCACTATTGTAAGTTTGTGAATGCTTTGATGAATTAATGGAACACATTTGTTATCTTTTGACAATTAAAGTTGTTTAACTGATGTTGCACTACTGTACTCTTTAAATTGCTTGAAAGTGAGAAGGAGCAGATCAATTACTCTCAGTTTACATGAGTAGAACTTCGTACATATGGTACTTTTATTCACTTGTATTAAGTCTTTCTTTATAGATTGACAGTCATCTTTTTATTGCATTATATATTTGAAATGTTATTATAGATGAATGTTACATGCACTTCTGTTCTAATATTTATCAGTGATTTCTTATTAAATATATAATCAAACATATAAATGCGATATATTTTTCACAATTCTTCTATTCAAACTATTTTTTTAGAAGAATCATATTACATAATTTTTATCTCTTTCAACTGTTAAATCAAAAATATTACTAATAGTTGAAAGATATCTTTTCAGATCGCATAAAGGAAGAAACATCTCGGGTATATAGTAGAATAAATAATTTAGATAGATGCATAAGATAGATTAAAATCATTTTCCATTTGCATGCCATATAATCACACACCCTCAAAATCATCCTTATTGGGAAACTGGTCCCATTACCCCCAGTCAGAGCCACTACACCAAATGGAAAATGAGCTACTTTAAGGTCCAAACCGGGTCGTTTTCCCCCATGTTTCGGCAGCAGAATTTCGAGGCCTCAACATAATGGAATAAATGACCTCCTCATAATAAGATGAGACTTGCTTTAATGGATTGGGAGGCTCATGATCTGTTTCTTTTTTCTTTTCCCATTTTTCATTTGACCTAAGTTGGAATTTTGTACATGTGATCTTTCCATTTCCTCCAACCTATTCTGAAAAATTATTTGATTAGCCTTCATAACATTTATTTCCTTAGCATCATTTATTTCCATGGTGTTGATTAAATGTACTTGTTTTTCTTCCATGGCAAGCAACCTGTTTTGAATAGAGGTCATCTGATTAGAATGATTGACCTCCATGGACTTAATGTGTGTGCTTGATTTACCTTCATGGTATTAATGATTTGAGCTTGGTTGAGGTGCATATCAAGTCAACTCCTTGATGATATCCTTATCATTCTCATCTACTTTTACTTTTATCTTTCTTTCATCTCCATATTTTTCTTCAAAGGCGTCAATGATTGATTCTAGAGAATCAAAACTGTAAGCAGGTAAGTCTGTGAACCAATCCATAGCATTGTCATCTCATGAAAAGATGAAAAGTCTCATTTTAACATCCTCGTGGTTAATATAATGGCACTATTTTCTCGCACAAAAGTGGAAATTTCGAAGGTGAGTTTCAGTACTAATGACATTGTTACCTAGAAAACTAGGCAACTCATCAATAGCCTCAATGGCTTCATCTAGAATAAAATTCGGATAGCCTGGAATGTTAATAAAATCACAAGGGGCGAATAGATCATTCATGGTGTCATGCTCACTTGACCCTGAAAGAGAAAATGGATATCAAAGAGAAGTTGTTGTCCAAGATTAGCAAGAATTCTACAAGAAAAAGGCTTTAAGCAAAAATCCTTGCGGAAAATGAAATAAGTGGAGTCGCCACTTGAACAAGAATCTAACTCTAAAATCAAACATGCAAAAACCAAAACTTAGTCAATTTCCCAGGTACAAGAAAGTTTTTCCTCGACAACAGCGTCAAAAATGTTGACCCTTCCTCGCGGCATACAACTACCTACAAGTTAGTGGAAAAAGCCTTCAAATCCACATGGTGTGGTTGGTGGCAAGGATATTAGAGAAGGGGCTGTCACACTGATCCCGAATCTCTCTGTTTTATCTCTCTCCTAGGTCATCTAAGGGAGGTGGTCCCTAAAGTGAAGAAACTGAGTTAAAAGGATGTGAGGTTTTAGGAGAGTGTTACAGTGAAAATGAGTTACTTTCAAGGATTTATGAGCAAAATATTACGTGAAAAACTTGAAATAATAATGACAATCATTAACATGATACAACCAAAAACCAGTGTCTTATAAAATGAGTTACTTTCAAGGATTTATGAGCAAAATATTACGTGAGAAAATTGAAATAATAATGACAATCATTAACATGATACAACCAAAAACCTGTGTCTTATACAAAATTTGCTCAACATTTGAAATATATATATATATATTTTCTCAAGAAGTAAAATGTAATGCGCTAAAAAATTGAAAGCAAAGTAGCCTTGAAATGCAAACTAAAGATTGTTAGCATTAGATATTGCAAGATATAAAAAATGTCTTTGAGATAATCAAATTTGGGAATCAAAATATTGAAACATATCTTGCCAAAACTCCACAAATTAGTAATTAGCTTGGAAAATGTGAACAAGGAAATGTCAAATGTGAAATTAGACTTGAAACATAAAAAGAAAGCACTTGTTAAGAGAATTACAATACTCGCTTTTGGAATAAACTTTGCATATGAAAACTCAAGACCATCAACAGACAAGTAAATTAAATATGATGGATAGTGCTCTTGGTTAATTTTATTATTAGTTACCCTACAACAAGATAGCAAATGAACTCTTCAATCCTCAGACCTCACTCTCGCCCAAAGATATGGATCCCACGGCGATGAGTCAATAGAGGAGTAGAGGGTCCCTAAGATGTCTATTCAACCAACTTATGTTAGAGGTAAACATTTAGTGAGTGTTGATTATCCCAATTAAATTGCTACATGCAATGTTTCAAAAAAAATAGAAATGATATTGTGTTCATTGCAATAACAAATTAAACTTGAGAAACAAGAATGGAAATAAACTCATATGTGTTGCACCAATAAATGAAAGTAGGAAAGTTAAGTGAAATATATTTTCTTTATGATACAATTGTTTCAAGTGAGAGATAATGCTCCAATAGTTACCAAAAAAATGTAGCATAAATGGACCAAAAAATGAAACATGTGCCTAAATAACCATGAAACAATTAAAATTTTCCCATAATATAAATCGTTCATACATAAAAGAGATTTGCTAAAGTTTGCAAATTTTGGAACTTATGCATGTTATATTTTCTAGACACAAGATTTAGTGAATAAAATGTGGAGTGAATATGTTGTTAATTTTGCATGCGATGGAAATAAGCATAAAATAAATTATAAACAAAGTCAATCCACCCAAAAAAGGTCCTTCCTCTTCAATTGAGGAAGGGGGATGCCATGGGAAAATTTCCCAAGCTCCCTCAAGTAAAAAACTTTCTTTTATTAGTGATTACAATAATTAGAAAATATGTTTCTAAGAAGGCTACCCAAGAAATGAAAAGAGATCTTTACCAAGATAAGAGTTTGGAAAAGCTAGAATCCCCCCTTTGTGTAAGACAACGAAAGTAAATGGAAAAACCCTCTAAGTCAGAAAGTTTGCAAGACTCAAAGGCCCACGGCCTAGATAACTTGTTGCTGCCCCTATAGAGCTCACAAACTCCTTACAAAATCAGTCCTTGAGTTCGTGGAAGGTTCTGCATGCAAGATTATCAATAGTTTTCTGACACCTCTTCTTCAAACTCTTCGTTGCCCAAAGCTCAAACCTATGGGCTTCCAAAACAAAATCAATTATTAGTGTAAAAGAAAGAAAAGTAAAACAAGAATATATTACAAACTAATGTACAAAATGTTAGCTCAAGTAATGGGAGTGAACCCCTATACTTGCCCAACTTAGAAATTGCTCTTGAAATAACTTTTATAACTTTGGAAACTCTACAACGAAGTATTTAAATTTTAAATGAAGTAGATGATCAAGTAGCTAGAGAACGATAAAACTCCCTCTTAGTCTTCCTTTGATGAAATACTTGGGGTTTAAAATAGTTGAGTCTTGGATCGCTTTGAATCTAGGAGTGAGTTGGTCTATGTGAGACTTCTCCCACTCCCAGATGGATTTCCTGCACACAATAAAAATAGATCTTCCCTACACACTTCAACAAATATTATTTTGCAAAATGATTAGAGCATCATAACAAATAAGATAAGCCAAACATTCCTCCGAAAATGACTTGGAAAGCTTATTTTTAGAATACTACTCTAAATCAATGATACATGCAAGATAGCTTGATAGCTTGCATGTATCAATCCAAGCTAGATGTCAAATATAAATTAATACCGATCAAACATGTAAATGAATTCAAACACAATAGAAATATTATGGAAAGAAATCACCTCATAACGCCAAGAGAACATCCCCTAAATAGCCCCAAAGTATTGATTATATTAACAAATATGCAAGTACAAAATGACAGAGTTTCCTTAAGCCCAATAGCTCATAACATGATACAATACAATAGCCCATGGCTTTGTTCTACAGAGAGTTTGGAGCAATTCCCAAGGAAGAGTGCATGTGAGAACTGAACTTGTAGCAAATCCCAAGGAAAGATAAGCCAAGTTCGATGTGGAGAAGACTGAGACACCCAAAGAAAAATTGAATTTATTTTGTGCGCACCAAGGGAAATCGAATTCCCCATATGATCCAGTGAACTCATCCATAAGCCAAAAGAAGTCTTGTGCTACATCAAGTCCACCATTATAAACTCAAGCAAGTTGAAATATTACCTGTAGATGATCCCAGTGAACTTCTGCGTAGGCCTCTGAGAATTGCATGTTTCCTCTGAGTAACTGCGTAGTCTAAGCTCAAGGAATAGCATAAATCCTCTGAGTGAAGTGTTGAGTGTTGTTGAACTCCAGATATCTCATAAGAAGAGGTCCCCACTTGGTCTTCAGTCAACTAATCCTGTAGAATATTCCTTTTATGCTCAACTGCTTTTAATAAATTCGATTTTCCTTGTGTGTAAGTGTTGCTTTATCTCTAGGAAATTCGATTTTGATAAAATAAATGATGAATTAATGATGCAGTGTGTTCAGACATCCTCCACATGTCCATTGACTCAACTCTTTGACTTAGAATAATTTCCAAGTCATTTCCACATCATTTTATCACATGGAATAATTTATTTCTCTATTTTATTTAATTCTAGCCTAATTAAATGCTACAATTTTCGCTAAACTTAGGAAATGTGGGTTTTGAGGGTCCAAAACTCATTATTAACTCCTCAAAGTGTATCATAGTATAAAGTTGAGGGTGAGAGGTGTAATATTGATTACTCATACCCCATACAAATTCTCTAGACAACACTTATTACAATCCAATTACAATTTCTATTGCAATTTTCGACTTGCGGGAAATCTAAAAAATTAAAAAATCAATACCTACACCTAACCAAATTCCACGAAATTTTTGTGTGTGATCTAGTATGGTAATATACATTGACTCTAGACACTAGGACTCACCCAAGGCCTCACCATCAAGTCGTTCTCCGGCTTTGGGTTAAAATTGGAGGAAGCAACTCAATTAATTATTAAGTCTTGATAGGGAGATGATAATTAATTGAGTGATAATACATTGAATCACTTGTTGGCAATGTCCCAAGCTACCTAGACCTGTTATAGACTCAATACTGACTCAAATTAATCATTACTAGCATCAATTACTACAATTCCCCATAGGGCGTGGAAACTCGGTACAATAGAAAATGACAAGTACAAGTAGAGTTTAAAAACTCTGTTGAACTGATGATATCTGATGGTACAAGTGTCTTTTGGTTCATCCTCGGGCATGGAGTCTTCATATAATCATCAGGTGCCACTCCAATGATCAACACATCTTTTTTCCATCTTCGTTGCTCCTGTTGTCCCTTTGATGCAAGGGTTGCATTCTCCTCCTCCTCCTTGGGCTTTGTCCCACTGCTCCTGCTGCCATCAAGATTACACTTGATCATGTCTCGCCTCATCTCTTCCTACAGAAGAGAAGACGACATCATCTCCCAATCAGGTAATCTTTTTCTACCCATGATGCTTTGGACGAAGACCTGCCATTCATCTGAAAGTAAGTTTAGAGCTAATCTGACTATCTTGGTGGCTTGAGGCGCATCTCCCACAGTTGCCAGTTGATCCCGGACTTCCTGAAGCATAGACAAGAATGGATCAATGTGTTCTCCCTTCTGCATCTGTGTTGATCGCATCTTCTCCTACAAGAACATCTTCCGCTACTCAGAAGATCCCTAAGATAGCGTTTCTAAGGCATCCCACATCTCCTTTGCGGTCCCTTTGCTTGCACTGCGGAATATGACATGATCCCTCACTCCATCGAGGATCAAACGCTTCGACTTTGCCATATCTTTCTTGTATGCTTTCAATGGATTTGCATCCATGGGGACAACTACCATGCCATCGATGAAAGCTTTGAGATCATGCTCATCTAACAGGCATTTGATCCTTGCCTTCCAGATCACATAGTTAGAGACTCCCTCCAACCGATCTTGATCTCTCAGCCCGTTCGCTGCCATCTCTGCCGACTAAATTTTTTTTTTCGAACTGCTCCCTCTCTCTCCTTTGCGCAACTGCTAGGTTGGCCTACGCACTCCCTACTAGAGTTAGTAGACCTTCTCCTCAACGATGCTTCTCAACAACTCAGAATTAGAATCCCTTGGCTAGGAATTCACTAAGGAGGAAAATTCCCTCAACTGTGTCTTCTTCTTCTTTCTGGTGCTTTTCTGCCCAACAAAAAAAATTGTGTCCCACAGAGATCTGCTCTGCGTTGAAGCTACTATTGTGCTGCTCCCTCTGCCACTGACAAATCATGAATCTGAAAATCTTACCTCTCTATCGAATCACTCAGTGAGATATTTTCCTCGCGAATCTAGCCCTCCTGGCCTATAATGCGCAATCCTTTGGGGATTCGATCTGCTACCTACACAGTTATTCGACCTCCCACTTCTTCAACACTTAGTTCCTCCGATATGTTCCCTTGCTTCTCCTGCACTGCTATACAAGCTCTAATACCATGTGAAAATTCCTACACCGGAATCCTATTGCAGCAACTGGAAAATATTCACCTAATTGTTAACTTTTACTTAACAATTTATTTGCAGTTATCTGCGACAAACACTGAATACATCACACTGCAACCTTGACTTTAATAAATTGCAGAAATTAAATGCAGAAACAAGATCTGAGCAAGAAGAAAAAAAAACACACAACACCATTATTTTTAGACTAAGTCCGTGGAAAAACCCAATGCGGGAAAATTAGTGTAGCAGATGAGGGTTTGATTTTATTAAGCAGAAGTTCTAAATACAACTAGGATTCCTTATTGGCCATCCATACAGAGAAGATTACTGACAGAGAATTATTGAGAAAAATGTCATCACACTAACACTGGAGACCCGACACTGACCCCATGCTGCCTCTGCGCAGATCTGCGTCACCCTGACTAGGAATTGCGTTAGCTCTTTTTGTCGGATCTTCTGCTGGCTGGATCTGATCTTCTGGCCCCTCTGGTCTCACACCCCGACACTCCTGCACTGGATATGACTAATCCTCAGCAATATCACTGATCTCCTCAAGGCTGCAGCGCTACCCCTGCGTGGCCCTGTGCTGCCTCTGCGTAGCTGCTACACTGCCTCTTCTGCTTCCTCTTCTCTGATATGCATTCTTGGCTTAGGAAAAGAATTTCCAACTTCAATCAAATCAACTTGATGACCTTCTCCGCTGCTGAGCACTGCTCACTTAAGAAAATTGATTTGTAGCCTCACTCGGTGTGTCTTTCCAAATGCCCATCAAGTCATCCTTATAATCTTCTCGTTGAGACTTCAATGATCGAGATTAAATCGCTAATTGACGGCTAAGATAACTTGACTTGATCTCCATCTTTTTTGAGAAGATTCACACCCTGTTTTATTAATACCCTTTAATTATTTTATTTCCCTAAGTTTAGACTTAGGCTCCTATTAAAAATAAATAATTATTTTAATAAAACACAATCCGGGTGGAATTTCCCAAAACGATTTCTGGCTTATTTGGAATACATGTGTCTAAGTCTCCCTGCAAATTTTGAGACTTAGAGCACATCCGATGCTACCCAAAATCAACAATTTTTAATACGAAGGCTCTGTTACATAACTCCCTATGGTTACATAATTGTCTAAACGGTAAAAACAGATTTACTAAGATAATTAAATTTTTAACAATCATTTAATTGTTGTCATTCTTAACACTTTAAAAGCATGCTTTGTGCTTTCTTTTCTTAAACAAATTCATTTATTGTTATATATTGCATGCTTTGATAATTTTCGATTTGGATTCAATATTTTATCGTTAGTTTCCCATAAGGGTTGTTCTTTCTAGTATTTAGTTTTAGCCTTTTTCATATTTCATTAACTACAACTTTTATTGCTGCATTTTAGCTAGATTTTAGTAGTTACAATTCAACTTACTTAATTTAGAACAACAATAAACCAAAGTACACTCTGTACACCCACAAAACCGTAATAAGTCCTCTCCAAAAATAAAACAGGAATATGACAAAGCAATGATGATTGGACCCATAACCTCCAACTTAACAACACAACATCTTTACCATTGGGCAATGACAATATTGTTCAAGGTTTACTAATGAAAAATATAATTTACTAACTAATTTTGATAATAAAAAATGTTTCAACCCCTTTCTCATGACCTTAAGCACCTTCACAAAATCTTTCAAGTTAAAAAGGGTGCAGATTTGAAAGTACATCAAAAAGTTTCAAACAAATTAGCTTTACAGAACCAGGAATTTAAGGATCCAACTTTTCTAATTACAATAATAAATCTTTACACAAGAAAGACAAAATAAAACCATTGAATTTCAATGCTAAGAGAAATAAATCTACTAATTCAAATAAAGTTCATAACTTGATGGGAAAAACCAATACTGACTTCCTACCACAATCCCCAACAATATTATGTGAAAAATTCAATTATGAATTTCTACTGCAGTTATAGATTTATTTCTCCTACTTATTTCCACAATAAGTTATTTACAAAACCTTTACAACAAATTTCGAAATAAACACTACTACAATTATCACTCAAGTACATATAGAGAAAAGAATAGTAAAATGCTAACACATGAACCAATCACAATGACACAATTATTTTTTGAAAATTGTCCCTAGAAAAACCCAGTGTGGGAAAACTGGTGCAACAGATGAGGGTTTATATATTAATCTTCAGCAGGAATTATTTACAAGAAAAGACTAGCATAAATAACTGAGAAACTTTTTGAAATACACCTGAGATAAATTTTCTCCAGACCTCTAGAGAATTTCCGACACTTGAGGGACTCACTGACCCTCCCTGCATCACTCTGCATCACTCCTACATACCTCTCTGCGCAGAGCGAGTGTGAGACTGCGTCACTACTACATGAGGCCTCTCTGCTGCTCTTGAGTGCTGCCTCTTTGCCCTTCTGCATTCTTCTTTACTTGAACCCTGACACACTGATGCCCTCTAATTCCTCCGCCCTGCAAATCTCCCTCTGAAATCGAATTCTATTCCTTCATAATCGACTTCCCTCGGGTTGCTAAATGTTTTTCCGGCTTGCTTTCCAAATGACCCTCAACCCTTCTTTTATAATCTTCTCATTGATGAATCAACGACCCTGATTATAAATCTAACCAATGGCTAAGATTAAAACTTGACTTGATCTTCGTTCTCTAGAAGATTCACACTATGTTTTATTAATACCCATTAATTATTTAATTTCCCTCAGTGTAGACTTAGGGTCTCCATTAAAATAATTAATTATTTTAATAAAACATGAATCGAGTGGAATTACCACAAATGGTTTCTGGGTTCTTTGGAATACTGGTGTCTAAGCCTCCTCACCAAATTTGAGACTTAGATCACTTTCCGATGCTACAAAAATCAGCACTCCCTCTTAGCGAGGAAAGTGTTCTAGAAATTTTCCTATTGCATACTGCTATGACACTGAAGCATCCTCTGCACTGCTGATGCTTGGTTGTTGCTGCCCTGCTGCCTTCTGTACTGCTACCCATGACACTACCACTATCACTGCCTCATCTGTACTGCAGCTCCCTCTCAATTCTGCATCTGCCCATTTCTACTACTGAAATGGATTCTTGATCATCCTCATCTTCTCTCTGAAGTAGACAGACTTTGTCTTTCCCAGAGCTTTAGTGAGGATATTTTCCACCTGTTCTCAATTCGGAGTGTACTGCAACTGTACAACTCCCCGTTGGACACAATCTCTAATGAAATGACACCTAATGTTAATGTGCTTCGACCGATCATGGAACACAGGATTTTCAGAGAGCTTGATGCAACTCTGATTGTCACATAGAATGTTGGTCGCTTCCATATTTTCCTTAGAGTAGATTCACAAGCAGCTTCCTAAGCCATACGGCCTCACACAAAGCAATGCTTGCTGCCATATATTCCACCTCAGCTGAGCTCAAAGCCACGGATTTATGTTTCCTGCTACACCAGGAAGTCATTCCTGATCCAACATTGAAGCAATACCCATTGATACTTTTCCTATCTACTGGGCTGCCAACCCAATCTACGTTAGTGAACCCACTCAATCTGGTGTCACTGCCTCGGGTGTATCTCAATCCAAGCTCGACTGTTCCCTGCAAATATCTAACAACATGCTTGGATGCTGCGCAATGTGCTCTCCTTGGTTCCACCATGAATTGATTGAGGGTGTTGACAACATAACAAATGCCTGGCCTAGTGTTGACCAAATACATTAGGGACCCTATGAGCTGCCTATACAAGATAGGATCAGCCTCATCATCATCAGAAGTATCAATCTTCTTCCAATTGGTGATCATTGGTGTAGCCATGGATCTACAATCTTCCATCTTTAACCTCTTCAAGATTTCTGTAGCATATCTCCCTTAACCAAAGAAAATCTCACCCTTCTGCTGCAAAACTTCCAACCCCAGAAAATAAGCATCAACCCAAGATCCTTCATGTTGAATTCTGCAACTAAATTCTCCTTGCAATCCTTGATGAGCCTAGATGATCCTGTGAGGAATAGATCATCTACGTACCACACTAGTATTAGAGGCTCATCCCCTACTCTTAGATAATAGAGATTGGGATCTGCGTCACTCTTGACGAATCTCATCTATTGCAAGTAGCTATCAAATCTACCATACCAAGCTCTAGGGGTTTACTTAAGTCCATACAAGGCTTTCTTAAGCCTACTGATCCAAAATCTTTTGTTTGAGATGTGTTAAAGAATTACATGTGAAAATTGTAGCTTAAAACAAGAAACTTTAAATGCATAAACATAAGAAGGGAGAAGCATTTAACATCATGCAAAAAGGCACAAAATTGATGTCGGAGTTCGTCCAGGAGGGACTACGTCTCCGGGCCCTGCTCAAATAGTGGGGAGGCCCTTTTCTTCAATAAGTGGAAAAATGAAAGTACAAGTACAAAATGAGAAATAACACCCTTACACTTCCATCGCTGAAAGTGCTCGAAAATTGCAGACCTTTGATGAAGAAATGGACAACACCATTGGATTCGTGGCATCGAGTAGTGCATAATCCATATAAAGTTTGCCTTAATCTGACAAAGTGAAAATCTGGCCCCTATGGAAAATGGCTCAGATCATGGTTTCACCCCCGTCCTGCACACTGCTCAGGTTCCACTGCCTTGATTTCCGTGTGCGCTTCTGTCTGCCCTGGGCGCACTGTAGAAATGAAGGTTTATATGCACAAAACTCGGTGTATTTTCCAAAGAAATCATTTGGATTGGTGGTTTAGGATCCGAATTTTCTGGGAGGAGGTCGGGTGGTCAAACCTCGACCCCTCCTTTAAAAGTCGGAATTAGTTTTAAAAAACACGCCTGTCATATTTTAAACCCCACTGAATATTTTTGAAAAATCACAGCATGTATTTAACATAAGTATGGGGGCAGGCGGGCCCGCATTGGGCAACCCGCCCTCGGATCCTCCGCTGGCCGTCGTTACATGTGGCACAAAGGTGTGGGTGGTGATGGGGTTCACAACCCCCGCCACCATTTATGTGCATTGTTACCCTATGATACGGTCGGGTGGTCGGCGGCGAGGTCACGACCGTTGCTGACCCCCAATTTAATAATTTTTGTTTTTGATATGTGGATCCGTAGGGGGGTAGGGCGGGGGTCATGGCCCGCCTTACCCATTTTTAATATTTTTTTTTATTTATTAAAACAAACCCATCATTTTTAAATCTTCTGTAAATTGACCAAAGGAGACATTTTAACCGTCCCACAAATTTGCCTGGAATCTGGCCTGGGTTGGCCAGAATCCAGTGGCCAGGTTCCAGCAAA
This sequence comes from Pinus albicaulis, assembly GCA_034641835.2. NCBI lineage: Eukaryota > Viridiplantae > Streptophyta > Pinopsida > Pinales > Pinaceae > Pinus > Pinus albicaulis. The sequence continues at coordinate 305,334,520 of CM076573.1, read as the reverse complement.
ATTGTTGCCTCCTTAAGCTGCCACATCGCCAAGTCAACCTTCAAACTTTAACTGCTCCTAACTCCTTCATACGGACTCAGAATTGAGTGTCACATGCGCTGTTCGAATCAAAAAGACGAGATCTACAACTTGACAATACATTTGCCACATTCCAGACACTTTGATTTTTGAGCCTTTGTACTCGAGCCACTTGTACCTGGACCTGTTCGATCCACTTGGATCATTCCTCCCCACTTAATAGCTTTTGGACCCCAAAAGCATTAACACTCTCAACACAATGTTTGTGTCCTTTCCAAACCACACTTTCAATCCTCTATACACGAAACTGTTACATCATTTGCAATCATGCACACCACACATGACTCAACCAGCCTTCCTTGCTAAGAGTTTATAGCACACACTCATTGGCCAAGGATTACATAAAATAAAAAGAAAACAATCAATATCTCAACTACTCATAAATAAAGGCCAAAACATCATTGCTGCATTTTGAAGTGATGGGAAACACACCATCATGTTTACATTTACTTGCAATGTATGATTTACAAATATGGCCATCACACTAATACCCCTAAGAGAACCATCTTTTACTTAATAAGGTAAATGGATCATCCCCCTGTGGGGGATCTGCCTGTGGAACAGCTTCGGGGATCGAACCTTGTATGGGTGTTCTTTGATCCTGGCGTGTTTGACATGCAGGTTTTTGGGGTTCATTATGGTTGTGATGATTCTTCCTCCTCCATACCTTTCGTGTCGTCTTGGAATGCCTCCTCCCGATGTGCCTCCGAGAAGTGCCCATGAATCCATCACTGTCGTTGAGGTGTGAGGAAGTGCTCTCATCATCACTTGTTGGTGGGTCACTGACTGTTTTGGAGCTTTATCCCACTTCCTTCTTGGTGTATCCGAACCCTGCATGACGCGACAATTCCTCGACTTTGACGGGGTTTACGATGACGAGGCCCTTTCCTTGATACCCCATCTTCTTCAACAATTTGGACCTGATCCCTGTAGTATGTTTTTCAAAAGAAGTGAACTCATCATCATGAAAAATACATGAAATTGAAGGGTTTCTTTTTACCTTGGGTTGGTTGTGTCGCAATTTTTCCAAGGCCTCATCCTTAACTTGTAACTGGCGTAGGAACCTTTGTTTTTCTTCCCTTGCTTCCTGTAGGAGCCTTCTTAGCTCAGCATTTTATGCTTGGATGCCTTGGTTAATCTCTTCAAGTTCTTGGAACTCTGCCGCAGCAAGTGCCCTTGTCGTCTTTGGTACACTATCTGTTGATATTTTTGTTTCATCGCCTGAATCGGAACCCAAGTCTATGGGTCCTTCTTCCGCGATCCCGAAGGCTGCAAGCTTCATTTCATCGCCTGAATCGAACCCCAGGTTAATTGGTCGACCTTGTTCAAATCCTGCAGCTACGAGATTTTCATCTTCCTCGGATCCAAAATCTTTAGAATCTTGGTTTTGTTGTATGGTGGTGGCGGTCTTCTACTTCCCTTTTTTGTCATTTCTCTCAGGTCTCAACTCAGGGTGCAGCTTCCAACAATTTTCTTCGTCATGTCCCTCTTTTTCACAATGTGTGCAAGAGGGCTTTGCTCCCCTTCTTTTGGCTGTGGTAGTCCTTTTTGGGTAGTCACTTTGTTCATGCACCCCCTTGCTTTCTATGTGCATGGCCTTCACATTGGCCTCATCGATGATAGGAGGCTCCAACAACAATAATGAATGTCTTACGTAACTATGTAATGACCCAATGTACTTAGTTACAACTTCAGGAGAATCTAATGAAATGCCCAAACTTAGTGCTTGTTTTCTAAATTCCTCGGTAAAGCTTTGCACGTTTTGTCCTTTACCTTGCCTTAGGTACTTCCACTCCATTAAGGCTTTTTTCTTATAACCCAAGGGATAGAATTGATCTTTGAGTGCAACAATGAAATTTGACCATGAGGAAAGAAGGTTACCCAAATTACTGTTGCTTTGAAGTTTGCTCTCCCACCAGATGAGAGTTGTGCCACTCAATCGAAGAGAAGCCAACTGCATCTTTGCCTCGTCCTCCACAATCTATTGAATCCTATAGTAGATTTCAAGCTGCCTAATCCAGTTGTTAAGTTTCTCTGCATCACTTTTACTGTTATACATGGGTAGATCAAATTTGACATCAAACTTAAAGAAAGTTTTATTAGATGCATTTCCAGAATTTTTATGATGATTGTTAGAAGAGGAGGAAGGACTTTCATTTCCTGAAGGAGATGGGTCTCCTCCACCACCTCCATGCGCTAAACCTTTTCCTTTTGAAACATGCTCCCCTGTTTTCTCTAACTTCTCAAGTCTAGAGAACAATTTCCTAACCCAATCTACCATGGTGTAGAAGGTCTTGAGGAAGTTGAGCTCCTCTTCATTTCAAACCTCGTCACCCATGTTCCTTCTCTGATGTGCATGTCCCACTTCGGGATCAAAACACTGTAGCGTCCCTTCGCCTCTTCGTATCCTGTTTCTAGTTAGCATACAAGCATGTAATTCACATCTACAAACACCTGCTTTGATACCACTTGATCCAAAATATTTTGTTTGAGATCTGTTAAAAAATTTCATGTGAAAATTATAGCTTAAAACAAGAAACTTTAAAGGCATAAACATAAGAAGACAGAAGCATTTAACATCATGCAAGAAGACACATAATTGATGTCGGAGTTCGTCCAGGAGGGACTAATTCTCCGGGCCCTGCTCAAATATTGGGGAGGCCCTTTTCTTCATTAAGTAACAAAAATGAGAGTACAAGTACAAAATGAGAAATAACACCCTTATACCTCCATAGATGAAAGTGCCCGAAAATTGCAGACCTCTGATGAAGAAATGGACAACACCGTTGGATTTGTGGCGTCGAGTAGTGTAGAATCCATATAAAATTTTCATTTATCTGACAAAGTGAAAATCTGGACCGTCTGGAAAATGGCTTAGATCATGGTTAAGCCCCCCTCCTGCACACTGCTCAGGGTTTCGCTACGTTGGTTTCCATGCATGCTCTTGTCTGCCCTAGGCGCACTACAAAAATGAAGGTTTACATGCACAAAGCTCAGCGGATTTTCCAAAGAAATTGTTTGGCTTGGTGCTTTAGGATCCGAATTCTGTGGGAGGAGGTCGGGTGGTCAAACCACGACCCCTCCTTTAAAAGTTGGAATTAATTTTAAAAAACAAGCCTGTCATATTTTAACCCCATCGAATATTTTTTTTAAACCGCAGCATTTACTTAACATAAGTATGGGGCGAGGGGGGGGCGGGCCCGCCCCTGATCCTCCGCTGGCGTTGTTACATGTGGCACAAAGGTGTGGGTGGCGGTGGGGTTCACAACCCCCGCCACCATTTATGTGCATTGTTACCGTATGATACGGTCGGGTGGTCGGCGACGAGGTCACGACCGTTGCCGACCCGTTGCCGACCCCCAATTTAATAATTTTTGTTTTCGATATGTGGATCCGTAGGGGGGTAGGGCGGGGGTCATGGCCCGCCTTACCCATTTTTTAATATTTTCTATTTATTTATTAAAACAAACCTGTCGTTTTTAAATCTTCTGGAAATTGACCGAAGGACACATTTTAACCGTCCCACAAATTCGCCCAAAATCTGGCCTGGGATGGTTGGAATCCAGTGGTAGGGTTCCAGCAAAATTGTTGCCTCCTTAAGCTGCCACATCACCAAGTCAACCTTCAAACTTTGACTGCTCATAACTCCTTCTAGACACTTTGATTTTGAGCCTTTGCACTCAAGCCACTTGTACCTGGACCTATTCGATCCACCTGGATCACCTACACACATGAGTCTTCTTCTCATGCGTCTCAAAGCCCTCTAGTTGTTCAATATATACTTCTTCTTATATCACCCCATTCAAGAATGCAGTCTGGACGTCCATCTGGTGATTCTCCCATCCCATCTGTTCAGCAAGGGATATCACAAATCTTATAGAAGTATATCTGGATATAGGGGAGAAGGTCTCTTCATAGTCTATCCTTTCCTTCTAAGCATACTCCTTTTCCACAAACCTGGCTTTAAATTTTTCTACGTTACCATATGCAGCGTATTTTATATTGTAGATCCATCTCGAAGCCACAACTGAGCTGTCTTGAGGCCTAGGAACCACTTCCCAGAGATCGTTTGTCATGATGGAACTGTACTCTTCGACCATCGCATCTACCCACACCTGATGTTGAGATGCCTCCTGAAAACTAGAGGGTTCCCCAACCTGGGCTACCAAGGCTTGGTATCTGTTCGGTTGCCTGCGCTGCCTCTTCTCATTTCTAGGGGCTTCGAAAAACTCCTCTGCATCCCTCAGAATTTGTCGTAATTTCCTGCACATCCTACCACTGGTAGTGGGTAGCTCTACCTGCTCCCCCTCCTGCAAATCTTCTGGAGATGAATCCCTTGGATCCTTCTACCTTGGAGAAGCACTCGGGCTATCCTCAGCTGGTCGTAGTGGTTGGACCAGTGGATTATCTTCAGATTGCGTTGCTGAAGGCATCTCTCAGGATTTTCTGAAAACTCTTTCCTCCATGAACTTTACATCCCGCCACACTACAACCTTCCTGCTGCCAGGAATGTAGATTCTGTAAACCTCAACATTTTCACTGTATCCCACCAGATACCCCTTTTCAGAAGTCCTATCCAATTTCTTCCTCTTCTCTTTGGGTACATGAAAGTATGCCACTGCGAAAGGTCCTGAAGTGGCTTACCTCTAGCTTCCTGCCAGTGAAGACACTTTCTAGAGTGATCTTACCCAATGAATTGTGAGGAAAATTATTATGAACATATACAACTATGCTATAAGCTTCAACCCACAAAAATTTGGGCATGTCTTGATCATACAACATTGCCCTTGCAGCCTCCACAATAGTTCTATTCTTCCTTTCTGCAACTCCGTTAACCTCTGGATTATATGGAGCAGTCCACTCTCTTCTGATGCCTTCCCTTGCGCAGAATTCTGTGAAGTCTTTATCAATGTATTCTCCACCATTATCTGATCACATTATCTTTATCCGCTTTCTTGTCAGATTCTCAACTAGAGCTTTAAACTCCTTGAATCGATCAAAGACTTCGTCCTTGGTCATTAGAAAGTAGATCCAAGTTTTCCTGGAATAGTCATTAATGAAGGTGACGAAATACTCGGCACCACTAAGAGCTCTAGTGGACAATGGTCTGCAGATGTCTAAATGTATCAATCCTAACACACTCTTAGCCCTATTTCTGCTTCTAGGGTAGGCTTCCTTAGCGTACTTCCCTAGTATGCACCCTTTGCAAATGTCATCTCGTTTGGTGCTCAAATCTGGAACTCATGTGACGGTATTCTTGAGAATTATCAAAGCCCCATGGTGTAAGTGCCCCATTCTCCTGTGCCATAGCTCATTCAAATCCTTCTCATCACAGTTGCCTATCAGTGCCATTGGAGATTCGAGTTGTAACTTATACAGTTTATTGCTCCTAACTCCGATTTGTGCCTTCTTCTTCCAACTCGGGTGTTTGACATATACTCTTTTGCCAATGAAGTAGACGTCATAGCCCTTGTTTTGAAGCTGAGACACTGAGAGTAAGTTCATTTCCAAACCAGGCACATGCAGCACATTGGTGGCTCAAAGCTTATTTCCAGCTTCAGTTTGAAACACACTATAGTACCTCTCCCAACAGGGGCCTTATTTCCCATGGTCATCTGAAAATTCATCTGCTCTTCCTTGTAGCTTGAGAAGCATTCTCGTACTCCCGTCATGTGTGCAGAAGCTCCACTATCAATATACTAGACTTCAGGAGAAGTAGAGCTTGATACGCAGGCAAATTATTCTTCCAGTCTAGAGGCCAATACAAAGATGTCGTGATCCCTCTGTTCTTCCATGCTTTCCCTTTTCTCTGGAGAGCTGCGTGAACCCTTTCGAGTTGCTGCTACAACAACTTCTAGATTTCGTTTCAACACAGAGTCTCCAATCCTGTTACTCAACTCAGCTATGATACCATGTCAAAATTCAATTCTGAATTTGTACTGCAGTTATAGATTTATTTCTCCTACTTATTTCCACAATAAGTTATTTACAAAACCCTTACAAAAAATTACGAAATAAACACTAATGTAGTGATCACTTAAGTACATATAGAGAAAAGAACAATAAAATGCAAGCATAAGAACCAATCACAATGACACAGTTATTTTTGGACAATTGTCCCCAAAAAGACGCAATGTGGGAAAATCGGTGCAACAAATGAGCGTTTATATATTAATTTTCAGCAGGAATTCTTTATAATAAAAGACTGGTAGAAATAATTGAGAAACTTCTTGAGATACACCTGAAATTAATTTTCTCCAGACCTCCACAAAATTTCTGACACTTGAGGGACTCACTGGCCCTCCCTGCATCACTCTGCATCACTCTTGCGCACCTCTGTGCGCAGAGCCAACGTGAGACTGCGTCACTACTGCGTGAGGCCTCTCTGTTGCTCCTGAGTGCTACCTCTCTACCCTTCAACATTCTTCTTTCCTTGAACCTTGAAACTGTTGATGCCCTCTGCTTCCTCCGCCCTGTAAATCTCCCTCTGAAATCGAATTCTATTCTTTCAGAATCGACTTCTCTCGAGTTGCTGAATGTTTGCCTGGCGTGCTTTCCAAATGACCCTCAAGCCTTCTTTTATAATCTTTTCATTGATGAATCAACGACCTAGATTAAAAGTCTAATCAATCTCTAAGATTAAAACTTGACTTGATCTTTGTTCTCTAGAAGATTCACACTCTGTTTTTTTAATACCCATTAATTATTTAATTTCCCTACGTTTAGACTTAGGGTCTGCATAAAACATGAACCGAGTGGAATTTGCACAAACGGTTTCAGGGTTCTTTGGAACTCTGGTGTCTAAGCCTCCTCACCAAATTTGAGACTTAGATCACTTTCCGATGCTACAAAAATCAACATATTACAAGGCTAGAACTATGTCTCAACTAAACTTCCTCAACAGATTGAAAGCATTCCTCCTCAAATCTTTATATCTCAACCCAAAAAAAAAAATTACAAAGACAATTTTATATATTATATATATGAAATTCTATGACTAAATATCTCCAAAAACTTAACAAGTACATAGAACACTTAGAAACTGATATCTTCTGAACCTTTTTCCTTATTAAACATTTATAATTGCTACCCTAACTCGAAAGACAACTAAACTATTACTTTTCTAAATTAACACTTACACTGAGTGCTACCTTATGCTTTGTTGCACCTACTCACTTACATTTTCATATTGATTTTTCTTATACTAAAACTTTGAAACGTTTGAGATTATAGAGTCTAAGGTAGCTGTGGGACTGACAAAACGTTTCTTAACCTCGTGACTATAAAGAGTAAAAACAATAAATCTATGGATTAAGAAATTATAACTATTATTTTTTATTTGGTGAATTGGAATTCTGGAATGGAAACAAGTTTGCCAATGAAAAGAAAAGATAAAATTAATTGGACAATGAAAATTAAGTGAATTCCAGTGCAACTTCTATATTCAAATGAAAAACAAATACACATAGTTTTTACTTTAAATTAAGCCAAATAATTGTCAAATAAAATGTCAACAATGACAAATGTCAATAGATAATTATAAAATAACTAAAATTTTACAAGGATGTGTATGAGTTTTATAAAATCTTCTGCACGGTAGGTTAAGTTCAGGACTGCCTGAGATCTAAGAAAATTCAATTTAAAAAAAAAATGCCAAACAGGTTGATAAAGCCTATGGGTAAGAGAAAGCCATAGCTTCAGCAACATTATTGGCCCTTTCCATTCCAAAGAGCTTTTCAACAATACTTAATGCACATTCCATGGTTGATCCAGGACCCAAGCTAGTAATCACCTTCCCATCGATTACGACACGTACATTCACTGAAGACTGATTTGAAAGTTTACTTGAATAGTGAGGATGAGTGGTAGCTTTTTTCCCCTGCCATAAAAACCAAAGATGATGACAGTCGTTTCTCACATAATGAAACTTAAGATGGAGCACAAACACATTGACTTTCTCATCTAATACATGTGTTCCCAAATTAAATAGAAGTACGTACCTTCAACAAGCCTTTGGTATCTAGCATTACTGCTGATGCACATATAGCTCCATAGACCTTGCCCGACTCTACATGTTCTCTAAGTAACTCTATAAGCTGTTCTGTTGATCCCAATTTTTGAGCTCCATACCAGCCACCCTATGATAATTTTCAAATATAAATGCCTACGGTATCAATCGACAGGATTGTATCTGCAGTTGAATTTGAACTAATAACTACTTTAAAACGAGAACATAAAAGCTAATATGAAAAAAAAACGATTTTTTCATGGCACCATTACATGGTGACGTCTCTCTTACTGTGGAGAACAGTGCCAATTTTGGGTATTTGTTTTGAATTAAAACTTTGGTTAATGACATGCAAATTTGGGATTGGTAAATTTGGAATTGCATTAGTAATGATGTCAATGATAGACCACAAGATTCAGTCAACAAAGGCATTTGATATCCTACTTGCACTAATATACATATAGACCAATTACAACTTACAGGCAAATAGATCAAGTCATAATTTGATAAAATAGCATCTTTAAATAGCCGATCAGCAACAATTTTAGTCCCTCTTGCTGCCACAATATCTAAACTCTCCTCCACAGAAGCAACCACGACATTTGCTTTGGCTCTCCTCAAAACATCTACAGCTATAACAATTTCCATCTCATCTGATCTATTTGCAATAGGGACAAGCACCTGCCAGGAACAATAAGTATTGTTATGCAATCACATATTGTCACATAATAACAATAGTTATTAGCACCCTAACCTTAATGTACATTAAATCATCAACACAGGATATGGGCCAGTCTGTTTAAAAACGTGTTACAACAGATCCAGTTCCTACACAATCATGATTCATATGAGTAGAAAACAGGGGGCTAAGAATGGCATTGCATTGCAAATTGCAACCTAAATACAATTGATACAATTTCCCAACTAGGTAGGATATAAAATTGAAGAATCTGTGCATCTAGAAAACAAATTCTCCATCCTAAATATACCTACAAGCCATACTCCTTATGAAACCAACTAGGAAATGCTTACTTGAGGAATATTTTGCAGTGACCAGTCATCAACATTGTATTCTTCTTTTGCAACTTCACATTTATTCCATCCACGAGGTACCTGTGATTCCAAAAAAGGATTCCATAAGTTAGATAAGACAACTTCCATTGGTAAATATACACCATCATCAACATTGCATTCTTCTTTTGAAACTACACATCTATTCCACACATCTATTCACACAAATATCCACACAAATGGCACCTGTGCATCCAAAAATGGCTTCCATAAGTTAGAAGAGACAACTTCCATTGGTAAACATACATTATACTTTTGGTATTTGCATCGAACATCCATCAAAGGGACGAGATATAGAAATGAATACTATTAACTATTAACTAATAAAGGAGTCAATTGATACAATGTGGTAGCATCCTTTTATTTGTGGTTTAGATAGTTGCACTACCTAATCAACCTAATTACCAACACTAATGATTATTATTAACTCAATTGGTCACTTAACACTCACACCACTACGTTATATATTAGGACTCCTAATGTATTATTGTTTGTTACTTATTCTAACACCTACAACAGTAACTAGATACATTTGGCACTTGCGCTGCAGTGACCTTCAAATACCATGAAAAAGGGAAATGGCATGTAACTTGAACACCACAGCAAGAAAAATATTTTCCAAATTCCTATCCACAATCTCACACCCTAATGCAATTTGTAAACAACTAATGCCCCTCTCAAATCCACCTCAAAAATCAGATTTTGAAGTTGCCACCAACTGAGAAGTAATGTTGATTGCACGATGTTGAGATTTTGTGTATTTGGGGTAGCATCAGTTGTGCTCTAGCTCCCCAAGTTTTGTGGAGGGACTAGAGTACCCTTGATCTACAAGACCCAGAAATGGATTTGAGAAATTTCAGTTGGTGTTCAAGTTATTCAAATAATTAATTATTTTTAATGGATTTCCTAAGTCTAACTTAGGAAAATAAAATAATTAAAGTGAATTAATTAACACGTGCTGAAATTGTCTTAAATCACATGGATCAAGCCATCTTTTAATCTTATCCGTTGATAGATGATTTAATCTCGGCCGTTGAAGGGTTCAACGAAAAAGTATAAGAGAAAGGCAGTTGAAGGGTTCAACAAAAAAGTATAAGAGAAAGGCTTGAGGGTCAGTTGAGACACACATTTTTGGTAGAACTGAGGAATAGATCTGGTATTCTAGGGCGGGTTTGCTAAGAATTTTTGGAGGAATTTCTTGCAGTGAGGGGTAGTATTGGCCAAGGGAATGATCTGATTCCAAGGCCAAGAGATAGTAGGAGGCAAGAGGACCAGCCACAAGGACAACGCAAAGGGGCTTCAGAGCCACGCAGAGCAACAAGGGCAGCGCAGAGGCAGCGTAGAGGCAGCTAGGGTCACGAAGGGTTGACGCTGGCCTAGCAAAGGCAGCGTAGACCCTCCAAGGGTGACGCAGGCCCTGCTAGGGTCACACAGAGGCTGACGCAGGCCCTCTAGGGCAACGCTGGGGCTTCAGAAGCTGCACTGAGGGTTTCTAGGGTCAGATCCGGGCTGAGTCCTATAAATCCCATTTGAGGGTGTGGATTAGTCAGGTATTTGGCACTAGATCTTTAGGTTAGATGCAGATTTGATATCTTTTATTCTCTGTCGGGTTTTCCAAGCTTGGAACCCAGCTTTGTTGTACACATAACTACTTAATAATAAACCCTCATATCTGCTGAACCAATTTTCCCGCTTTGGGTTTTTCCGGGGACTTATGTCCAAAAATCCATGTGTCACTTTGTTGCATAAGTGTATTATTCAGTAAATGATCTGCATGTGTAGGCTGTAGTTGTGTTTATTTTTGATATTTTCTGAATCTAATTTCTAAAAATAACTTGTATTGATTAAATCAAGTAGGAGGAAATAAACCAATACGATGCAGCAGAATTTTCACATGGTATTAGAGCGATAGCAGATCAAGCTGAATCTCCAGCAATCAGCGGAAGAAATATTTTTTCTGCAGGGTGGCAGAAGAAGCAGCAGATCTAGAAAGGGCATCTTGACAGCAAGGGAAAGCAGATCCAGGAGACAGCGCAGAAGCTGCATAAGGCCTCTAGGCTTACACACCCAGTGTGGGGTTACGCAGTCCACTTCTGAGCAGCGCTAGGACTGCGCTGGGCCAGCCAAGAAGACGTTGTCTAGTCACTTCTCTTGTTGTAGAAGAATTTTGCCAAGATCCGAAAGCAGTGCTTCAAATCTTCAATAGTGCTGGTGGGGTAGAGATTCTGCAGGTGCAGAATTGTGCCTAGCTAAGGCAACAAACGCGGGGGGAAGACACTCATTCAATAGATCTGAGCCAAACAAATTTGAGATTCGATCAAGAGGATCGGAGGATACTATTCGTTTGAGTTTTGGTAGAATATTTCCAGGGGGAAGTCAGTTTTTCAGCAGAAGCAGCTACTAGAGAGTTTCTAGTCACATAGAAACCTAGATCCAGAGGGAGAAGTATTGTTTCTTTCTGATCTGAGCAAAGATGGCTCGATATGGACTGAAGGATCAAGATAGATTGGACGACATGTCCAACTATGTTATCTGGAAGGCCAGAATCCTCTCAGTTCTGGATGAGTATGGTCTCAAAGATCATGCAGAGAAGACACTTGCTGTACCAACTGATGCAGATGGAAAATCAAGTGCGGACGAAGCGTTTGATCATAGACGGAGTCAAGGACCACTCGATCCCTCATATTGCTAGTAAGAATACAGCACATGACATGTGGTCAGCCTTGGAGGTAATGTACCAAGGAAGCTTTGTGCAAAGAAGAATGCTTCTTGAGAATCGGATGCGGATGTTCCAAATGATGAAGGGTGAAGAGATAGATCCATTCCTCTTCAGACTTCAAGCTATTTGAGACCAGCTGATTGGCATAGGTGCTAATCTAGATGAAGGGCTCCTAGTGAGGACGGCCCTGAATGTTGTCTCTGAAGAATGGGAAATGTTTGTCCAGAGCATTTTGGGAAGGGAAGCGTTACCATCATGGGCAGATATGTGGGTTATTCTCCGCCAAGAGGAGATAAGGAGGATCACAAAGAAGCAGTCTATCGGTGGAGGAAGCGGATCAACCAGAGTGAAGAAAGAAGAGGAGGAGGATGCAACCCTTGCATCAAGGGAAAAGAACCAAGGGAAGAAGAAGAAGAACCTCTCCAAGGTTCGGTGCTTTAACTCTGGTGACCTTGGTCATTTCACCAAAAGTTGTCCTAAGAAGAAGGACAAAGGAGCTTCTGATTCCAAGGCTGCAGCAACAAATGGATGGCTCTGATGATGATGCAGCCATGAGTGCTCATGCACCTCGAGAGAAGAGGTGGGGTGACATGGATATATAGAGTATCCATATTTGCTGGCGAGATCCTTGAGTCAGCCCTACTCTTGGATCACATACGATCTACGGGAGCCTTAAGACGGTAGCGAGATGAGTCGGGAGATGGTTGCAGATGACCACATTGAAGAGCAAGAGGGAGTTGAAGAGCTGAAGAATGAGCAGCGTGATGCAGAGGCAGCAACAACATGGAGGTAGCAACGCAGAGAGGTTGATGGGACTTCAGTAGCACAAAGAAGCTGGGATCACGCAGTGCAGTGGCACAGCATGACAGTGTCACCAGGGGGACAATGTGATTCAACATTCAGGGAGCTTCAGTGGTGGAGGGCAACTTGACTTGTCTGTCAAACAGTTGGGCAGAGTCTTTCAGTTGCTTACTTCTCAGCAACTAAGTTGCAGTGCAACAGTTAGCAGTGGTGGTGTTATAGGTAGCATGATGCTGCAATTGGAGAGAGAGTTGCAGTACAAATGTGGCAGTGGCATGGGAAGCAGTATAGAGAGCAACAGTGCAGTAGATAGAGGGCAACAAGCCAAGCATCAACAACACAGATCCAATACTCAAGATCTTGTAATGCATGGTGTGATGTATTGCTAGAGCACACTCTTGATGCTAAGAGGGAGTGTTGAGATTTTGTGTATTTGGGGTAGCATTAGTTGTGCTCTAGCTCCCAAGTTTTTTGGAGGGACTAGAGTACACTTGATCTACAAGACCCAGAAATGGATTTGAGAAATTTCAGTTGGTGTTCAAGTTATTCAAATAATTGATTATTTTTAATGGATTTCCTAAGTCTAACTTAGGAAAATAAAATAATTAAAGTGAATTAATTAACACATGTGCCGACATTATCTTAAGTCACATGGATCAAGCAGTCTTTTAATCTCAGTCGTTGATGGATGATTTAATCTCGGCCATTGAAGGGTTCAACGAAAAAGTATAAGAGAAAGGATTGATGGTCAGTTGAGACACACATTTTTGGTAGAACTGAGGAATAGATCTGGAATTCTAGGGCGAGTTTGCTAAGAATTTCCGGAGGAATTTCCTGCAGTGAGAGGTAGTATTGGCCAAGGGAATGATCTAATTCTAGGGCCAAGTGACAGCAAGAGGCAAGAAGAGCAGCCACAAGGACAACGTAGAGGGGCTTCAGAGCCACGCAGAGCAGCAGGGGCAGCGCAGGGGCAGTTAGGGCCACGCAGGGCTGACGCTGGCCTAGCAAAGGTAGCGCAGGGGCAACCTAGACCCTCCAGGGGTGATGCAGGCCCTCCTAGGGCCATGCAGAGGCTGATGCAGGCCCTCTAAGGCAACGCTGGGGCTTCAGAAGCTGCGCTGAGGGTTTCTAGGGTCAAATCCGGGCTGAGTCTTGTAAATCTCGTTTGAGGGTGTGGATCAGTGAAATATTTGGCACTAGATCTTTAGGTTAGCTGCAAATTTGACATCTTTTATTCTCTGTCGTGTTTTCCAAGCTTGGAACCTAGATTTGTTGTACTCAGAAATACTTAATAATAAACCCTCATATTTGCTGAACCGGTTTTCCCGCTTTGGGTTTTTCTGGGGAATTGTTGATTTCTACAGCATCGGAAAGTGTTCTAAGTCTCATTTTTGGTAGAGAGGCTTGGACACCAGTTATCCAGAGAACCCATAAATCGTTTGTGGAAATTCCACTCGGATATGACTTTATTAAAATAATTAATTATTTTAATGCAGACTTTAAGTTTAAACTTAGGGAAATTAAATATTAAAGGGTATTAATAAAGCAGAGCGTGAATCTTCTAGAAAACGGAGATCAAGTCATCTTTTAACCTGAGCCATTGATTAACGATATAATCTTGGTCGTTGATTCATCAGCAAGAAGACTATAAGAAGAAACTTGAGGGCCATTTGGAAATCAAGCCGGGGACATTCTCAGTACCTAAAGGAAATCGATTCTGAAGCAAGAGAATTCGATTTCAGTGGGTGAGATTGTAGAGGCAGGGTTGCAGAAGCAGAAGGAGGAGGGAGGAATCAGTTATCGGGAAGCAGAAGTCAGGAGGATGAAGGGAAGGGTGAGCTGATCACTAGCAAGAACCCCTCCACGCAGAATCATGCAATCTAGGGAGAGACTGTGCAGAGCTCTCACGCTGGATGACGCAGAGGGTGAAGGAGGTCACCCCAAGGGTCTGAAATTTGTCTAGAAGGTCCAGAAAATTCAGCCAGGTGTTTGCAAATTTTTCTCTGCTCAACAAACTCTTGTAAATGTACTTTCCATTTCTGAAAATAAATATAAAACCCTCATCTGCTGCACCGGTTTTCCCACATTGGGTTTTTCCGGGGACAATTGTCCAAAAATAACTGTGTTCATGTGGTTGTTTCTATTGTGCTACTTGTGTAAATTATCTTTCTATTCTTATGCTCTTAATGATAGTGAAGATCTGCAAATGTGTTTATTTTAGAATTTACTGAAGCATCTGTAAATAACTTATCTCATAAGTAGGAGAAATGAACCAAGTATTGCAGAAATATTTTCCTTCTGAAAATTTCACATGGTATTAGAGCAAAGGGCTAAAAACAAAAAGGGAGGGTCTGCCATGGACCAAAGTTCCATCATCCGGAAGGGTTCACGCAGCAGTCATCCAGACCACACAGAAATGCAGAGAGAACATGACATGAAAGTGCTGGCATCTAGACTAGAGGAGGATCTTGCTTGTGTGTCGAGCACAGCGCCTCCAAGTGTTTGGTATATTGACAGTGGAGGATTTGCTCATATGATGGGGGTTCGAGAATGTTTTTCGAGCTACCAAGAAGAACAGATGAATTTCCAGATAACTATGGGAAATAAGGCAAAATGTACCCCCATCAGGAGAGGTACCGTAACATTTCAGACCGAGGATGGCAACAAGATTCGAGCCATGAATGTTTTGCATGTACCAGGGTTGGGGATGAATTTACTCTCAGTGTCTCAACTTCAGAACAAGGGCTATGACGTATACTTTATTCAAGATAAGGTGTGTGTCAAACACCCTAACTGGAGCAAAAAGGCACAAATCAGAGTAAGGAGTCACTAGCTGTATAAGCTCCAGCTTGAATCTCCAGTGGCCTTGATCGGTAATACAGATGACAGAGATCTGAATGAATTATGGCACAGAAGGATGGGCCATCTACATCATGGAGAATTGGGGATTCTCAAAAATACTATCATAGGGGCTTCTGAACTTAGCACGAAGAAAGACGAAGTTTGCAGGGGATGTGTACTAAGGAAGTACGCTAAGGCAGCATTTCCAAGAAGCAGTAGCAGAGCCAAATGTGTATTAGAGTTAATACATTCTGACATTTGCGATCCAGTGTCCACAACTGCTCTCAGTGGGGCAAAGTACTTTGCCACCTTCATTGATGATCATTCCAGCAAAACTTGGATCTATTTTTTGAAAACCAAAGATGAAGTCTTTGATCGGTTTAAAGATTTCAAAGCATTGGTGGAGAACTCTACAAGAAAGAAGATTAATTGCGGTTAGATAACAGTGGAGAATATATCGTTAAAGACTTCACAAATTTTTGTGCAAAGGAAGGCATCAAGAGAGAATGGACAACTCCATACAATCTAGTGCAAAATGGAGTTGCAGAACGGAAGAATCATACCATAATAGAAGCTGCAAGGGCAATGTTGTACGACCAAGATATGCCCAAATTCTTATGGGCAGAGGTCTGCAACATAGCAGTATATATTCAGAACAGAGTTCCCAATAGAGCTTCGGGGTAAGTAACTCCCGAGAGTGTGTTCACAGGCAGCAAGCCAGAAGTGAGCCACATCAGGGTATTCGGCAGCATGGTGTACTGCCACGTTCTAGATGAAAAGAGAAAGAAGTTGGATCAAACTGCAGAAAAGGGTTTCCTGATGGGCTATAGCGAGAATGCAAAGGCATATTGCGTCTATATTCCAGAGAGCAAGAAAGTCGTGGTAAGAAGGGATGCGAAATTCCTGGAGGACAGAGCCTTCAGTAAATCTCGAGAAATGGCCACATATACGCAGATTGAGGAAGATCCACTGGTACAACTTCAACGACCTATAGAGGAGAGGTCAAGTGCCTCTCCAAAGCGCAATAATTACGAGGAGAGCTCCTCCGAAGAAGAACAGGTGAGACCGCCCACAACTGATGGGAGACTGAGCAGAGAACTTCAACAAATTCTTAAGGATGCAGAAGAATTTGTTGGAGCTCCTAGAGAAGGAAAGAGGATAAGGAAACAACCAGACAGATATTAGGCACTGGTAGCTCAGGTTGGTGAACCATCTACCTTTTGGGAAGTAGCTCAGCATCAAGTATGGGTGGATGCCATGGTGGAGGAGTATAGCTCCATCATGACAAATGATGTATGGGAGGTAGTCCCTAGACCACAGGACAGATCAGTTGTAGGATCAAGATGGATCTACAAGCTCAAATATGTTGCAGATGGCAACATAGAGAAGTTCAAGGCAAGGTTTGTAGCTAAGGGGTATGCTCAGAAGGAAGGGATTGTCTATGAAGAAACCTTCGCTCTAGTATCGCGATACACTTCTATCAGATCCGTCATCTCTTTGACTGCACAGATGGGATGGGAGATTCACCAGATGGATGTCAAGACAACATTCTTGAACAGGGTGATAGAGGAGGCAGTGTACATAAAGCAGCTAGAGGGCTTCGAGACACATGAGCAGAAGAGTCATGTTTGCAGGCTTAAGAAAGCCTTGTATGGCTTAAAACAAGCCCCCAAGGCATGGTATGTTCGAAATGATAACTACTTGCAGAATATGGGGTTCGTCAAGAGTGACGCAAATCCAAACTTATACTACTTGAGAGTAGGAGATGAGCTGCTTATTCTTGTTCTTTATGTGGATGACCTGTTTTTGACCAGATCATCCAAGCTCATTAAGGATTGAAAGGAGAATCTGACAACATAATTCGACATGAAGGACCTGGGGCAGATGCACTATTTTCTTGGATTAGAAGTCTGGCAGCATAAAGGGGAAATGTTCCTAGGACAAGGAAGATACACGACAGAAATCCTGAAGAGATTTCAGATGGAAGACTATAGACTGATGGCCACACCAATGATTACTAACTGGAAGAAGATAGACACATCGGAGGATGATGAGGCTGATCCCACATTGTACAGACGGCTCATCGGATCATTGATGTATTTGGTCAATATGAGACCAGACATCTGTTATGTAGTGAATACCCTCAATCAGTTCATGGTGGAACCAAGGAGGGCTCACTGGGCAGCAACCAAACATGTTCTCAGATACTTGAGAGGGACAGTCGAGTATGGGCTAAAGTACACCAAGGGTAATGAGATCCAGTTGAGTGGGTTCACTGATGCAGACTGGGCTAGAAGCACAGTATATCGGAAAAGTACCAATGGGTATTGTTTCAGTCTCGGATCAGGAATGACCTACTGGTGCAGTAGGAAACAGAAGTCTGTAGCATTGAGCTCAGCCGGGGCAGAGTACATGGCAGCAAGAACAGCTTCGTGCGAGGCCATATGGCTCTGCAAATTATTTTGAACCTACTCAAGAAGCGGATATAACTGACCGGGATTATGTGTGATAATCAGAGCTACATTAAGCTCTCTGAAAATCCTGTGTTTCATGACTGCTCGAAACACATTGACATTCGGTGTCACTTTATTAGGGACTATGTCCAGAGGGGAGCAGTACAGTTGCGATACACTCCTATAGGAGAACATGTGGCAGATATCCTCACAAAGGCTCTAAGTAAGATCAAGTTCACTTACTTCAAAGAGAAGATGGGGATGGTCGAGAACCCCTTCCATTAGAGGAAAGGGTGATCTTCAGAAGAAGAGGGAGCTGCAGTACGGATGTTGTTGTGGCAGGACAGCAATACAGGAAGCAGCAACGCAGAGATGAGGGGCAGCAGCCAGGACATCATCAGCGCAACAGATGATGTAGAGTCAGAGCAGTATAGCAGTATCTTGCTTAAACACTTTCCTCGCTAAGAGGGAGTGTTGATTTCTATAGCATCGGAAAGTGTTCTAAGTCTCATTTTTGGTAGAGAGGCTTGGACAGCAGTTATCCAGAGAACCCATAAATCGTTTGTGGAAATTCCACTCGGATATGACTTTATTAAAATAATTAATTATTTTAATGCAGACCCTAAGTTTAAACTTAGGAAAATTAAATAATTAAAGGGTATTAATAGAGCAGAGTGTGAATCATCTAGAAAACGAAGATCAAGTCATCTTTTAATCTGAGCCATTGATTAATGATATAATCTTGGCCATTGATTCATTAGTGAGAAGACTATTAGAAGAAACTTGAGGGCCATTTGGAAATCAAGCCGAGGACATTCTCAGTACCTGAAGGAAATAAATTCTGAAGCAAGAGAATTTGATTTCAGCGGGTGAGATTGTAGAAGCAGGGTTGCAGAAGAAAAAGGAGGAGGGAGGAGTCAGTTATCGGGAAGCATAAGTCAGAAGGATGAAGGGAAGGGTGAGCTGATCAGCAGCAAGAACCCCTCCACGCAGAATCATGCAGTCCATGGAGAGATTGCGCAGAGCTCTCACGCTGGATGACGCAGAGGGTGAAGAAGGTCACCCCGAGGGTCTGAAATTTGTCTGCAAGGTCCAGAAAATTCAGCCAAGTGTTTGCAAATTTTTCTCTGCTCATCAGACTCTTGTAAATGTATTTTCCATTTCTGAAGATGAATATAAAACCCTCATCTGCTGCACTGGTTTTACCACGTTGGGTTTTTCCGGGGACAATTGTCCAAAAATAACTGTGTTCATGTGGTTGTTTTTATTGTGCTACTTGTGTAAATTATCTTTCTGTTCTTATGCTGTTAATGATAGTGAAGATTTGCAAATGTGTTTATTTCATAATTTACTGAAGCATCCATAAATAACTTATCTCATAAGTAGGAGAAATAAACCAAGTATTGCAGAAATATTTTCCTCTTGAAAATTTCACAGGACTTATGTCCAAAAATCCATGTGTCACTTCGTTGCATGAGTGTATTATTCAGTAAATGATCTGCAGTGTAGGCTGTAGTTGTGTTTATTTTCGATATTTCCTGAATCTAGTTTATGAAAATAACTTGTATTAATTAAATCAAGTAGGAGGAAATAAACCAATATGCTGCAGCAGAATTTTCACACGTGACATGTAGTCAACACATTCAATGAAGAACATTTCAAGTCACAAACCACCCATCTAAGCATTGACCCATCAGCCAGACAAGAGTTAATGCTGGCTGAAAATTTCGACCTACCTACTGTTACCTAGTATGATGTGTGAGCATGATTCTGAGCAATTTACCATATGTGATAGATATTTACGGATGTTCCAACTTCCAGGCGGTTGATTGGTCTGATCCAGGGATTGGAAGTGCACATTTTTCCTGATATTATCCTTACACTTCTATTAAACTAACTATTCATTGGTTGGGTGTGTGCTGTTTAGAGAAAAGTGGATAGTGTAGACTCTAGAGTGAATAGCTAATGTCTCTGTCTATTGATGCTATGTTCAATTTCTTTGGATATAGCATTGTGATGATGGTTTCATTGTTGTATTGGTAAGGATGGTCCATATCACATTGTTCCCTTTCTCTTATATGTTGATCATCACTAGTTTGACATGGTTCCAATCATTAATGTGGTTTATTTCTATGTCTTGACATGGATTTCAGCCTTATGTGCGAGCAACCTAGGCTATTTGGAGTTTGATATCACTTTATTCACCTTATTGTTATAAGGACTATAGGCCTTAGAGGAACACTCCCCTTGTGCACACATGTTGAGGTCAATTAGAGCAATTAAATGCCTATTTTAGCCTTCTGTTGATTAGAGGGAGGCTTCTAGCATGAACATCCTTTCTTATGGGATTTGATTTCACACTTGATTTGGGTTATTGTGATGTGGACTTGGTTATTAGGTGGAGCACTCACCCCCTTGGCATACATGTTGAGATGCTTACCTATTTTTTATGACTATTTTGTTGCTAGTTGTTGGGGACACTCCCTCTTCTTGGTAATTGGTTAGATATTTAACCACTCTTTCTTGTGGATTGATGAGGGTTTGACACTTTCTCTCTTGGATATAACCATTCACACAATTTGGGAAGCCTTGAGGACTGTGCACTACAACTAGTTATGAGGTCAACCTAGTCTTGGAGGCTATTTCTAGCATGTATCTATACTTGGCATCTAACCGTTCTCTTGTCTTGGAGTTCAGTCCACTTTATGAAGATCCTTTCCACATTGCTACTTCATTTGGAGGCCTACACATGCCAATGGTGATTTATTTTGCAAATATTTCCATGGATCGATTTCCATCAGAGAAGATTGAGGAGAGCGTTGGAGCTTTGACCACCACTTCTCACCTATTTGGAGGATACACCCCCTTCTCTTGGCTCATCTTGATGGGGATTTGCACATGTGGCATGAACACATATTTTATTACTTGTTTGACTTGTCCATTGAATTAGTTAGATGGCTATTACTTTTTTATGTATACCTAAAATAAATCAAGGGCTATAGGATGGATATTATTATTTTATTGGAGGAGGTTTTGAGCTCTTCATCTATAAAAGACAAAGTCCTATTGTAATGGCTGTTGAAAGTTTGTGGAGACACTTGAGACTATATATTTTAATATGAAGGTTCTTTGGAGCTTGGGGTTTATGCACTTGGAGTTATATTGCTGAAGTGGAATGTTACAATTTTCATTTCTCCATGCACAAGAAGGGTGACTGTAATTGGGTAAATTTGTTCTTTGTTTTGTTAAGTTTACGTGTGAATCATTCCATCTAAATGCTTATGTTTTCTGCTGGAAAATACTAAAGGAATGTCATATTTCTTCATTTGAAATGGATGAAATTTACTTGTTATTATAGTAAGTGTATCCTCTTGAGGCATTGGATGATCTTCATTAATTATGGTTATCAAAACAATTTTCTGCATTCTAGGACAGCTATATAAGGGTGTTGGACGTTAGTCATTTTGATTTCAGATTGCCCTTATCACATAATAAAAAGCCCATTAAAATATTCTCTTATAGATTCCATTTGCTCACTTGAATTTTTAGGCATTAATTTTGCTTTCCAACCTTCTTTAAATCATAACTTTTACATCACTCTTTATTGGTTTGAAATATGAAGTAAATGAATGTAAAAGTCTGAAGACCCATTTGATCCATCTTTTCCACCCAAGACTTGGTGTTTAAGGATTCCCCTCTTGTGTTGGTGAATAACCAACCAGAAATGTGGGAGTGGGTCATTGAAGTCACAATGGGTGACCCCTCAAAGTTGCTATTAGTTCCTTGCCTAGTCAATTAGGACTTTGACACTTTATGTGAAGATCAAAAGGTGATGTTACCACCCAAACCAGTTGTCTTGTCAAGGCTCATACAAGATGTTAAGATGGAATACATAGGACAAATGCCCATTTTCACGAGTCCCCACTCTTTCAGCCCCAAGTCCTACCTAAATGGCTATGGGAGGACTCCCTAAACAAATTGCTTCACCCAAGAGATTAGTAGACCAGTGCCTAAAATGGGGTCTAGGATGAAAAGAGGAGTTAGTTGTTTCTAATTATGTTAATCTAGAAATGATATTTATCCATATAAATACTACAGATCAGCAATGAAATTTACTCCAAACTCAAGATATTAAATTTGTAAATGACTTAGAAAGAGTAAACAATTAATATTCTTACCAATATAGAAGTTATTATCCTTGACTTGCACCTTGGGTAGGGTGCTATCTTGTGTTATTTTGCTTGTTTTCTTGTAACTGTGAATTCTAAAAAAGCAGAAAAAATGCCAAAACAACAAAGTAAATCCCCTTCTGGGACCACCTAAAATTGTATGTACACTCTAGAACCTAGATTGATGCTAGGGATGGGGGAAGATAAGACTAATAATAGATCAATTTAGACCTTCCCAAGCTTCATATTTGCAACAAAATCTGTGTTTCCAGAAAGCTGGAAACTCGTTGCGGAGGTTTTGGGGTAAAATCCCCACTAGGTGAAAACCTATAAAATATTCCAGCTAATAATCTAGCTTTCTAGTAGCTGGAATAGTCCTAAATAGCTCCAGAACAATGATATGAACTTGAGAAACAAATATGAAAACTAATACAAGGGTTTGGGTAATATATACTTACTGGGAAATGGCCCGTGCAACGTCAAATTTGCGGATCTAAAGTGTATATTGTTGTAAATTAAATCAGCTATGAAAAATAGACTTGATATACCTCATGAAATATGTGTTTAAAGCCCAAAAAGTAGGTATATTTCTCCCTTGTATTGAATATAAAAATGTAGCTCAAAACCCTATGTGTTAACTAGCTATCTCGAGGCAAAAATTTCGAAAGTATAAGCTAGTAAATATTTTTAATTTTTATTTCTATGAAACAGGAAAATAAATGATTTTGAGATTTTTAAATAAGATCTTGACTGAGATATGCTTACCTTGGCCAAATATTACCTTCCAATGGCCGAGTATGGATGACAACCATTCTTAAGTTATCCTTGCACTTTGG
This sequence comes from Pinus albicaulis, assembly GCA_034641835.2. Classification (NCBI taxonomy): domain Eukaryota; kingdom Viridiplantae; phylum Streptophyta; class Pinopsida; order Pinales; family Pinaceae; genus Pinus; species Pinus albicaulis. Next base: position 305,311,544 of record CM076573.1, on the reverse strand, counting down.
GCAAGAGACATGTTTAGAGTCGCAAAGACTAATCGGCCCCACCTTTGTCTAAGATAGTTGCACAAGTTTCCAGATCCAGCTAGAAGCAACTTCTAGTGAAGTGTCTCCAAAATTTGGGTCGACTATGGGGCTCGCTGAGATCTTCACCAAGTTGAAGATATCCCCAATAAGGATTTTTCCAACCATTGGGTCCGATAACTCCAACCTCCAATGAGGTTACAATGAAAATTGTTGCCTTGGTTGTCCCCTCTACATGACTATGTAGCCCCTCATTGGATTAACCCTCCAACCGCTATGTAATCTGGATGTACTTGTAGACAGTGTCTATGTTATTACAAAATTCAGTAACAGGTTATTCCTCTCTTCTATAAAGTGTCTATGTTATTAAGAACAATTACAAAAAGAGCTAAAATAATATGGAATAGAAAGAATCAACCCACAATGTACACAAATTTTGCAATGAAAGGTTCTATTATGGAATTTGATCCCACGGTTTCTCAACAACCAAAATGACAGGAGGGGCTATCCTTATATAATTTCTTTAGTAACAACCAGATGGACCTCACTCTAAGTAAAATTATTTTATTTGTCATCCCCAAACCCGATACTGGGTTATTCATGAGAAATAAATTTTATTACAAGATTTCCCACATGAGGGGGTTCGACTTGCTTGATTTTACCATGGAAACCACTTGAGGAAGCAACATTCCCTTTGATTTGACCTCGGAAAAGCACAAAATGATGAATAGTAGACCAAAGATGCTCAAAGTCTTGCTTGATTTGACCCAACAACGAACTTGAAGAGGTCATATTGCTTGACTTGGCTCAACTTGGTCCGTAGGAGGCTCGATTTGCAAATGGAGGGAATTAATCCACTTGCAACGACTATTTTTTGTCTACAAATGGTCCAATGTTCCACTCTTTGGCTTCAACCAACTCAACATCCCACATTTTGACTTCAAACGACTAGTAGAGGTAGGTTGAATTCTTCCATGAAGCTAGATCTCCAATGCCCTTGCTCTTTTTGACTTGATGACTCATCTATCCTAATTTTTTTTTACCATCTTCAACATTCCTTTGACTGCCAACGGTTAGTTTTGACCTTTGCAACGACTAAATTAACCCCATGTAGCACTTGGGAGGACATCACCTCGCATGGATGCTAGATCTCCAACGCCCTTGAGAATTTCAGGATTCTACCACATGGGTTTTGTCTGGATAATTTTTTACATAACTTTTGGCAACAAGATTGCCCCTTCATGCCAAGTCTTCACCCTGTTTTGCAACCTGGAAGCCCCACGTGTCACTTGGCCACCTTTGATTACAGTTTTTTGAATGATGCCTACATCTTTTGCCAAAACTTCTACGTGGCATGTCATCTAAATTTTATTCTGAGAAATTTGAGACCGTATTGCCTTTTTTACCTTGGGACTATTGCCTCAAAATCTAGCAAGTATTGTGAGGGTAGCTCATAAGACAAAAACTAGACTATGTGACAACAAAATGAGGTGTGGCCCACTATCACCACAACCACTACCTCCTACTGTTTAGTGGACTTTCACCACTAGTGAGGCTTCGCTATATTAGGTCAACTAAAGGATATATCAAGTTCAAGCGGTAAAGGTGACTAGAATAGGCCGAGAGATGCTCTACTGAAGGAAAATGCTTATAGCTAACAAAAGTTAATGAGCATTCTCCAAAAGGCCTAATTAGGGCACAAAGTGACCTAGGGTTTATGAGTAAGCAAGATCAACAAACTCATTTAGGATCACAAGGTTGAGAAAGGGTTTGGAATAGATGTATATAATCAATTTATGGTAGAACAAACTTTCAACATGCCCCAAATTGAAGCCTAGGGCAAAACTAGGGCTTCGATAAGGAAACATTTACTTAGAACAAAGGACGTCAGCCCTAAAATGGAGAAATTAGCCATGGAAAAAGGTTGATTTTGAGGTAATGACCTCACAACCAAGTGTTGAATCCCTCCACTAGACTACACACTCAACCCTAGTTGAAATAAAACCCTAACCTAGCTAGTGGATTTCTCTAAGAGGCCGAAAATCAGTGTTAAGGAAGAAAAATACGATTTGAAATTGAATTGAGGTGTGATTAGCAATGTGAATAAGGCTAGTGCCTTGACCTTGGCAGATGGAGTCTAAGGGAGGTCTACTTACGAGAAGAATATTAAACCCTAGCAAGGAGTAAGATAATATGAAACCCTAGCTATCATTTTATTGAGGGAGAAAAGTCAATAAGGAGAGTTAGTTTAAAGATTCACTCATGGGATTGTCACACAAGCTCTACAATGGGTAGTGCATGCAATACCACTGCTAATAATCCATAGAAAAAGTTTCAACAATAACTAGCACATAGTGTTGATTTTTGGTAGCATCGCAAGTGCTCTAAGTCTCAAAATTTGTGGAGAGGCTTAGACACATGTATTCCAAAGAACCCATAAATTGTTTGTGAAAATTCCACTTAGAATGTGTTTTATTAAAATAATTAATTATTTTAATGTGACTCTAAGTTTAAACTTAGGAAAATTAAATAATTAAAGGGTATTAATAAAACATAGTGTGAATCTTCTAGAGAAGATGGATCAATTCAAGTTATAATCTTAGTCGTTGATTGGAGATCTAATCTCTGTCGTTGAAGTCTCAACGAGAAGGCTATATAGGAAGACTTGAGGGTCATTTGGAAAGACACACCGAGTGAATCTAAGTGATCGATTTTCTGAAGTGAGCAGTGCTCAGAGGAGAATTCGATCTAAGTGATTCCAGCGCAGTGAGGGGTAGGGATAGCTTCCTGAGAGTGATTTTCTCAGCTGGAGAATCATCAACAGGGAGAGGCAGAGAGTGATCCAACATCTCTCATGCAGAGGTTGACACAGGACCACGCAGAGGCAACGTAGAGGGTGAGAAAGAGTTCAAGATTTTGCAGAAGAATTAGTTTCAGAAGCCAGGAACCGGGGTGTGAGACCGAGAAGCTGAGAGCAGTGATTTCAGGTTGCAGATCGATCACCTACCCAGTGTTGAGATTTTGTGTAGTTGGGGTAGCATCGGGTGTGCTCTAGCCCTGAAAATTTGTGGAGGGGCTAAGACACACTTGAACTCCAAAACCCAGAAAGTGTTTGGTGAAATTTCAGCTGGTGTTCAAGTTATTCAAATAATTTATTATTTTAATGGATTTCCTAAGTCTAAATTTAGGAAAATTAAATAATTAAAGTGAATTAATTAACACATGTGCTGAAATGTTCTAAAATACACGGATCAAGCATAATTTTAATCTCAGTCATTGATGAATGTTTTAATCTTGGCCGTTGATGAGATCATCGAAAAAGTATAAGAGAAAGGCTTGAGGGTCAGTTGGAGACACACACACAGATGCAGAGCTGAGAGACTGATCTGGAATTCTAGGGCAGGGTTTGCTAAGAATTTCTGGTGGAGTTTTCTACAGTGAGAAGTAGTATTGGCTGAGGGGATGATCTGATCCCGGAGCCAAGTGTCAGCAAGAGGCAGAGGAGTAGCTTTCAAGGACAATGCAGAGGAGCAGAGAGCAACAGCAGTGGCTGTGCAGCGCAGAGGCTTCACCGCTATGCAGGCCCAAGAAGGGGCAGTGTTGTAGCTTCAGAGAGCTTCAGAAGTTACGCAGAGGCCTCCAGAGGTAGCGTAAGGACTGTGTCACCTACTCTGGGGTTACATAGTCCCTCTCTGAGCAGCGCAGTGGCACGCAGAGCCTAGCAGGGCTGACGTTGGGGCTTTAGGGGCAGTGCTGGGGTGTCTAGGGCCAGATCCGGGCTGAAACTTGTAAATCTCGTTTGAGGGTGTGGATCAGTCAGACATTTGGTCTTGGAACAACAGGTTAGCTGCAAATTTCTTTTATTCTCTGTCAGTTTTTCCAGATCTGGAACCCAGATTTGCTGTACTCAGATTCTACATAATAATAATAAACCCTCATATCTGTTGCACCGGTTTTCCCGCTTTGGGTTTTTCTTGGGACTTATGTCCAAAAATTAGTGTGTCACTTTGTTTGAATAAGCGTAATATTCAGTAAATGATCTGGATGTGTAGGCTGTTGTGTTTACTTCGGTATTTTCTGAATCTAATTTCTAAAGATAACTTGCATAATTTAATCAAGTAGGAGAAGTAAACCATGATACTGCAGTAGAATTTTCACATGGTACAGAGCGATAGCAAATCAAGTTGAATATCCAACAAATCAGCTGAAGAATATTTTTTTTTGCAGCAGTAGATTCGGGAAGGGCAGCTTGGCAGCAGGAGAACGCAGACCCAGGAAAGGGTAGCGTTGTAGCTACATACGGCCATCAGGCTTACGTAGAGCCTTCGCAAGCCAGCGTAAGGACTGCGTCACCTAATCTGGGGTTACACAGTCCACTTCTGAGCAGCAATGAGGCTATGCTGGGCTACTCAGTGAGACGCAGTCCAGTCATTCTTCCTATTGTAGGAAAGTCTTGCCAAGATCCGGAAGCAATGCTTCAAATCTTCAACAGTGTTGGTATGGTGGAGATTCTGCCGGTGCAGAATTGTGCCTAGCTAAGTCAACAAAGAGCGGGAGGAAGACAGTTACTCAGCAGATTTGAGCTAAACAGATCTGAGATTCGATCAGGAGGATCAGAGAGAACTGTCAAATTGTTTTTTCTTGAAGATTTCCAGGAGGGAAATCAATTTTCAGAAGAAGCAGTTGCTAGAGGGTTTCTAGTCACTAAGAAACCTAGATCCATAGTTTCTGTGTAGCCACAGAAAGAGGGAGGAGAGTATTGTTTCTATCAGATCTGAGCCAAATGGCTTCTCATGGGTTGAGAGATCAGGACAGGTTGGATGTTGTGTCCAACTTTGTCATCTGGAGGGCCAGGATCCTATCAGTCTTGGATGAGTACAGCATCAAGTACCATGCGACGAGTTTTCTAGTTGTGCCTGCAGATCCTGATCCTCTGAAGAAATTTAATGAGAATCAAGTGCAGATTAAGCGTTTGATCATGGACGGAGTGAAGGATCACGTAGTGCCACATATTGCCGGTAAGAACACAACAAATGACATGTGGATCGCACTATGGCGATGCATCAAGGAAGCTTTGTCCAACGGAAAATGCTTCTAAAGAATCAGATGAGGCTCTTCCAGATGTAGAAGGATGAGGAAATAGATCCTTTCCTTTTTCGACTTCAGACCATCCGAGACCAACTGGTTGGCATGGGTGCAACTCCAGATGAAGGACACTTAGTAAGGACTGCCCTAAATGCAGTCTCCGAGGAATGGGAAACATTTGTCCAGAGTATTTTGGGCAGAGCAGCGTTACCATCCTGGGCATACATGTGGGCAATCCTCCGCCAAGAGGAGATCAGGAGGATCACCAAGAAGCAGAATATCGGTGGCGGGACAGTCAGAGTGAAGAAAGAAGAGGAAGATGATGCAACCCTCGCATCAAAGGAAAGAAAGAAGCAAGGGAAGAAGAAGAGGGACCTTTCCAAGGTCCGGTTCTTTAACTGTGGCAAACTTGGACACTTTGCCAACACTTTTCCTAAGAAGAAGGACAAAGGTCTTCTGAATCCAAGGCTGCAGCAGCAAAGGATGATGGTTCTGATGATGATGCAGCCATGAGTGCTCATGTGCCTCGAGAGAAGAGATGGGGTGACATGGATCTGTAGAGCATCTACAGACAGTGTCGGGATCCTTAAGTCAGCCCTACTCTTGGATCACATACGAGCTACGAGAGCCTTAAGACGGTAGCAGGATGAGTCGGGAGATGGTTGCAGAAGGTCACAGTGAAGCAGAGGAGAGAGTTGAAGAGGGAGCAACGTAATGCAAAAGCAGTAGCAGCATGGAGGCAGCAGTGCAGACGCTGATGGGACTTCAGCAGCGCAGAGAGGTTGTGCTCACGCAGTGCAGAGTTGCAGAATCACAGTGGCTTCAGGAGGACAACGTAAATCAACAGCCAAGGGAGCTTCAGTGATGGGAGGCAGCCTGACTTGTTTTTTAACGATTGGGCAAGAGTCCTTCAGTTGCTTACTTCTCGATAGCTGAGTTGCAGTGCAGCAATTAGCAGTGGTAGTGCTATGGGCAGCATGATGCAGCAAGTTGAGTCGGAGCTGCAGTACAGATGTGGCAGTGTCAGTGGCAGTGACATGGGCAACAATACAGAAAGCAGTAGTGAAGTGGATGGAGGGCAGAAGCCCAAGCATCAGCAGCACAGAAACCAACATCAAGATCTTGCAGTGCATGGTGTGGATATATTGCTAGAGCACACTTCGTGCTAAGAGGGAGTGTTGAGATTTTGTGTAGTTGGGATAGCATCGGGTGTGATCTAGCCCTGAAATTTTGTGGAGGGGCTAAGACACACTTGAACTCCAAAACCCATAAAGTGTTTGGTGAAATTTCAGCTGGTGTTCAAGTTATTCAAATAATTAATTATTTTAATGAATTTCCTAAGTCTAAAGTCAGGAAAATTAAATAATTAAAGTGAATTAATTAACACATGTGCTAAAATGTTCTAAAAGACACAAATCAAACAGTCTTTTAATCTCAGCCGTTGATGAATGTTTTAATCTCGACCGTTGATGAGATCATCAAAAAAGTATAAGAGAAAGGCTTGAGGGTCAGTTGGAGACACACACAGATGTAGAGCTGAGACACTGATCTGGAATTCTAGGGCAGGGTTTGCAAAGAATTTTTGGAGGAATTTTCTGCAGCGAGGGGTAGTATTCGCTGAGGGGATGATCTGATCCTGGAGCCAAGAGTCAGCAAGAGGCAGAGGAGCAGCTTTCAAGGACATCGCAAAGGAGCAGAGAGCAGCAGCTACGTAGCGCAGAGGCTTCAGCCGCTATGCAGGCCCAGGAAGGGGCAGCGCTGCAGCTTCAGAGAGCTTCAAAAGTTACGCAGAGGCCTCCAGAGGCAATTTAAGGACTCTGTCACCCACTCTGGAGTTACACAGTCCCTCTCTAAGCAGCGCAGTGGCATGCAGAGCCTAGCAGGGCTGACGCTGGGGCTTCAGGGGCAGCACTGGGGTGTCTAGTGCCAGATCTGGGCTAAGTCTTGTAAATCTCGTTTGAGGGTGTGGATCAGTCAGAAATTTGGTCTTGGAACAACAGGGTAGTTGCATATTTCCTTTATTCTCTGTCGGGGTTTCTAGATCTGGAACCCAGATTTGTTGTACTCAGATTCTAGATATTAATAATAAACCCTCATATCTGCTGCACCGGTTTTCCCGCTTTGGGTTTTTCCGGGGACTTATGTCCAAAAATCAATGTCACTTTGTTTGAATGAGTGTAATATTCAGTAAATAATCTGCATGTGTAGGTTGTTAGTTGTATTTACTTCGGTATTTTCTGATCTAATTTCTGAAGATAACTTGTATAATTTAATCAAGTAGGAGAAGTAAACCGTGATACTGCAGTAAAATTTTCACAGCTGGGTGACACAGTGCCTAGAGAGGTTGACGCAGGGACTATGTAGGGACTGCGCAGAGGCAACGCAGGGCTTGCCAGGGGCACTTCATCTAGTGACCAGATCAGCTGAGCTTTTTTTAGTGATTGAGTGAGGTAAAACTCACAATCTTTCTGCCAATATTTCTCTCTTTGTAACTGAATTACCTTTGTGGTATTCAGAATTTTCTATTGCTTAATAAAATCAAACCCTCAGATCTGCTACACTGGTTTTCCCGCATTAGGTATTTCCAGGGACTTTCGTCCCAAAATAACAGTGTCCTATGTGTATATTTTTATTTGCTCAGTTTCCTTGTTTCAGAATCATAAGTGTAGGTTGCTTCAGTAATTTGCTTCAATATTTCATGAAGAAATCTGAAATAATTTTGTAATGTAATTTACAAATAGGAGAAGTAAATTCAACTGGTTGCAGTAGGATTTCGAAGATCATTTAGATCTAGGAATTTTCACACATAGAAACCCTAGTCAATAACCATTCCATGCAATAGCCACAAAATATATAGATATATCAAATACAAGGAAAAATTACAAGATATAATGCATTAACCAATCCTTTAATGCTCTAAAATGATATCGCCAATACCAAAGAATAGTTGCATAAGAAAAAATCAACAATAGATCGCATCTCCACAGGATACAAGACAAATTTTAGCTAGGCCAAAATCTCTAAGACGACCAAATTGATCCACCAGTGATGATACAAATGAAATGAAGCTAACCTCTATTTATATGAGGTTTACCTAATCTATTTTAGCCTAATGAAGCCCCTAATTACAAGTTTGACATGTAATGAACTTGGGTTACAAGCCAACCCATTAGCTAATGACAAAATACACCAAATAACCCACACGTGTAAGCCATAACCTCTCTAAACACTAACGTCATGCCCTTTTAGGGTTCCAAATACCATGCCAAGGGGTGATGAGGTGTCCAAATGTGTGAAAATGCTTGGTTCATCCAGAGTTAAGGGATGACCCCTCAAATCCACCTTGACTCTTCATTTGGGGTCCCAAGTGCAATTGCAGTGCCATCATGTGGTCTCCATGGGTCTCCAACTATCAAATAAGGCCTCCTCCTCTCTAGCGTTAGGGCTTCCTCTAGTGCAACAAGCCCTCACTAGTCTCTCAACGGGAAACCATCCTCATTTGGGCTCTGAATAAACTCCTACACATCAAGTTGTGTCAAGGACATCCTAGGGGCACACTAGGTCTAGTAGTGTCATCATGAAGAATCCTCAAAGCTAGTTCAAAGTTTACCAACATCCTGGGTCCTGAAGGTACATTGGGACATGTTGTGAAAATTTCTGAATCTAAACCAGAAATCCTACTACACAAAAAAGTGATTTACATTATCTGCTTGTGCTTATATTAACAAGTTATTTTTCTGAATACTTCAGTAAAAATATTAATGTAAATAAACTGCAACCTACACCAATATACAGATCAAGAACTAAAAAAATAAATGAGACAACCATACAAAGGACACTTATTTTTGGACAATTGTCCCTGGAAAAATCCAATGCGGGAAAACCGATGCAACGGATTTGAGGGTTTGTATTATTAAGCAGCAGTATTCTGAGTACAACTAGGGTGCCAAAATTCGACTCACCCAACAGAGAAAAATCCTCGGCAGACAGATAAAATAGTGAGTTTTACATCACGCTGCAAGTCCCGACTGATCAGGATCAGAAACTAGTGAAACCCCAGTTGACTCTGCGCTGTAGATGCATAGGCCTATGTGGGTATCGCTGAGGACTACGCCACCCCTTCTTTGCATTGAACTGCTTCTCAGAAAATCAAGTTTCAACCCTCTCGGCTCAGAAACCCCGATATTCAGCTAAATATGGACTGTCTCTTAGATGCTTTGTGTTGCCCCTTTGTGAGCCTTGAGTGGGCCTGCGTCACCCTCTCTAGGGACTACGTCATCTCTCCTGGTGGCTGTGCTGCTTTCTCTGATGTCTCTGCTGCCCTTGCTCTGTTGTGTACTCTTGGTCCTTCGACCAATAACTTCTTCTGCCCCTCGCTACAACTGAATCACTTAGATCTTATCTTCGTCCGAGCACTGCTCCATCAAAAGAATTCAATCTCTAGATTCACTGTGTGTATTCTCCAACTGACCCTTAAGCCTTCCTTTATACTTTTCTTGTTGATGAATCAATGATCGTGATCTAATCTCTAATCGATGGCTAAGATTAAATTAGACTTGATCCTCATCACTTAGAAGATTCTCACACACATGTTAAATTAATTCACTTTAATTATTTAAATTCCCAAAGTTTTAACTTAGGCTCCATTTAAAATAATTAAATATTTGAATAACTTAAGCTCCGCGTGGAATTTCTCCAAACGATTTCTGGGTCTTGGAGATCTCATTTGTTCTAGCTCCTCCACAAAATTTTGGAACTAGAGCACATCTGATGCTACCCAAAAATCAACACTCCCTCTTAGCGAGGAATGTTCTCTAGCAATACTTCTCACGAGAAGCATCACCTTGATCCACGGCATCGGTCCTCTTCGTTGTTGATGCTTGGCCTGTTGCCCTTCATCCACTACGCTGTTGTAATCTGTATTGCTACCCATGACTCTAACACTGTCACTGTTACATCTGTACTGCAACTCCCTCTCAAAATGTTGCATCATGTTGCACATAGCACTGCCACTACTAACTGTTGCACTGCAACTCATTTGTTGAGAGTTAAGAAACTGAAAAACCTCAAAAAATTGACATACTAGTGAGTCTGAATACTCCTTGATGCTGGAACTACCTCTACTGCTAATCTGCGTCGACCCTCTGATGCCACTACACTGTTGTTGCTTTGCACTGTGCTACTACTGCCTCTTCTTTGCACTGCTTCAAACTTCGGCACTCTAGCTCTGCCACTGTTGCTCCATCATCTCTTGCATCAACTGACACCTGTCATTCTGCTACTGTCATTAAGGGCTCCCGTAGCCATATGTGATCCAAGAGTTTGGGCACCTCAAGGATCCTACCCCCCTTCATGTAGCTAATCTACAATTCCATATTGCCCCACTTCTTAGGTGCATGAGCACTCATGGCGCATCCATCATCATCAACCTCATCAGCTTGAGCTGGAGTAGCCTGCGAGTCAGATTCTTCCTTGCCCTTCTTCTTCAGAGGGCACTGCGTGGCGAAATGTCCTAGTTCCCCACACCTGAAGCATCTGACCTTCGAGAGGTCCTTCTTTTTCCTTCTCTGCTACCCTTGTTGTCCCTTAGATGCGAGAGCCGCATCTTCCTCTTCCTCCTTAACTTTGATCCCTTTGCTATTGCTTCCCACCTTGGTCCACCGTTTGAGCTCTTCTTGTGGAAGAGATGCCTAGATCTCTTCCCAGCTTGGAAGAGCTGCCCTACCCAAAATGCCTTGGACAAAGGTCTCCCAGTCTCCAGTGACTACATTCAAGGCAGTCCTGACCATAAGACCAACATCTAGTGTAGCCCCTACGGAAGCTAGCTGATCTCGGATCCCTTGCAATCTAATGAGGAAGGGGTCGATCTCTTCTCCCTTCTGCAATTGGTTCTCAAGCAACATCTTCCGCTGAACGGAACATCCCTAGTACATAGTCTCAGAAATATGTGGCATCACGTGATCCTTGACTCCATCCATGATCATGCGTTTTTCTTTAGCCCGAGCCTCCTCGTACTTCTTGAGAGGATCGACATCAACCGGAACAACAATAGTGTTCAAGGCATGATCCTTGATGTGATGTTCATCCAAAACTGCCAGGATCCTCGATTTCCAGATGACAAAGTTGGATGCTCCATCCAACCTGTCCTGATCCCTCAATCCATACATGACCATCTCTACTCAACTAAGTGTCGAACAATTCCCTTTCTCCCTCTTTCGCTGCTGCCCCAACAAAACTCAAATATGGATTTCCTAGCGCTAGAAACCCTCTAAGGAACAAGCTCCCTCTATGATTAGATTTCCTTCACGAAAATCCTTCTGCCAACAGACGTCGAAACAATCCTCTCTGATCTTGCTTTGCTGTTGTTTAGCACTAGATCTAGACTTCTTGGCAAGAAATCTTCTAAGGAATTGCTTCCCTCTACTTTGCTTCTGTCCCACTAGACACTGTTCTGCACCAACAGAACAATGCCCCACTAGCAACTCTAGATATAAATCGTACTGCTCTTCCAACTACAGCAACTGGATAATGAGGCTCAATAGCCTTTGCGTTGGCCCAACAACCACTACATTGCCTCTTGCAGCTACATCGCCACCTTAGCAGGCTGATGCAGGCTCTATGTGAGCCCCTCTAGTGACTGTATCACCCTTCCTCTGCCTTTCTGGTTCAGCGCTGTCACTCAGGACAACTGCTTTCTTGCAGCAAATTCTTCTCCTTCCTTTTGTTGATGGCTTCAGTCCTTCTTGATCTGCGATCGCTCTGATACCATGTGAAAATTTCTGAATCTAAACCAAAAATCCTACTGCAGAAAACACTGATTTACATTATCTACTTGTGTTTATATTAACAAGTTATTTTTCTGAATACTTCAGTAAAAATATTAATGTAGATACACTGCAGCCTACACCAATATACAGATCAAGAACTGAAAAAATAAATGAGACAACCATACAAAGGACACACTTATTTTTAGACAATTGTTCCCGAAAAAACCCAATGCGGAAAAAACCGTTGCACAAATCTGAGAGTTTGTATTATTAAGCAACAATATTCTGAGCACAACTAGGGTGCCAAATTCCGGCTCACCTAACAGAGAAATATCTTTGGCAGACAGATAAAATAGTGAGTTTTACCTCACACTGCAAGTCTCGGCTAATCCGGATCAGAAACTGGTGAAACCTCAGCTGCCTCTGCGTTGCCTCTGCACAGGTAGATGCGTAGGCCTGCGTGAGTCTGGTTGAGGACTGCGTCACCCCTTCTCTGCGCTGATTTTCCTCTCAGAAAATCAAATTTTAGCCCTCCCGGCTCAAAAACCCCGATCTTCAGCTAAATCTGGACTGTCTCTCGGATGCTCTGCGCTGCCCTTGTGTGAACCTTGCGTCACCCTCTCTGCGGACTGCGTCACCTCTCCTGGTGGTTGTGCTGCTTCCTCTGCTATCTCTTTTGCCCTTGCTCTGCTATGTACTCTTGGTCCTCCGACCAATAACTGCTTTTGCCCCTCGTTGCAACTGAATCACTTAGATCTTATCTTCGTCCGAGCACTGCTCTGTTAGAAGAATTCAATCTCTAGATTCATTGTGTGTATTCTCCAACTGACCCTCAAGCCTTCCTTTATACTTTTCTTGTTGATGAATCAACGATCGTGGTCTAATCTCTAATTGACGGCTAAGATTAAATTAGACTTGATCCTCGTCACTTAGAAGCTTCTCACCCACATGTTCAATTAATTCACTTTAATTATTTAAATTCCCCAAGTTTTAACTTAGGCTCCATTTAAAATAATTAATTATTTGAATAACTTAAGCTCCAAGTGGAATTTCTCCAAATGATTTATGGGTCTTGGAGATCTCATGTGTTCTAGCCCCTCCACAAAGTTTCGGAGCTAGAGCACATCTGATGCTACCCAAAAATTAACACATGTAACATATGTTCATGCTATCAAGGGCAATAGGTCTACGTACCTGTGAAGTGGGTGCCCTCAAGGCTCAGGTCGTCATGGACCAGCTGACAAGAACAACATGGATTCTAGTGAAAGAAACCATCCATTAGAGACTAAGATCGATAATGTATCTAAGTGGACCAAACATGAATGTTAAGGGCATGTTAATACTTCAAACAAGGATCACCTTCTAATCTCTAGACCAAGCTCTTGCGAAGGTGTTTTCTCCCTTTATAGGGGTGGTTAATATTCAACCCTATTAGGTGCTTCTAACCCTTAAGGGGAAGTGATAGTTCCTAGTTCCACCCCTTAATCAATAAGTGCTATAATATGTGATAACGAAGGGGAAAAGGATCATGGCCAAGTGCCATGGTCAAAAGGGACCAATTGGGTGGGTGTTCGCATCCTAAGTCTATGGATGGAAGGAAGGAGCAATTGTGGAGGCATAAGTCACCCAAATCAGCTTGATTTTACCACACCTCTTGTGCGCCTTTTACTTCTTCTTAATTATTCCTTGTATTACTGCATATAGCTCAAGGGTTAGAGGTTGCTTTTTATGATGTAGTAGTTTGATTAAACCTTAAGATGAGTCAGTTTCTTGCTCATCAATGTTGGGACGTGCAAGGGCAATGTTGCAAGAACTGTCTCCCTTGGTTCAGGAGGCGGATTCACGTCTCGGACGGATCCATCGACAATCCTCAGGTGGAACCACAGTTCCGCCCTTTTTTGCAGTTCCTAGGCTTTTCGAACCATGAGAGTTCTAAACCGTGGTTCAGTAGGCCCAAACCGTGGTTCTGACATGGTTCTGCATGCCCGAACTGCAATTTCGCAACAGTTCCAAAAACCATTCAAGATTCTACAATAATTTTTTGTTTTTTGTTTTTAATTTTCAAACTGTTATGTGAGGAAATATGCTTTCCGAACAGTCCCAAGGTGCCTCCTTGATGCTCCCTAGACGCCTCCTAGATGCTTTGTAATGTTAATGCTAAATTATTAAAGTATTTAGTTAAATTACTTTTACTTAAATTTTTAACATTACCATGAAATGACTTAGGATGTTTGTATGGAAATTTCAATCCAGAAAATCTCTCTACAGTGATAGATTCATTTCTCCTACTTATTATTTCAATAAGCTATTTACAGAATTCTTCTAGTAAATTTTGAAATAAATACTATTGCAACATTCACTTATGTATATGCAGAGAAAATAACAGTAAGAAATATAAGCATAAGAAACAATCACATGTACACACTTATGTTTGGACAATTGTCCCCGGAAAAACCCAATGCGGGAAAACCGGTGCAGCAGATGAGGGTTTATATTATTATTCTTCAGCAATGAATCCTTTACAAGAAATAGACTGTCAGATTTCTTTAAAAAACACTTGAGATAGATTCTTCGGTTCCTTCTAGAGAATTCCCGACACCTGGAAGACCAACTATCTCCCTCCGCGTCACTTTGCGTGCTTCTCTGCACAGTCCCTGCGTTGGATTGCATCATATTGCGTGGGCACACTGCGCTACCTTCTGTGGCCCTTTGCGTCCCTCTCTCTTCCTTCTCTATCACTATTGACTCCCTCTCCTTCTTCTGCCTCTGCAAATCTGCCCTGCAACTCTCCCTCTGAAATCGAATTCTATTCCTTCAGAATCGACTTCCTTCAGGTTACTGAGTGTATGTCCGGCTTGCTTTCCAAAAATGACCCTCAAGCCTTCTTTTATAATCTTCTTATTGACAAATCATCGGTCCAGATTAGAAGTCTAATCAATGGCCACGATTAAAACTTGACTCGATCTTCATTCTCTAGAAGATTCACACTCTGTTTTATTAATACCCATTAATTATTTACTTTCCCTAAGTTTAGACTTAGGGTCTACATTAAAATAATTAATTATTTTAATAAAATACAAACCGAGTGGAATTTCCACAAACAGTTTCTGGGTTCTTTGGAATACTGATGTCCAAGCCTCCTTACAAAATTTGAGACTTGGAACACTTTCTGATGCTACAAAAATCAACAGTTTGAGGGTCATTCCAACCTCATTGGACTTCATATGGAGAAAATATAGTTTCATATCCCATTCAAAATTCAATAAACTTAATAGTTTTCAGTTTTTCAGGATCAATGGGATTGTGGCATTTCATTAGATTATATCATGTATGAGAGTATGTGATTGGCATTTAATCAAAAGCACCAAGTCCTATATGTACCCCATTATTGGTGGTGTTGATTGTTGAACTCCTTTGTCATGGCCTTAACAAAGATGTACCCTTCACTCAAGTCAAAATCATTGATCAAGGATGTTAAGCTTTCCCTACCATATAAGGCTTGGATTAGGCTGTTTGATCAAAATTGGGCAATGTTGACCAATATCCCTAGAGAATCAAAGTAGAGGCAAAGGCTAGACAAGAGGAGAGGAATCTAGATTCTAGATGGTTGATGCTCGATTAATTAATCATTGATGTACAATGGATGCTATATTTGTCTTGATTTATGTACAAATATGCATGTTTTCATATCTTCTACAACTAATTTGGATGTTTTTTTCTATATAAATGAAAACAATATATCATATATATATATATATATATATATATATATATATATATACATAATGCTTCTGAGATGCTTCGCTTTCGACGAGTTTTGGAAAATGAAACTTTTGACACTTCGCTTCCAAAAAATGTTCCCACTTCATGCAACATTCTGCAAGGGTTATGTTTTATGTAATGGAGCATCATGTGCTTAGGAATCGGGTGATGGCTAATGAGGAGGGTAGAGCTCATGCTAGGATTTTCCCCACATGCTAATCTTATTTCCCTAGCCATCTTTTACATTTTGATTTTCTTCTTTTCTTTTGTTATGGCCATAATATGCTTTTTCCTTTCTTTTCACTGCATCAACCTCCAGGGCAATGTTTTTCTGGCCCTACTCAAGGTATGTGGACATGAAAGGGCCAAATCCTAAAGAGCCAATGACAAGTTGTGCTCGAATAATGGAGATGAGATATGGGCCTTGTAATGTGGCATGGAAAGTGGTAAGTATGGTATAGGGGAGAATGGAACATGCTATCTCAATCATTGCTTTCCTAGTAGTGCCCCTCCTTAACATTAAGGCCTTAAGGGAGCTCCCACTAGACTAGGGCTAAAAATTAACCCCCTGGGTAAGGCGAGAAAAAAATTATGGTCAAGGTTTGTCAATCTTCCAAATAACTTTGTCATCCATACTAAATGTCCAAAACAAACAAGTATAAGCACCAGATTGCAAAATGATCAAAGGACCTTTCGAATAGCAACCCGTCTTCATCCAAGTGCAAATGTTGGATGGTGAGAGGCCTAAAGCCGATGCAAATGGCGAAGGCACATGCCTTATCATCTTTAAATGGTGGTTGACAAAGGTTGTTGGCTATCAAATGTAGGAGAAATTTTTTCTCCTATAGGGTTACCTGTTATGTATATTTTATTAATTATTAGTTAGATATAGTTATATTAGGTTTTATTAAGTGAAAGGGCATGATCAAAGATCATGCCTCTTCACCAAGGGACACCATGAGGCTATATTTAAAGCCTCGGTGATTCCCCATTGTAATCATATCTCATATCTCATCTTTTATCAATAATAATATATAATTATTCAAGTTTACCCAGAGTTTTTACACTCCATTGGTATCGGAGCCATCGCTCTTCTGGATCTGTGTGATCATCAGATTAAAGAATTTCGAAGGAAATTCCATAAATTTTCTTCTTACCAAGTGTAGAAAGGCTAAAGAATTAATTCCCCCTAGCTCACCAACCCCGATTCCCAACTCCCTCACATTAAAAAATAAAAATAAAAAAAATAAAAATTATTTAATTATTTTACCCAACCCCCTCACGTACACATATACCACTCATTCCCTCGATCCCTTACCTGCGGCCCTCACCTTACATTCCTACAGCCTACAGCCTACCCCGACCTTCCAGCGACGTCACCAACTGCAATATAGTGGTGCATCTGACGTCAAAGAACTTCGTTTGTTCCATTACGTGCTCGTCGATCTACGAAAGCAGCCGCTGAGCCCTCCGACGTCAACGACGCAACCATTACCACTGCTCTTAAATATTAATTAATTAATATATATATATATATATATATATATATATGTTAATTAATTTCTATATAAAAAAATTCTGAATCCGCACTCCTCCCCGCGTCTCTTGACACCGCCGTCATTGCACAACCGTCTTCCCGTCGTTCGCTCTGCACAACCGTATTCGTCGATCCGTGCCCATAGTTCCTCTTACATCACATAAACCGGCCATTCGCTCGACAATCCTGACATTCGACTGTCGCCCCTGTCCGCTGCCCTGCATTGTTTGCGTTCCGTCGAAATCCAGGTCACCACACACACCGTCGATTTATTGTCCACTCACCGTTGATCGTCCACATTAAAATCGGTGTTGTCAAACGCAACGGTTAACAGAGTCGTATTGGTTGACAAAGTCGTATGGTGGAAATATTTAATCGTATAAGGTTAATTCACTTTTTTTTATAAAAAGACGTTAATCGGTTAATCGATGGATACATTGGGGTCAAAAATTTATATAATATATATATCAATTGAACTATATAATTCCTTCCGCCTCTATCATGAAAACGCTGCTATCCTTCCGCCTCTATCACGAAAACGCTGCCGGGTTGCTGTGCCACAGCAATAAACTAATAGAAAGTGCGTTTATTTAAAAATAAATTACGTTCTTTTTAAAAATCGTGAACCAGTGTGTCCGGGGGGTTGTGCCCATTCACAAATTTAAACGTCGACTCCCGCAACGCTAATATAAGTTTTTTTTTGAAATTATATAAACCATATATCATATAGTTTTCAATTGGTCATTATATAAATATATATATTGTAATTATATACTTATTTATATATTATATAGTTTTCAAATTGATAATTATATATATATATATATAATATATATATATATATATATAATTTATTTATATTATATAGTTTTCAATTAATAATTATATATATATAATTTTAAAAAAATTATTATTATTATTATTAATTTAATTAATTAATTAATTAATTATTAATTAATTAATTAAAAAAAAATTAATTAATTAATTAATTAAATTTAAAGAAAGAAGGAGAGAAACTGGCAGAAAAATATTTCCCACCTCATACATGTTCAGTATGTCTTTATCAATGATGACGGTTGATCAGATAAAAAGGCAAATATGGCTAAAACGTATGGAGGCTAAGGACAATGAGAACAAAATGATGCAGAAATTTAATGCCATTATGGACAAGTTAGATCTAATGCAAAAACCAATATTTCCTAACATGGAACAAAATCAACAAAACAATTCCGCAGATTCAGGGAACTCAGAAGAGCATCAGGAAAAAACCGATTCCCCACATCACCATGAAGATACAGATGTTTATAAACAACAAAATGTTCCATCCCCAGAATTGAACGAAACGTGTGAAGCGACAAACACGTCCGAAGCCACTGATATAGCGCCAGAAGCTGTTGAGGCCTTCGGTGATGAAGCACATATGGTTGTTAAGAAGGAAGCGTTTGATGATGAGAAGAAGTTAGGAAACATGAAAAAGTATTCCAAGATCTACCCATAAAAGTGCCTCCCGATAGGAAAATCAAACATTCACCAGAAGTCAAGACAGGATCCGACCCTGTCGATATCAGATCTTTTCACTATCCAGATCAACAAAAGATTGAACTCGAGAATATGCTCCACGATCTTTTTAAAATGTGGGAAGCAAGAGCCCACCGCTCAAGAAACCCAGGCATTCGTCAACATTGTCCATCGTTACATATGCTTTGAGGACAAAGCATCTTTAAGAGAGGGGAAATGTTATGTATATTTTATTAATTGTTAGTTAGATATAGTTATATTAGGTTTTATTAAGTGAAAGGGCATGATCAAAGATCATGCCTCTTCACCAAGGGACACCATGAGGCTATATTTAAAGCCTCGGTGATTCCCCATTGTAATCATATCTCATATCTCATCTTTTATCAATAATAATATATAAGTATTCAAGTTTACCCAGAGTTTTTACACTCCATTACCCAATTTGTTGGGTAACATCTAGCTCCAACTTGGGGACATGAGCTCACCGTAGAGTGCATGATACATATGCTCGAACATGGAGTTCATGATAAATCTTGCAATCCCTGGACTCGCAGACCTATAACTTGCATATTCAAGTCAATTTGTTTGGGAGCATGTGCACTGGGTGTAGGTTATCACCCATGTTTTATATGATAGTGGAAATCCATATAGAAAAATAAAGTCTATTCTAAGTGCAAAGTAATCTATAATGAAACACAACAATATGAGAATGCTTACACAATATGCAATGTGACTAGTTGATATGCACTTTTTTTTTCAAAAATCAGTTTCCATCAAACAAAGTAAGGCAACTCCCTTTCACGGGTGAAGGTAAAAGTTCACCATCAAGTTTAGCAATATAAAAATAGCCCATGCCTACTTTTCCATGGATCCTAATGGGAATTGGTTACTTATCTATCAAAACAATATCACCTACTTGGTATTCTCTCTTTGGGCTTTGAACCCATTGCCTTTTGGCAATTGTTTGTCTCTTGTTGGAACTTTTGATGTGACAAACTTCTTCAGGAAGGGGAGGCTTACTCAACTTTGGGGCCCCTTCGGAATGATTTTGACTCACGCTCTTATGATTTGTGGTCTTCTCAATGGGTCTAGGGAATGGTAAAGGTTCAATGTCTTCTACATGATCAGACATTTGTGGTTCCTGTACAAGACAAATGGTGTGCCATTACAAGTGGGTATGGTGGAAAATGATAAGTCCATTTGTAGTTTCCCTCCAATGGAGGTACAATATTTTCTTGACAATAACATCCCCCAAGCATCATGCACATCAATGACTACAATATCCATCAACATAGATTTGTCCTTGTTTGCTGCCAAATTCAACTTTACGTCTTTGATAAGGCCATAAACAGGTATATACTTGGAACCAAAACCACACACATTCTTGTAAGGCCTCGTGATATCCATCTATAATTGATGCATGACTGTTTTAAAGGCATTACATTTGCATAGGCACCAGAATCAAGCATACAATTATGTAAAATGAGATTGTTGATCACTAAGGATAACAAAATTGGACCATGTCTTCCATTCTTCTCATCAAAATATATGTTTTACAAGATGACCGGAGGATCCTCAGGTTCTTTTTCAAAGTTGAAAGCCTTCCTTATTTTCCTCTTTTGAGAGGGAAGCTAACATCTCCAAAAGAGGGAATTGTACATTCACTGTAGCCAAAACATTAGCCATATCCACATCCAAAGTGTTGAGAAACCAAGTGATAGATATTTTAATGCTTGATTCCTCTTACTTGATAATTAAGTGTGAATGTTAGTTGTCTTCTTATTAATTTTATGTCCTCTTCATAGAGCAATTATACAAAATCTCAAACCATAAAGATCACAAAGATAAAAAGAACACCAGAAATTAGGCTCCAAGCCAGGGAAAAACACCACAAGGGGGAAAACCCAACAATCGTTCTCTTATAGAATCAGATCAAAATGAGATATCCAAGACCCAAGATGAAGACCAAAACTGCCACAAAGATCTAAGTATTGTCAAATCAAGTCAAAGTCAACGCTGGTCAAACTCTCTGAAATCTGGTCAAATCACAGAAAATTTGGGTCCTTTAATATAAGCCAAATTTTGGCTCTGCGATAACCTTAGAAAACTTTGCATGTGTGAGCAGAACTAGGGAAAAAAACACGTCTTATCTCTCTCCTTTGACTTCCTTCTCTCTCCTTTGACTTCGATTGTCTTTATCTTCTTGTTTGGCACAAAATCAATGTGACGTGATAAGTGAATGAATGATCTTCCAAGACGTTGAGTTGACTTGTATATATGGCTATCCAAGAGGGTCGAATTACTACCACATAGGCCGACTTGTCCAAAGAGGGTCGACTTGGTCTTCTGTTGACTCTTTGACCCAAAATAAAAATTATTTTTCTTTTCTTACAAAATTCCAAATGGGACTTGATTCAAACACATTTCTTTTTTATTCATAATAAATTATTTTTTACTCTTTTGACTCTATAAGCATGAAGAACATGCTTTGACCAAAAATAAAATGATAATAATAATAATGATATAATAAATACTTTGATGATGAAATTACATTACATTATGAAAATCGACACTAGTTACAATTTCAACACTCCATCTTAACTGGGGAGGTATTCATAATGACACAAAAGGATATTCTCAAGTTGAAATATTCATACAAGAAAGGATCTGGATTGATAAGCATCAATGATGAATAACTGAATCTCATTTCCTGTAACGTATCTCAAACAATGATGTATGCTCCCATGGTTTTTCGCTGCTATCCAATGATCATGTCTAGGCCCCATCTGAAATTGGCTCAGAGTATTTACTGCAAATCATAAATCTGGTCAGGTGTTCACGAGATACATCAGAGAACCAACCAATTGTGGGTAAGATGTTGGATCAATAAAACTTGAGTATGAACTCGAAAGCTTATTCAAATTGGTGATCATAGGTGTTATCATGGGTTTCCCATCCATCATCGCAAATTTTTGTAGAATCTTGATTACATACTTTCCTCGACCAAGATAAATTCTGCCAAGTGTCTGCCATACTTCAAGTCCTACGTAATAGTGGATTAGTCCAAGATATTTCATGTCAAATTCAGTTGCTAGTTCCTTCTTGAATTGATGAATATGATGCTCTACACCTGTTATCAGTATGTCATCCACATAAAGTAATATTATCACGAGCTAATTCTTTACTACCTTGATGTAAAGGTTTAGATCTGCAGTACTTTTGACGAAACCAAGTCTTATTAGATAAGCATCCATTTTGGCATACCATGCTCTAGGGGCTTATTATAAGGCGTATAGAGCCTTCAACCTGCAAACATGAGTTTCTTTTCCATGCACTTCAAATCCTTGAGGTTGCTCAATGTAGACTTCTTCATCAATTGTGCCATTTAGAAAAGTCGTCTTTACGTCCATTTGATGTATATTTCATCCCATGGAAGCTGCAATAGAGATGAGAGATCTAATTGTTGTCTACCTGGTCGAAGAGAAAAGGTTTCGTCATAATCAATTCCTTCTTGTTGAGAGAAACCTCTGGCCACAAATCTTGTTTTGTATTTGTCAACACTCCCATCAGCTGTGTTCTTGATTTGTTACACCCTCTTGGAGGTGACAATTGATTTGTCCTTTGGTCTAGGAACAATTTCCAAAGCAACATTTTTCATTATTGATTGTTATTCTTCTAACATTGCATTCTTCCATACTTGATGTTCAGTTGCCTTTTCATAAGAGGTAGGTTTTGCTTCAATGAGTTTGGTCATATATGTTGCATAACCAGAATATCTCTTGGGTCTCTTGCTTTCTCTGAATGTTCCTTTTGTTGCTACATGTTCTTCGGTTTCTTGTACAGTTGATCTTAACCAAGCTGATCTTTTTCGAGTTTCTGGAATGATGAAAGGTTGTACAAGTTCACTTGGTACTCCTAGTTCTTCATGATGATCAATTGTAGGTTCTGGAGATTTTTCTTGCCTTGGACTCTCTTCATTGGGAAAGATAAGTCATTCTTCTTCATCAGAGTTAATGGGGATATCCTTAGACTTCTCATATGCAATTCTTTCATTGAATGTGACATCTCTGCTTACTTCAAAATGACGTTGTTCCTTGATGTAGATTCTATATGCTTTGGATGAGGTGCTATAACCAACGAAAATTCCTTTCATACCTGCAAAGTCCAATTTCTTTCTTTTGTCCTTGGGAATATGAATGTAGACAGGACATCCAAATATTCTGAGGTGATCAACATTAGGCTTCTTTCCAACAAATGCTTCTTTTGGGGTCATGTTGTCAAGAATTTTGTGATGACTTCCATTTTGGATGTAAATTGTTGTCAAAGAGGCTTCTCCCCATAAGAATTTGGGAATGTCTTAGTCATGTAGCATGGCTCTTACACATTCTTAAATAGATCGATTCTTTCTTTTGGCCACACCATTCTGTTGAGGATTGTAAGGGACTATTAGCTCCCTCTTAATCCCAACTTCTTTGTAAAAGGCCACAAGTTCCTTAGACATATATTACCCTCCATTGTCTGATCTCAGGGTCTTGATCTTCTTTCCTGTCATATTCTCCACTTTTGCCTTGAACTCTTGGAACTTTTCGAATACTTCATCCTTAGATTTCAATACATATATCCAAGTATTTATGGAATGATCATCAATAAATGGTACATAATATTGATGACCACCAAGTGATTTTTCTGACATGGGTCCACAAACTTCAGAGTGGATTAGGTCCAATATTTCTTTGGATGTTGAGTCACTACTAGGGAATGGCTTCTTCATATTTTTTCCAAGGGCACACCTTTATAAACTCCTTCATGTTCTTACTTTAATTGAGGCATGCCAATAACCATTTGACTCAAGGATGGAAAATTTTGTAATGGAGATGGCCATACCTTTTTTTGTCATAACTCACAAGGATTGATGTCCAAATGTACTAAAGCTTGAAGAGGAGGAGTTAGAAGTCTATACAACCTCCTCTCATGAATCCTGATAGCCCTTGCATTTTCTATACTAGATCCCTTTGCCCAAACAATTACTTTTCCATCAATAAATGCTACCCTGTATCCTTTATCTTCTAAACAATAAATCGAAAGAAAATTCTTTTTCGAACTTAGAACATAGAGGATGCTGTTGAGATGAATGTTCCCACTAGATTCCAGCTCTATGGAGGTAATGTTGAGATTTTGGGGTGTGGGATGGCATCGGATATGCTCTAGCTCCCAAACTTTGTGGAGGGACTAGAGTACATAAGATCTCCAAGACCCAAAAAGCGTTTTGGGAAATTCCATCCGGTTTAAGAGATATTTAATTAAGTAATCTTTTTAATTAAAGACCCTAAGTCTAGCTTAGGAAAATTAAAAGATTAAAGTTAATTAAATTAAACATGTGATGCGATGACTTAAGTGATGTGGATCAAGCATCTTCTAATCTTAGTTGTTGATTCAATATTAGATCATGGTCGTTGATGTTTCAACGAGAAAAGTATAAGAAGAGGGCTTGGGGTTAGTGGAGAACACACACATTAGTAGAGCACTGAAGCTAAGTTGGAATTCTAGGGCATGGTTTGCTAAGAATTTCAGAAGTGTTTCAGCTGCAGCAAGGGGCAGTATTGGCACAAGGGATGGTCTAGTCCCAGGCCAAGAGTACAACAAGGGCAGAGAAGCAGCAGACCAAGGCAGCGTAGAGGCAGCAGCTATGCAGAGCAGATGAGAGCCCAGCAGGGGCAGCGCAGAGGCAACCGGAGGCTAGGAGGGCTAAGCCCAATCAGGGCAGCGCAGGGGCAGCGTAACCCAGTCTGGGCTGACGCAGGCCCTTCCTGAGCAGCGCAGAGGCTGACACAAGTCAACAGAGCTGACATAGAGGGCTTCAGAGCAGTGCTGGGGTTTCTAGAGGCCAGAAAAGGCTGAGTTCTGTAAATCCCGTTTGAGGGTGTGAATTAGTCAGTTTTTCTGTCTCCGGAATAAAGGTAGTGCCGTAAATTTATTTCTCTGTCGGGTTAACCAGTGTGGTGCCCAGATCTGTTGTACTTAGAATCTACTTAATAATAAAAAACCTCCAAAAGCTAGCAACATCGGTTTTCCCGCATTGGGTTTTTCCAGGGACAGTTGTCCAGAAAATCCTTGTCTGTCACTTTGTCATTGAGCATGTTATTCAGTTTAGATCCGCATGTGTAGGTTGTTAATGTATTACTTCGATGTTAATACTGAAAATTTCAGATTAATAACTTATGTAAGTAGGAGATTTGCATGTGTAGGCTGTTAATGTATTACTTCGATGTTAATACTGAAAATTTTAGATTAATAACTTATGTAAGTAGGATAGTTAAATCAATAATTGAACAGTAGGGTTTCTATTTAAGTATCTTCAGAAATTTTCACAGGTAGATCCAATCCCTTTGACCAAATAGCTATTTTTGTCTCCAAGTTCGACTTTGTGAGAAGAATTTCCTTTAGATAGGGTATTGAGATGTCCACGTTCACCTGTCATATGCCTTGAAGCTCCACTGTCGATTACCCACGTGCTTTCATCTTCAAATGAAATTGTAAGTGCAGAGTAGAGACTTCCATCCTTGATTTCTTAAGATAGTTTAGAGATGAAGATGGTGATGTATCCTTTGATGAATTCAAAGAGACTTCTTAGAGTCTTGAGACCTTCCTTCATGTACCTTGCCATTGAAAGAGAGAGAAAAAATAGCTGCTTCAAAGATGTCTTCGAAAAATATTGCCAACAAACTATGATCTTCAAGCTTTCTTCCTTTAACTTAGCTCTGATACCATGTTGAGAGACCAAGTGAGAGATAGCTTAATGCTTGATTCCTCTTACTTGATAATTAATTTTGAATGTTAGTTGTCTTCTTACTAATTTTATGTTCTCTTCATTAAGCAATTATATAAAACCTCAAAGCATAAAGATCACAAAGAGACAAAACACCAGAAATTAGGCTCCAATCTAGGGAAAAAACCCACAAGGGGGAAACCCAAGAATCCTTCTCTTATAGAATGAGATCAAAATGAGATACCCAAGACCCAAGACCAAGACCAAAACTGCCACAAAGATCCAAGTCAACCCTCCTCCAATCAAGTCAAAGTCAACAAAAGTCAATGCTGGTCAAATTCTCTGAAATCTGGTCAAATCACATAAAATTTAGGTCTTGCAATATAGGTCAAATTTCGGCCCTATAATAGCCTTAGAAAACCGCAGAAAAATTTGCATGTGTTGTTGAAAATTGTAGCTAGTGTTGGTCTTCATAATGTAATAAAAATGCAATTTTTATCATTTATTATATTCATTATTATTATTTTATTTTGGTCAAAGAATGTTTTTCATCCTTATAGAGTCAAAAGAGTCAAAGAAAATTTATTATGAGTCAAAAGGAAAAGTATTTGAGTCAAGTCCCATTTGGACTTTTGTAAGAAAAATATTTTTGAATTTTTAATGAGTCAAAGTCCACCAAAATGTACAAGTCGTCCCTATGAAAATTACAAATATGAAATTCTACTGTAGTTATCACACAATTATATAGAGAAAAGAACAGTGAAATATAAGCATGAGAATCAATCACATTGACACAGTTATTTTTGGACAATTGCCCCAAAAAAACCCAATGCGGGAAAACCGGTGCAACAGATGAGGGTTTATATATTAATCTTTAGTAGCAGTTTCTTTACAACAAATGACTGGCAGAATAGCAGAGAAATTTCCAAGAAAACACTTGATGTATTTTTCTCCTAACCTCTAGAGAAGTTCTGACACCCAAGAGGCCCTTTGGCCTTCACTGCGTCGCCTCTGCATGATCCTCTATGCAGAGACTGCATGAGGACTGCGTCACCACTACATTGTCCTTTTGCGTTGTCTCTTTGTGCTGCCCCTCTGTTGTTCTGCATCCTTCTTCCTCGAGCTCTGACTGTTGTTGAAACACTCCTCTTCCTCCGCCCTGCAGCTCTCCCTTTGAAATCTAATTCTCAATTCTGAAGAATTGACTTCCCTCAGGATACTAAGTGTTTGCCCAGCTTGTCCTCAACTGACCCACAAGTCTTCATTTATACTTTTCTTGTGGATAAATCAACGACCATGACCTAATATTTAATCAACGATTAAGATTAAAATAGACTTGATCCTCGTCACTTAGAAGCTTCTCACCCACATTTAAGTTAATTCAATTTAATTATTTTAATTCCCTAAGTTTTAACTTAGGCTTCATTAAAAATAATTAATTATTTGTATAACTTGCATTTTGAGTGGAATTTCTCCAAACAATTTCTGGGTCTTGGAGATCTTGTGTGTTCTAGTCCCTCCACAAAATTTCAGAGCTCAAGCACATCCGATGCTACCCAAAAATCAACACTCCCTCTTAACAAGGAAAGTGATCTAGCAATACTTCCCACAAGAAGTATCACCCTGATCCACGACATCGATCCTCTGCGTTGCTGATGCTCGGTCTACTGTCCCTCATCTGTTGTGTTGTTATCTGTGTTGTTGCCCATGATACTGTCACTATCACTGCCTCATCTGTACTGCAGCTCCCTCTTAAGTACTGCACCTATCAGTCTCTGCAATTGAAACGGATTCTAAATCATCCCCAACTTCTCTCTGAAATAAACAAACTTTGTTCTTCCCAGAGCCTTAGTGAGGATGTCTGCTACTTGTTCTCCTGTTGGAGTGTACTATAACTGTACTACTCCCCGATGGACACAGTCTCTGATAAAGTGACACCTGATGTCAATGTGCTTCGACCGATCATGAAACACCGGATTCTTAGAGAGCTTGATGCAACTCTGATTATCACATAAAATGATGGTCGCTTCCATCCTTCACCTGAATAGATTCACAAGCAGCTTCCTAAGCCATATGGCTTCACACAAAGCTGTGCTGGCTGCCATATATTCTGCCTCGGCTGAGCTCAGAGCTATGGACTTATGTTCCCTATTGCACCAATAAGTTATTCCTGATCCAAGGTTGAAATAGTAACCAATGGTACTTTTCTGATCCATTGAACTTCCAACCCAATCTGCATCAGTGAACCCACTCAGTCTGATGTCATTGCCTTGGGTGTACTTTAATCCATGCTCGATTGTTCCTCGTATGTATCTGAGAACATGCTTGGCTACTGCCCAGTGCGCCCTCTTTGGTTCCACCATGAACTGACTGAGGGTGTTGATTGCATAACAAATATCTGGTCTCATGTTAACCAGATACATCAAGGATCCTATGAGTTGTCTGTACATGGTGGGATCAACTTCTTTATCCTCAGATGCATCAATCTTCTTCTAGTTAGTGATCATTAGAGTAGCCATGGGTCTACAGTTCTGCATCCTGAACCTCTTCAGAATTTCTGTAGCATATATCCTTTGTCCAAGGAAGATCTCACCCTTCTACTGCCAAACTTACAACCCCAGAATATAATGCATCAATCCCAAATCCTTCATGTCGAATTCTGTAGCTAGGTTTTCCTTGTAATCCTTGATGAGCCTAGATGAATTTGTCAAGAATAGGTCATCTACATATAATATCCGAATTAGAGGCTCATTCCCTATTGTCAAATAGTAGAGATTAGGATCTGCGTCACTCTTGACAAATCCCATCTTCTGCAAGTAACCATCAATACGACCGTACCAAGCTCTAGGTGCCTGTTTAAGTCCATACAAGGATTTCTTAAGCCTGCAAACATGAGTCTTATGATCATGTGTCTCAAATCCCTCTGGTTGTTCAATGTATACTTCTTCCTGTATCACCCCATTCAAGAAAGCAGTCTTGACATCCATCTGGTGAATCTCCCACCCCATCTGCGCTGCAAGAAATATCACGGATCTGATAGAAGTATACCTGGCTACTAGGGCGAAGGTCTGTTCGTAGTCTATCCCTTCCTTCTGAGCATACCCCTTAGCCACAAACCTGGCTTTGTATTTTTCCATGTTGCCATCTGCAACACATTTGATCTTGTAGATCCATCTCGAACCTACAACCGATCTGTCCTGAGGCCTAGGTACCACTTCCCATACATCATTGGTCATAATGGAACTGCATTCTTCCACCATTGCATCTACCCATACTTGATGTTGAGTTTCCTCCTGGAAACTAGAGGGTTCTCCAACCTGAGCCACCAAAGCTTGGTATCTGTCAGGTTGTCTATGCTGCCTCTTCTCATTTCTAGGAGCTTTGACGAAATCCTCTACGTCTCTTAGAATATTTCTCAATTCCTGGCTCGTTCTTTCACTGGTAGTGGGTGGATCTACCTACTCCTCCTATTGCGAATCATCCTAAAGTAATACTTCTAGATTCTTATGCCTTGGAGAATGATTGGTGCTAGTTTTGGTTGGTCGAATAGGTTGGACCAATGGATCATCCTCTGACTGCGTTTCGGAAGGCATCTCTCAGGATTTCCTAAAAGCTTTGTCCTCCATGAACTTTACATCCCGTCGAACTACAACCTTCCTACTACCAAGAATGTAGATTCTATATGCCTTAGCATTCTCGCTATATCCCACCAGATATCCCTTTTCTGCAGTTTGGTCCAATTTCTTCCTCTTTTCTTCAGGTATATGGCACTCTATGCCAAACTACCAAAGATCCTGAAATGACTCACCTCTGGCTTCCTGCCAGTGAAGACACTCTCTGGTGTAATTTTACCTAGTGCCTGATGAGGAATCTCGTCTAAACATACACAATTGTACTGCATGCTTCCACCCATAGAAATTTGGGCATATCTTGATCATACAGCATTACCCTCGTTGCTTCAACAATAGTTCTATTCTTTCTCTTTGCAATTCCACTCCGCTCCGAATTATATGGAGTAGTCCACTCTCTTTTGATGCCTTCCCTTACGCAGAACTCAGTGAAGTTTTTATCGATATATTCTCCACCATTATCTGACTGCAATATCTTTATCCTCTTTCCTGTCAGATTCTCAACCAAAGGCTTAAACTCTTTGAATCGATCAAAGACCTCATCCTTGGTCTTTAGAAAGTAGATCCACGTTTTCTTGGAATGGTCATCAATGAAGGTGATGAAATATTCGGCATCACTAAGAGCTCTGGTGGACATTGGTCCACAGATGTCTGAGTGTATTAATCCCAACACACTCTTAGCCCTTTTGCTGCTCCTGGGACAAGATGCTTTGGCGTACTTTCCTAGTACGCATCTTCTGCACACATCATCTCGTTTGGTGCTCAAATCTAGAACTCTTGTGCCAGTCTTTCTGAGAATTCTTAGAGCCCCATGGTGTAAGTGCCCCATCCTTCTGTGCCATACCTCATTCAAATCTTTCTCACCACTGCTACCTATCAATGCCATTGGAGATTCAAGCTGTAGTTTACACAATTTGTTGCTCTTGACTCCAATGTGTGCTTTCTTCTTCCAACTCAGGTGTTTGACATATACTCTTCTGCCAATGAAGTATATGCCATATCCCTTGTTTTGTAGCTGAGATATAGAAAGAAAATTCATCCCCAAACCAAGCACATGCAACACATTGGTAGCCCGAAGTCGGTCTTCTACTTCAGTTTGAAAAACTACGGTACCTCTTCCAATAGGGGTACATTTCGCCTTATTTCCCATGGTGATCTTTAAGTTTATTTGTTCTTCTTGATAGCTCGAAAAACATTCTCCTGTTCCTGTCATATGTGCGAAAGCTCCACTGTCAATATACCAAACCTCTGAGAAAGCAGAGCTTGACACACAAGCAAATTATTCTTCGAATCTGGAAGCTAATACAAAGATGTCGTGATCCATCCTTTCTCTCATGCTTTCCTCTTTCTCAAGAGAACTGCGTGAACCCTTTCAAGTTGCTTCTCCAGCAACATCAAGACTTCGTTCCATTGTAGAATCTCAATCCTGTTACCCGATTTCTGCTCTGATACCATGTGAAAATTTCAAATATGAAATTCTACTGCAGTTACTGATTTATTTCTCCTACTTATTTTCCA
The DNA here is from genome assembly GCA_034641835.2 of Pinus albicaulis. NCBI lineage: Eukaryota > Viridiplantae > Streptophyta > Pinopsida > Pinales > Pinaceae > Pinus > Pinus albicaulis. The sequence goes on along the minus strand of CM076573.1, from coordinate 305,280,944 downwards.
CAATAAATTATTTACAAAAGCCTTCAACAAATATCGAAATAAATTCTGCTGCAGTTATCACACAATTATATAGAGAAAAGAATAGTGAAATATAAGCACAAGAATCAAGCATATCGACACATTTATTTTTGGACAATTGTCCTTGGAAAAACCCAATGCGGGAAAATTTGTGCAGTAGATGAGGGTTTATATATTAATCTTCAATAGCAATTTCGTTACAAGGAATGACTGGAAGAATAACTGAGAAATTTCCAAGAAAACACCTGAGGTATTTTTCTCCTGACCTCTGGAGAAGTTCTGACACCTGAGAGGCCCTCTGGCCTTCATTGCGTCACCTCTGCGTGATCTTCTACGCCGAGACTGTGTGAGGACTACATTACCATTGCGTTGTCCTTCTGCGTTTCCTCTTTGTGCTGCCCCTTTGTTGTTTTTTGTCCTTCTTCCTCGAGCTCTGACTGTTGTTGAAACCCTCCTCTTCCTCCGCCCCGCAACTCTCCCTCTAAAATCAAATTCACAATTCTGCAGAATCGACTTCCCTTGGGATACTGAGTGTTTGCCTGGCTTCTCTTCAACTAACCCACAAGTCTTCATTTATACCTTTCCTGTTGATAAATCAACGGTCGTGATCTAATCTTTAATCAACGACTAAGATTAAAATAGACTTGATCCTCGTCACTTAGAAGCTTTTCACCCACATTTAAGTTAATTCAATTTAATTCCCTAAGTTTTAGCTTAGGCTTCATTAAAAATAATTAATTACTGAAGAGTTTGCCGGATTATCCACAGTCTCACGAAACACTTGTCGACGTTTCAAATCCCAACGGGGATCCATCTTCTTCACTATTTATGGATTATTTATGGAAACACTTGTCGACGTTTCGAATCCCAACGGGGATCCATCTTCATTCCAATGTCCTGAAGATGGATCCCCGTTGGGATTCGAAATGTCGACAAGTGTTTCGTGAGACTGTGGATAATCCGGCAAACTCTTCAGTAAACAATAACCACAGGAACTTGAAAACCAATAATTAATTATTTGAATAACTTGCATTCCGAATGGAATTTCTTCAAATGATTTCTGGATGTTGTAGATCTTGTGTGTTCTAGCCCCTCCACAACATTTTGGAGCTAGATCACATCCGATGCTACCCAAAAATCAACATTCCCTCCTTGGAACAGTCTTCCAAGAGCCACCTATTCAACCTCTTGGACAAATATATATAGAGGACAATTCGATCACTTTGAAGTTTGAAGGACACTCACTCATCATCATCGTATACATCTTCTGCATCCAATGAAGGAGTAATGTATCAAAAGGAGTGAAAGTGCTAGCACATGTGGAGGAATTTTTGTGAAAGAAGGACGAATTTCAAAACTTGTTGCAGGCCCCAAATTTCAAGAGCAAAATCTCAGGAAAGTGACAGTTTGACTTATGTTGACTTTTCATGTAAAGGTGACTTGGAGAAGGGCTGGACTTCGTGTTTTTGGTGGCAGTTATGATCTTGGTCTTGGTCTTGAATATCTCATTTTGATCTTATTCTATACAAGAAGGATTGTTGTTGGGTTTTCCCCCTTGTGGGATTTTTCCCTGGCTTGGAGCCTAATTTCTGGTGTCTCTTGTGCATTATGTTCTCTATATTTTGCTAATGTGTAATTGCTTGATGACATCTAAACAAGTAAACACTAAGAAAAGAATGGAAATCAATCACAAGTAATTACCATGATAAAGAATTCTATCATCTATCTGAATTTCAACATGTGTGAGCAGAACTGGGGCATAAAACTCTTCTTCTCTCTCTCCTTTGACTTCCACTGTCTTTATCTTCTTGTTTGGCATAGAAATCGATGTGATGTGATAAGTGAATGAATGATATTCCAAGAGGTCAAGTTGACTTGTATATAGAATTGTCCAGGAGGGTTGAATGGCTGCCACATAGGCCAACTTGTCCAAGGAGGGCCAACTTGGTCTCGTGCTAACTCTTTTATCCAAAATAAAAATTCTCTTTCTTTTCTTACAAAAGTCCAAATGGGACTTGACTCAAATACGTTTCTTTTTTATTCATAATAAATTATACTTCTCTTTTGATTTTATAAGCATGAAGAACATTAATAATAATAATGAATATAATAAATATTTTGATGATGAAATTACATTACATTATGAAGACTGACACTAGTTACAATTTCAACACAAAGCAACATCAATGTTTTGACGATTTGGATTAGGCCTATTTTGAGGTTGTACCTAGGATTTTTCCTTCTTTTGAGATGCAGTTCCAAAACTTGAACTTGTGTGGGCTTAGTCAACATTTCTTCTAGAATATTGCAAACCTTTAAACCTTCCATTGTTCTCCACAACCATGATTAGTTCAACTTGATCAATAGTATCATTAGTAGGGATTTGATCGGGTTTTGGATGGAAGTAGGTATCTCCAAGCAAGATATTAAATGAAGCACCATCATTTTGCGACATCTAGGTGCTCAGGGGCTTCGTCTTCCTCCACTTGATTGTATGGAAACTCTTCTTCTGTGTGGCATTCCTCACATAGTTCGCACTAGGGAGACTTCTCTTGTCCCACCAAATTGGTTGGGGTAGGGGTGTTTGGAACACTCTATTGATTAGCATGGTCTCCTTCAAGTACCTTCTTCTTGAAAGGTTTTTCTTTATTGATTTGTGGTTTAGGATGGAAATTTTAGCAAGATCCCCTCTCTCTCTCTCCATTGTGGCCAATTTGTTAATCAATGACATTTGTCCTTGCATTAACTCATTAGTAACTTTACCAATTTTTTGGGCAAATGCTTGTAAAGAAAGATCCACTTGGGTGCTAGGATTAACTTTAGGTTCAATTTGATCCTTCGGATAGCAGAACAAATCAATCCCGACACATTTAAATTTTGCTCAATTTCAACAACTAAGATTTTTGCTTCTACCAAGGATTTAGGCCCTTTGTCTCGGAAGGCATAAGTCAAATGTCCATGGAGAGATCTCACAAACCTATCAAGGATGGTGTCATTAGTTGGCTTGTATCACTCAGGGATCTCCTTAAGTAGGTTTTCAAATCTTTGATTAAATTCCTTAACAATCTCCTTCTCAGTTTTAGTGGCTTGCAATAATTTCTCAAGTAAGATAACTCCTTCCTTGATTGTAACCCATCTTTTGTTGAAAGCTTGGTGAAAGGTATCCCAATCAATAATGTTACCTTGGGGCAAACTAAGGTACCGATCCTTAGCACTTCCTTCTAAATTCAAGACAAATAGCATCATCACTACATCCTCCTCCATGATTAGCTTAGCACTCGTTGCCTAGTAAAAGTCATTACTGTATTTTTTAGCAATGGTGGCATCAATACCATTGAACTTAGCAACCATTCGCAATATTTCTCAGGTAAGGGATGTAGAGCATCAAGGGACTAGCTTACATCTAATGGCCTAAATGCAACTATGAGCCATTTTTTGTCCATGATGTTAGTGTGACAATTTCTGAATCTAAGTTACAGAAATCCTGCTGCAGAAATCTGATTTACATTACCTACTTGTTTTCATTAATTTAACAAGTTATTTTCTAAATACATCAAGAAAATATTAATGTAAATACATTGAAGCCTGCACAACTATACATATCAAGTACTGGAAAATAAATGAAGCATTCAGACAAAGGAAACACTTATTTTCGGACAAATGTCCCCGGAAAAACCCAATGTGGGAAAACCGGTGCAACAATTCTGAGGGTTTATATTATTAAGCAACAGTAATATGAGTACATCTAGGGTGCGATAATCCAGCTCACCCAACAGCGAATATCCTTGGCAGACAAAAAAATCGTGAGTTTTACCTCACTCTGCAAGTCCTGGCTGATCCTGATCAAAAACTGGTGAAACCCTAGTTGCCTTTGTGTTGCCTCTGCGCAGTAGATGCGTAGGGCTGCGTGGGTCTAATTGAAGACTGCGTCACCCTCTCTCTGCGCTGATTTGTCTCTTAGAAATCGAGTTTCAGCCCTGTTGGCATAGAAAACCCAATCTCCAGCAATTTCTGGATTGTCCCTTGGAGCCACTGCGCAGCCCTTGCATGAGCCCTGCATGGGCCTGCGTCACCCTCTCTGGGGTCTGTGTCACCTCTCCTGGTGGCTGCGCTAGTCCCTTTGTTGTCTCTGCTGCCTCTTTGCATTGTACTCTTGGTCCTCTAACCAATAACTGCTTCTACCCCTAACTATTGCACTCAATCACTCAGACATGATCTTTGTCCAAGCACTGCTCCATCAGAAGAATTCGATCTCTAGATTCAAACTCTGTTTTTACTCCAACTGACCCCCAAGCCTTCCTTTATACTTCTCCTGTTGATGAATCAATGACCATGATTTAATCTCTAATCGACGACTAAGATTAGAAAATACTTGATCTTTATCACTTAGAACATTCTCACCCATATTTAAATTAATTCACTTTAATTATTTTATTTCCCTAAGTTTTAACTTAGGCTCCATTTAAAATAATTAATTATTTGAATAACTTAAGCTCTGGGTGAAATTTCTCCAAACGATTTCTGAGTCTTGGAGATTTTATGTGTTCTAGCCCCTCCACAAAGTTTCGGAGCTAGAGCACATCCGATACCCAAAAATCAACAGTTAGGGGTTGTGTTGTCTACAAAGAAACTTCTAACCACATGACTCTTTGCGGTTATGGGGGATGTAGCTAATTCAACAACCTTTTGGGTAGTCTTCCTCTTCCTTGGAGCTATGGTATCGACAAAAGAACTACCAGGGGTCTTGATTGGATTAATTTTGGGAGTCGCCAGAAGAGAATTTATTTTGTCATCTTGAATGTTCTCTTCAAATGGAATGAAGATAACTCTTTAGATTACAAGGAGGTTGACTCAAATCCTCCCCAGCAACGGTGCCAAAATGTTTTTGTCTCAAAATCTAGTAAGTCTTGTGAGGGGAGCTCACAAGACAAAAACTAGAATATGTGACAACAATATGAAGTGTGGCCCACTATCACAAAAACCACTACCTCTTGCTCTTTAGTGCACTTTCACCACAAGGGAGGCTTCCCTATATTAGGTCACCTAAAGGAAATATCAAGTTCAATGGATAAAGGTGACTAGAACAGGCCTAGAAGAGATACTTCACTTAAGGACAAGGCTTTGCTAGCACAACAAGGCAATGCACATTCTCCAAAATGCTTAATTAGGGCACAAAGTGACCTACGATTTATGAGTAAAAAAGATATATAGGCTCATCTAAGATCACAAGGCCAAGAAAAGGCCGGGAATAGATGTATAGAATCAATTTATGGCACAACAAGCCTTCAACATGCCCCAAGTTGAAGCCTAGGGGAAAACTAGGGCTTTACTAAGGAAAAATTTACTTAGGGAAAAGGATGTTAGCCCTAAAATGGAGAAATTGGCCACAAAAATGGTTTGTTTTGATGAAATGAGCTCACAACCAAGTGTTGAATCCCTCCACTAGGATGTGCAACCAACCCTAGTTGAAATAAAGCGCCAGCCCTAGCTAGTGACTTTCCTTAAGAGGTCGAAAATCAGGTTTGGGGAAGAAAAATGAGATGTGAAATTGAATTGAGGTGTGATCAGCAATGTGAATAAGGCTTGTTACCACTCAAACTTGCAGGGGTCCTAGAAGGGGATCCTATAGAGCAACTACTAGGTCAAGGGCAACAATGGAGTGATATCCCACTGTCACCTTAGCTAAAGCTCCCTACTCTTTACGGACTTTCACTGATGGAAGGAGTCTCGATATGTGAGGAATCATGAGAATATATGGTCAATGCTAATATGAGGAGGTGATTCCTAAGCCTATTCACAAGAGAGACTCAACTATATAGGTTGCTTGCTTTTAACGCAAGGTGATAGGCTCTCTAGGAAGGGCCAAGAGGATCTTTAGGGCTAGGGTTTTAGAGTATGTCTTGTCAAGGAGGTTCCTAGATCTAGAGATCTTTATGGAAACTTGGCTTCTATGTGATCTTTGTGAAATTGGCATTAATTGGTTGTGGGACCACACGAGACTAAGCAGACCCAAAATTAGGTCAAAGGTGAGGAGTTGATCAAACAAGGAAGTGCTTGACCTAATTGGGGATGAGAAGGGGATGAAAGGAAAAATTTTCTTTGAGGATGAATACAATGATCCAAATGAGGACAATAGCCAAGGGAAACTTAGGGCAAGAAATGATCCTTGAGCTAGGGCTTGCAATATCTTTCAATCACACCGTCGAAATTTTGTGAAATTTGGAGGGCCTCTGGAGGAAACCTCAGCACAACAGTGGACAAGACATCGAAATATTTTTGTGGCTAGAACGTGAGATAAGTGATGCCCTAGGTAACTTATGGAGGCTAGGCCTAATAAGAGAAGGGGAGGTGAAAGTAATAAGCTTTGAAAGTGATAACCTATGGAAGGATTAGTGCCTCATCCTTTGGGAGAGGAGTCAATGAATTTATTGTTTGGAAGATATTCATGTTGATTTTCATAGCATCGGATGTGCTGTAAATCTAAAACTTTGTGGAGAGGCTTAGACACATGCATTACAAATAACCCAAAAATTATTTTGGGAAATTCCACCCGAAAACAGTTTTATAAGAAAAATTAATTATTTTTTATGAGGACCCTAAGTCTAACTTAGGAAATTAAAATAATTAATTAGTATTAATGGAAACTACGGGTAAATCTTCTACATAAAGCAGATCAAGTCTAATATAATCTTAGTCATTGATTGGAGATCTAATCTTGGTCGTTGATTTTTCAACGAGAAGGCTATAAAGGAAAAATTGAGTGTCATTTGTAAGATACACCGATAGGATCTAGAGATCGAATTTTTCTGACAGAGCAGTGCTCAGACGAAAATCAAATCTAAGTGATTCTTGATTGCAATTGAAGGGAAGAGTAATTCCAGTTATAGATCTTCCTGAGCCAGAGAATACATTGCGGAGAAGACAGAGAGTAATATTAGCAGTGGCAGCGTAGTAGCTACGTAGAGACTACACAAAGCCAACAGTGGTTGCGCAATACCCCAAAAGAAGTTCGAGTTTCAACTGAGGATCAGTTGGATCCAGTGCCGGAAAGTTGGGGTGTGAGACTGGAAGGGGCCAGAGGGTCAGATCCAGCCAGCGGAAGATCATCAGCGCAGAAGCCATGCAATCCCCACGCAGAGTGAAGTATAGACTACGCAGAGCAGTGGAGAGCTTGCCATTTGGGGTTTGTTGATCAGTTGGACTTCCAATATCAATATGTGAGGTAATTGAGAAAATTTCAATCGAGAAAATATTTCTGCACTAATAGATTTATTTCTCGTACTTATTATTTCAATGAGTTATTTACAGAATTCTTCCAGTAAATTTTGAAATAAATACTACTACAACATTCACTTAAATATATGCAAAGAAAAGAACAGTAAGAAATATAAGCATAAGAATCAATCACATGTACACACTTATTTTGTTAGGTCCCTATATTACTAGTTTAGTCCCTTATTGTTATTAGTGTGGCCTCCTTATTGTTATTGTTGTACCCCTGTAACCGCAATATTGTTATTATTGTGCCCTTATATTGTTATTGTTAGGTCAGCTAGGATTATATTGTGGGCCCCTGGACTCCTATATATAGAAGGAGGCTTTGGTCATTTGTATCATCCAAGAATTGTTCATTTATGTAATGTATTGGAGGTTTCCCCCTCGAAATGGCTGATTTCTAAGGCGTTGATATCTATTTTCTTCTATTTTTGGAGCTGGTTTCATAACATTTGGTATCAAAGATTTGGATTCTAGGGTTTCGCTACACCAAACAGGTCATCGTGGCATTTTCGAAATAACTTTTTTCTACGAAGGTTTAGAAGCTGAAATTTGTACAGCGCGAAGTCGAAATCCTGAGGAACCTCCTGTAAAAATTTCAGATCTTGGTTCGCAATATTTTTGGAGATATGATCTGTGGAAGTTAGGATTGTTTCAGGCTCCAGAATTTCATCTCAAAGAGGTGACCATGGGAAAAATGTCATAAATCTCTCTCTGAGCGTCAGATTGGAATTTTGTAAAAAGTAGTCATGAGCACACGAACTGTAGTTTTCGGTATATCAATTTCAGAGCTAAAGGAGGAAACAGTGACACATGGCAAGTCGTACAAGTTCACTCTACTGAACCAGTCCATAATTAGGTCATCGTGGGAGATTGGGCATAACTTTGTCTTGAAGAATCCAAATCAGGGCAAACATGTGGCATTCGAAAGAAGATTCAGAGGGCTAATTCAAGGTTGAATTTCAAATATTGAAGATCCGAAATCACATATATAATTCAGTTTTAATATCGAGGTCCTCAAAAGCAAGAAAAAGGTGTGCATTTTTTTCGAATTACGTAAGTCTCGTTTGAAAAAAAAAAAAAATTGAATTTATTCCAAGGGCATATTGAAGAATAGATATCAGTATTGGGTTCTAAAATGCCCCTAAAAAGAATTCAACACCCATTAAGCCTTCAGAAGGCTCTATTATGACTCATGAAGACGAAGAAACACAACATGAGATATCAAAATTACAAGAGCAAGTGCACCAAATTTCGCCATTGCAAAGAGTAACAAAAAATGAAATGGAAGTTTTGAAGAAAAGCGTGGAAACTAAGATGGATGGTTTGAAGAAAGGCGTGGAAGCTAAGATGAATGGTTTGGAAGCTAATATAGATGGCATGGAAGTGGGCATGGAAGCTAAGATGGATGGCATGGAAGCTAAAATGGATGACATGGAAGCTAAGATCGATGAAAAAATGAAAGACAACATGGAAAACATGAAAAATGATTTGGCAAAGTTAATACAAGAAATGTTTCCTAATGGAGAAAAGATAGTAGAGGAAACACATGATGAGAACAAAATAAATGTTAATCGTGATTTCATAAACTCTAATGTTGGATGGAAGAACCATCATATTCCAAAGATGGATATGAGGAAGTTTGATGGCAAGGATCCCATAACATGGATACTACAGATGGAGCAATATTTTGATCTCAATGATGTGCAAAACACACAAAAGGTACGCACTGCAGCTTTACATTTAGAACAAAATACATTTGTATGGTGTCGATGGCTTTGCTCTCGTAAAAAAATTGTCACTTGGTCAATTTTTACGAAGAAAATGATAGCACATTATGAGGATACAAAAAGCAACACCTTCTTTAGCCAATTGATAAATCTCAAACAAAAGGGTTCAATGGTGGAGCACATTGAGGACTTTCAAAAATTGAATATCAGGGTAACTGATATTCCAGAGGAACAGAGGATTGATGTCTTCATAGGGACTTTAAAGGATAACATCCAACATGAAGTTCGCGTTTGGGAACGTGATTCATTGGAAAAGGCATTCAGGTTGGCAAGAAAAATTAAATGTAAAATTATGGCAACAAGGAAGCCTACCACTCACATATATAAAGATGGAAGTGTTGCTACTCCTAGACTTCCACAACCTACAAGGTTGACACCACAACAATTGGAAGAAAAAAGGGAAAAAGGGCTTTGCTACAGTTGTGATAGCAAATACACTAAAGGTCATAAGTGTGCTGAGAAGAAATTATTTTACATAGATTGTGAAGAGGAAGAAGAAAATGAACAAGAAGAGGATATACACCAGGAACCAGCCCTAGAAGAGGAAGAAATGAATCCGAACATATCGTGTAATGCATTGGCAGGAATTACCACTCCTCAAACTCTCAAGATAGAAGGACATATCAAGAAGAAAAAGGTAATAGTGTTGATTGATTCGGGTAGTACCCATAATTTTATTGATTGTAAGGTAGCCAAGGAATTGAATCGTTTCCTATACCCGACACCAGAATGTCAATTGATGGTTGCAAATGGAGGAACTATAAATTGCTCTAGAAAATGCCATAATATCAAGCTAACCATGGGGGAATATGTATTGAATAGTCCAATGCTTTCCATTCCTATGGGAGGTGTTGATGTTGTACTAGGAGTACAATGGTTACAATCTTTGGGGACGGTAGCTTTTAATTTTCAAGAATTTTTCTTGAAATTTTTTTCAGAAGGAAAGGAAGTCGAATTACGGGGTATCGCAGGGAAGCCGGGAAAGATAATAAGCTCTAATGTCATGACAAAGCTTCTGAAGAAAGAACAACGAGGCATAATTGCACAATTATGCTCACTAGAAGTTCCAACATCAAAATCATCTATTTCTGCAGATCTCCAAAAAGCCTTGGACAATCATTCCAAGGTGTTTGAAACTCCCAAAGGACTCCCACCTATTTGTGATCATGATCATGCTATTCATTTGATTCCAGGAAGTGTTCCTCCAAACATCAGGGCTTATAGCTATCCTTATGTCCAAAAGAGCGAAATTGAACATATGATTGCAGAAATGTTAGAGGCTGGTATAATTTAACCTAGTCAAAGTTCTTTCTCTGCTCGAGTAGTATTGGTGCACAAGAAGGATGGGTCATGGCGCATGTGTCCGGATTATAGGGAGCTCAATAAGCTCACCCTTAAAGATAAATTTCCCATTCCTGTGATTGATGAATTATTGGATGAATTACATGGAACAATTTATTTTACCAAGTTGGATCTTCGTTCAGGATATCATCAAATAAGAATGAAGACTGAAGATATTTTGAAAACAACATTTCAAACTCATGAGGATCATTATGAATTTTTAGTCATGCCTTTTGGCCTTACCAATGCACCTTCTACATTTCAAGGGTTGATGAATTCCATTTTCAAACCCTTCCTCAGAAAATTTGTGCTAGTATTTTTTGATGATATACCAATCTACAACAGGTCTTGGAAGGATCATGTTCAACATGTTGACAGGGTGCTCAAACTATTGCAGGAGAAACAATTATATGCAAAAACATCCAAATGTTTCTTTGGAGTACAAGAGGTGGAATATCTGGGTCATATTGTATCTCACGAGGGTGTTAAGGTAGACCCTAACAAAATTAAAGCCATTAAGGAATGGAGAGTCCCCACAACCATAAAGCAATTGCGAGGATTTCTCTGGTTAACAAGGTATTATCGCAAGTTTGTTAAGAGTTATGGGAGAATAGCAGCACCTCTAACAACATTATTAAAGAAAGATGCATTTTCATGGACTCTTGAAGCAACTAAGGCCTTTGAACATTTTAAAGAGGCAATGTCCTAGCACCGGTCTTAGCTACGCCAAACTTCACAAAAACCTTTATTATGGAATGTGATGCCTCGGGAAATGGAATTGGTGCTATTTTAATGCAAGAAGGAAGACCCATTGCTTTTGAAAGTCGTCCAATCAAAGGAAAGTATTTACAGAAAGCTATTTATGAGAAGGAAATGTTAGCAATACTACATGCACTAAAGAAATGGCGACCTTACCTAATGGGTAGACACTTCAAGGTAAAAACTGATCATGATAGTCTTAAACACTTTTTGGAACAAAGACTATCTCCAGAAGAGCAACAAAAATGGGTCACAAAGATGTTGGGTTATGACTTTGAAATAATCTACAAAAAAGGGAAGCTAAATGTTGTTGCAGATGCACTCTAAAGAAAGAATGAAGAGGTGGAAGCATTGCTTTGTGCCATTTCTATTATCCAACCAGATTGGATAACCGAAGCAAGAGATGAATGGAAGAAGGACAAAGATGTATGGACACTCATTCAAAAGTTGCAGCAAGATCCTAGTACATCTGATACATTTAATTGGAAAAATGATTCCTTATGGTACAAAGGTCGCTTATATCTTTGTAAGAATTCCCAACTAAAACAAAAGATTCTTCTGGAATTGCACACTTCTCCTTTAGGAGGACACTCAGGATTTTTAAAAACTTACCACAGGGTGAAGAAAGAATTTTTTTAGGATGGCCTTAAATCTGATATTCGAAAGTTTGTGGCGGAATGTTTGGTTTGCCAACAGAATAAAGTGGAAACAATTAAGACCCCAGGACTTCTACAACCTTTATCCATTCCAAGTCAACGTTGGGAGGAGATTTCAATGGATTTTATCACAGGTTTACCTAAGTCCGAAGGAAAGAGTGTCATCGTGGTGGTAGTTGATAGACTTACCAAGTATGCACACTTTTGTGCATTATTTCATCCATTTAAAGCAAGTATAGTTGCTACTACATTTATGGACACAATTCAAAAGCTACATGGAAACCCAAAGGTTATTGTGAGCAACAGAGATCCCATTTTTATTGGAAATTTTTGGACGGAGTTATTTTCTTGTTTGGGTACCCAATTAGCTCATAGCTCATCTTATCATCCTCAATCCGATGGTGAAACTGAGATAGTGAATAAATGTTTGGAAGGATATCTTCGTTGTTTTGTATCTGATAAACAAACACAATGGGTCAAATGGTTACCTCTTGCTGAATTGTGGTATAACACTTCCTTCCATATTGCAGCAAAATGACCCCATTTATGGCACTTTATGGGTATCATCCACCGTCCATCACATCATCTTTAAGAGAAAATTCTAAGGTTCAAGCAGTGGAAGATCACATTGAGCATCAACAAGAAGTTCTCCAACTCTTAAAGGATAACCTAAATTTTGCACAAAATCGAATGAAACAACAGGCAGATCAACATCGCAGCGAGAGAAGTTTTGATGTAGGAGACTGGGTATTTTTACGGCTACAAGCATACAAACAAATGTCCCTCAAGCAAGCTAAGAAGGATAATAAATTATCTCCAAAGTACTATGGTCCTTACAAGGTTTTGCAAAAGATTGGTACTATGGCATACAAATTGGAGCTTCCTACTTCTTTGCGAGCGCATCCAGTTTTCCATGTTTCATGCTTAAAGAAGGTTATAGGTGAAAATCTTCCAGTTCAAACAATATTGCCAGAACTTGATGAGGAAGGAAAAATCATATTGTAACCTGAATCGGTCACGGAAACAAGAACTCGATAGCTACGAAATCAATCAATTTTAGAGTATCTCATCAAGTGGAAGAACTTACCCAGTAAGGATTCTACATGGGAGGATGAGAATTTTATACAGAAGCACCCAAAGCTACTCAAGCGTTGAGGACAACACTTTTTTGAAGGAGAGGGGCATGTTAGGTCCCTATATTACTAGTTTAGTCCCTTATTGTTATTAGTGTGGCCCCCTTATTGTAACCCCAATATTGTTATTATTGTGCCCTTACATTGTTATTGTTAGGTCGCCTAGGATTATATTGTGGTCCCATGGACTCCTATATATAGAAGGAGGTTTTGGTCATTTGTATCATCCAATAATTGTTCATTTATGTAATGTATTGGAGGTTTCCCCCTCGAAGTGGCTGATTTCTAAGTCGTTGATCTCTATTTTCTTCTATTTTTGGAGCTGGTTTCATTACATATTTTTGGACAATTGTCCCTCAAAAAACCCAATGCGAGAAAACCAGTGCAGTATATGAGGGTTTATATTATTCTTCAGCAATGAAATTCTTTACAAGGAAAAGACTGTCAGACTTCTTTAGAAAACACCTGAAATAAATTCTTCGATTCCCTCTTGAGATTTTCTAACACCCGAAAGACCCACTGTCTCCCTCTGCAACACCCTGTCTATCTCTCTGCGCAGTCCCTGCATCAAACTGTGTCACTCTACGTGGGCTCACTGCGCTACTGCTTTGCGTTGCCTTCTGTGGCCCTCTGCATCCTCTCCTCAACGTTTTTCACTGCTGACTCCCTCTCCTTCTTCTGCCTTTGCCACTCTGCCCCGCAACTCTCCCTCTGAAATCGAATTCTATTCCTTCAGAATCGACTTCCTTCGGGTTACTGAGTGTATGCCCGACTTACTTTCCAAATGACCCTTAAGCCTTCTTTTATAATCTTCTCATTGATGAATCAACAGCCCAGATTAGAAGTCTAATCAATGGCCAAGATTAAAACTTTACTTGATCTTCGTTCTCTAGAAGATTCACACCCTGTTTTATTAATACCCATTAATTATTTAATTTCCCTAAGTTTAGACTTAGGGTCTACATTAAAATAATTAATTATTTTAATAAAACATAAACTGAGTGGAATTTCCACAAATGGTTTCTAGGTGCTTTGGAATACTGATGTCCAAGACTCCTTACAAATTTTGAGACTTGGAACACTTTCTGATGCTACAAAAATAAACACTCCCTCTTAGCGAGGAAAGTGTTCTAGCAAATGCCTACTGCATGCTGCTCTGTCTTGAAGCATCCTTTGCGCTGCTGCCCCTTACCTGTTGTGTTGTTTCCTTCTGTACTGTTGCACATGACACTAATACTGTCACTATGTCATTTGTATTGCAGCTCCCTCTGAATCCTGAACTTATCCATTCCCGCTACTGAAATAGATTCTTAATCATCCCCATCTTTTCTCTAAAATAGACAAACTTAGTCTTTCCTAGAGCTTTCGTCAGGATATTTGCAACTTATTCTCCTGTAGGAGTGTACTCCAATTGTACAGCTCCCCTTTGGAGTTTGGACACAGTCTCTGATGAAATGACACCTGATTTCAATGTGCTTCGACTGATCATTAAACACAGGATTCTCAGAGAGCTTGATGCAACTCTGATTATCACATAGAATGTTGGTCGCCTCCATCTTCTCCTTGAGTAAGTTCAAAAGCAATTTTCGAAGCCATATAGCCTCACACAAAGTCGTGCTTGATGCGATATATTCAGCTTCTGCAGAGCTTAGGGCCATGAAATTTTGTTTCTTGCTGCACCAGGAGGTCATCCCTGATCCAATACTGAAACAACACCCACTAGTACTTTTCCGATCTATTAAGCTCCTAGCCCAATTTGCGTCAGTGAACCCACTCAACCTAATGTCATTGCCTCTGGTGTATTTCAGTCCAAGGTCGATTGTTCCTTGTAAATATCTGAGAACGTGTTTGGCTGCTGCCTAATGAGCCCTCCTAGGTTCCACCATGAATTGACTGAGAGTATTGACAGCATAACAGGTGTCTGGTCTCGTGTTTAGTAGATACATCAGAGAACCTATGAGCTGCCTATACAATGTAGCATCAGCCTCATCATCTTCGGATGTGTCAATTTCCTTCCAGTTGGTAATCATTGGAGTAGCCATGGGTCTAGAGTCCTCCATCTGAAATCTTTTCAGAACTTCTGTAGTATATCTTCCTTGACCAAGGAAAATCTCACCCTTCTACTGCCAAACTTCCAACCCCATAAAATAATGCATCAGCCCTAGATCCTTCATATCAAATTTCGCAGCTAAATTCTCCTTGCAGTCCTTGATGAGCCTAGATGGTCCTGTTAGGAATAGATCATCTACATATAACACCAGTATAAGAGGTTCATCCCCTACTCTCAGATAATAGAGATTGGGATCTGCGTCACTCGTGACAAATCCCATTTTTTGCAAGTAGCTGTCAATTTGACCATACCAAGTTTTAGGGGCTTGCTTCAATCCATACAAGGCCCTCTTGAGCCTGCACACATGACTTTTCTGCTCATGCATCTCAAAGCCCTCTAGTTATTCAATATATACCTCTTCTCCTATCACCCCATTCAGGAACGCAGTCTTGATGTCCATCTGGTGAATCTCCCATCCGATCTGCGCAACAAGGGATATCACAGATCTAATAGAAATATATCAGGCTACCGGGGGGAAGGTCTCTTCATAATCTATCCCTTCCTTCTGAGCATGCCCCTTAGCCACAAACCTGGCTTTAAATTTCTCGATGTTGCCATCTGCAACATATTTTATCTTATAGATCCATCTCGAACCTACAACTGATCTGTCCTGAGGCCTAGGAACCACTTCCCAGACATCATTCGTCATGATGGAGTTGTCTCCTCCACCATTGCATTAAACCATACCCGGTGATGAGATGCCTCCTGAAAACTAGATGGTTCCCCAACCTACGCTACCAAAGCTTGGTACCTTTCAGGTTGTCTATGCTGCCTCTTCTCATTTTAGGGGGCTCTGACAAACTCTTCTGCATCCCTCAGAATCTATCATAATTCCCTGCTCGTCTTACCACTGGTAGTGGATGGATCCACCTGCTCTCCTTCTTGCAAGTCCTCAGGAGATGTATCCCTTGGATCCCCATGCCTTGGAGAGGCGCTCGTATTACCCTCCGCAAGTCGTTGTGGTTGGACCAACGGATCCTCCTCAGACTGCGTAGCAGAAGACATCTCCCGAGATTTTCTGAATGCCCTTTCCTCCATGAATTTCACATCCCTCCGTACCACAATCTTCTTGCTCTTAGGAATGTATATACGGTAAGCCTTTGCATTCTCACTATATCCCACCAAATATCCCTTTTCCACAGTCTTATCCAACTTCTTCCTCTTCTCTTCAGGCACATGACAATATGTCGCACTGCCAAAGATACTAAAGTGGCTCAGTTCAGGCTTGCTGCTAGTGAAGACACTTTCTAGAGTGATCTTACCCAATGCATTATGAGGAATCCTGTTCTGTACGTAGACAACTGTATTACAAGCTTCAACCCACAGAAATTTGGGCATGTCTTGATGGTACAACATTTCCCTTGCAACTTCGACAATAGTTCTATTCTTCCGCTCTGCAATACTATTCTACTCCGGATTATACGGTGCAGTCCACTCGCTTCTGATGCCTTCCCTTGCGTAGAACTTTGTGAAGTTTTTATCCATGTACTCTCCACCATTGTCTGATCGCAATGTCTTGATCTGTTTTCCTTTTAGATTCTCTACCAGGGCTTTAAACTCCTTGAATCGGCCAAAGACTTCGTCCTTGGTCTTCAGAAAGTAGATCCAAGTCTTCCTGAAATGGTCATCAATGAAGGTGACAAAATATTCGGCACTACTAAGAGATCTAGTGGACATTGGCTCGCAGATGTCAGTGTATTAGGCTCAACACACTCTTCGCCCTATTGTTGCTTCTATGGTATGTTGCCTTCGAATACTTTCCCAATACGCACCCTCTGCAGACATCGTCTTGCTTGGTGCTCAGTTCTAGAACTCTCATGACAGTCTTCTTGAGAATTCTTAACGCCCCATGATGCAAGTGCCCCATTCTCCTGTGCCATAGCTCATTCAAGTCCTTCTCATCAGTGCCATTGGGGATTCGAGTTGTAACTTGTAGAGTTTATTGCTTCTGACTCCGATTTGTGCTTTCTTCTTCCAACCTAGGTGTTTGATGTATACTTTATTGCCAATGAAGTAAATGTCATAGCCTTTCTTTTGAAGTTGCAACACCGAGAGTAAGTTCATCTCCAAACCAGGCACATGCAGTACATTAGTAGCCTGAAGCTTATTACCAACTTTTGTTTGAAAAACTATGGTACCTCTACCAATAGGGGTACATTTTGCCTTATTGCCCATGGTGATTTTAAAGTTCATCTGCTCTTCTTGGTAGTTTGAGAAACATTCTCGCACTCCCGTCATGTGAGCAAAAGCCCCACTGTCAATGTACCAGATCTCAGGAGAAGCAAAGCTTGACACATAAGAAAATTCTTCTTCCAATCTGGATGCCAGAACAGAAACATCGTGATCCATCTGTTCTTCCATGCTTCCCTTCTTCTCTAGAGAACTGTGTGAACCCTTCCGAATTGCTGTTGCAACAACGTCTAATCTACGTTCAATCGTCGGTTCTCTGCTCCTGTTACTCATCTCTGGCTCTGATACCATGCGAAAATTTCAATCCAAAAAAAATTTCTGCAGTGATAGATTTATTTCTTCTACTTATTATTTCAATAAGTTATTTATAGAATTTTTCCAGTAAATTTCGAAATAAATACTATTGCAACATTCACTTAAGTATATACAGAGGCAAGAACAGTAAGAAATATAAGCATAAGAATCAATCACATGTACACACTTATTTTTGGACAATTGTCCCCTGAAAAACCCAATGCAGGAAAACAGGTGCAGCAGATGAGGCTTTATATTATTCTTCAGCAATGAATTCTTTACAAGGAAAAGAATGGCAGACTTCTTTAGAAAACACCTGAGATAAATTCTTCGGTTCCCTCTGGAGATTTCTGACACCCGAAAGACCCATTGTCTCCCTCTGCCACACCCTGCATGTCTCTCTGTGCAGTCCCTATGTCAGACTGCATCACTCTGCGTGGGCTCAGTACGCTGCCTTCTGTGGCCCTCTGCGTCCTTCTCTCCTCGAACTTTGTCACTGCTAACTCCCTCTCCTTCTTCTGCCTCTACAACTCTGCCCTGCAACTCTCCCTCTGAAATCGAATTATATTCCTTCAGAATCGACTTCCTTCAGGTTACTGAGTGTATGCCCGAGTTACTCTCCAAATGACCCTAAAGCCTTCTTTTATAATCTTCTCATTGATGAATCAATGGCCCAGATTAGAAGTCTAATCAATGGCCAAGATTAAAATTTGAATTGATCTTCGTTCTCTAGAAGATTCACACTCTGTTTTATTAATACCCATTAATTATTTAATTTCCCTAAGTTTAGACTTAGGGTCTACATTAAAATAATTAATTATTTTAATAAAACATAAACCGAGTGGAATTTCCACAAACGGTTTCTGGGTTCTTTGGAATATTGGTGTCCAAGCCTCCTTACAAATTTTGAGAATTGGAACAGTTTCTGATGCTACAAAAATCAGCAGTAATCTCACCAGCTTTTTTGTTAGTCATATTCTCTACAGGGATAGCCAGAAAGGCATCCCATATTGTATTCAGAAAATTACTGCATAGTATATAAACCCTCAAATATGCTGCACCGGTTTTCTCGCATTGGGTTTTTCGGGTACGTTTGTCCAAAAACAACGATGTCTTGTGTGTGTGTTATTTTTCTTACTTAGATTTCTGTTTTCACAAATATTTCAATGGGTGAAGGCAGCTTCAGTAACTGCTTCGATATTTTAAGAAGTAATCTTTAAATAACTTGTTAAATCAGATTTGCAAGTAGGAGAAGTAGTTCAACTTATTGCAGTAGGGATTCTAGATCTAGATCTTGGAATTTTCACATGGTATCAGAGCGTGTATTGTGAAACAAGAAGAGAAAATCCAACGCTGAGTTAGAGGCCGAAGAGCTGTAGAAAGCAGCCCTTCAAATCCCCAGAGGGATTGCACAGTCCAGGCCAGGAAGGCTGAAAATTCCGGGAAGGTCTCTCTCTGATTGAGTCGAAAAAGAGGTAAGATCTCCAGATTGGAATATTTCCAAGGGAGAGGGAGCAGCGCAGAGCTGGTGGGACGCAGTTTCTACAGACATATTTTGATTTTGCTAAGCGAAAAGTCGTCAGAAGAAGAAGCAGCATAGTGAGG
Source organism: Pinus albicaulis (assembly GCA_034641835.2). Taxonomy (NCBI): domain Eukaryota; kingdom Viridiplantae; phylum Streptophyta; class Pinopsida; order Pinales; family Pinaceae; genus Pinus; species Pinus albicaulis. The sequence goes on along the minus strand of CM076573.1, from coordinate 305,261,773 downwards.
GAATTCTCTTCCTCAAGAAGTTCCTAGCTGGGGAATTTCAGTTTTTCCAAGATCTGAGAAGCAGATCCAGGCAACATATCTACGAGCTCCACAAGGAGTGCATAAGCCTCTCTAATGCTGCGTAGAGGGGGAAGAAGAGGAGCAGATTCGACATTTCTGATGGCCACGACACCTCACGGGCTTAGAGATCAGGACTAATTGGAGGGAGCCTCTAACTACGTGATTTGGAAAGCAAGAATCACTTGTCTTCTAGATGAATATGATCTCAAGCTCTTCGTGTCAAACACAGTATTTGTCCCTATAGATCTAGATCCGTTGAAGCAGTACAAGGCTGATATGGCGAAGGCAAAAAGGCTACTCCTGGATGGAGTCAAAGATCACAAGTGTCCCATATAGTCGGAAAAGATACTGCCAGGCAGATGTGGGAAGCCTTGGCCACGCTACATGAAATATTTTTCGAGCAGCGGAAGATGTATCTTTAGCAACGATTGAGGATGGCGCAGATGTAGAAAGGGGAAAATATTGTTCCATTCCTTTCGAGACTTCAGGAAATTCATGACCAACTTGCTGCAGTGGGGTCTACCCCTTCTATAGCGATGGTGAGACTAGCATTGAATGTAGTCACTGACGATTGGCAGGTATTTGTCCAGAGCATCCTGGGCAGAGAAACCTTTCCAGAATGGGAAGAGATGTGGGCTGCTCTTTAGCAAGAAGAGCTAAGGAGAGACTTGGTCAAGTGCAAACTTGATGGCAACAGTGGCAGTGGATTTAAGGTGAAGGAGGAGGAAGAAAATGTAGCCCTTGCATCCAAAAGGCAGCAAGGGCAGTGAAGACGTAAGAAAGACGTCTCGAAGATCAAGTGTTTCAAGTGTGGTGAACTTGGTCACTACAGTTCCCAGTGTCCTTTGAAGGAAAAGGATAAGGATGAGAAGCATGATCTGAAGGCTGTAGCCGCAAAGATCGATGAGGATGAGTACGCCATGAGTGCCCGCACATCTCCAGGAGGGAGATGGGGAGACATTGACCGTAGCTCAACAGAACTGCAGTTGGGCAAGATCCTTGAGGAGTCCACCTCTCAGACCATACCTTGCTACAAGAGCCCAAGATCAACAATAGAGGTTGGAGGAGGTTTTAGTCAGTGCAGAGGAGTGCAGAAACGACAGATGCAGTAGTTAGCAGCACTAACATCTGAGCAGCGCAGAGGGACACAATGTAGAGCAGCAACAACGTAGTGCTTCAGAGGGACAAAATGGTTCTAGCAGTAGTCAGAGTTTCAACATCGAGATGCATCTTGAACACTTGTTCATATTCATGGATGTTTTCCAGTTGCTTCTCTCAGTAGCTGAGTTGCAGTGCAGAGTTAACAGTGGCAGTGCTAGCCGCAGATGCAACATTTGAGAGGAAGTTGCAGTATGGATGCAGTGTTGATCGTGGTAGGGTCAGCATTAGTACAGTGCAGTAGCACGCAGTGATTGATGGGCAGCATGTCAGACATCATCAACGCAAAGGGAGATGCTTCAAAGTCAGAGTAGTGTACAGCAGGGCATATCTGTTAGAGCATATTTCTCGCTAAGAGGGAGTGTAGATTTTTGATAGCATTGGATGTGCTCGAAGTCTCAAACTTTGTGGAAAGACTTAGACACATGCATTACAAATAACCCATAAATTTTTTTAGGAAATTCCACGCAGAAACAATTTTATAAGAAAAATTAAATATTTTTAATGAGGACCCTAAGTGTAACTTGGGAAATTAAAATAATTATCAGTATTAATGTAAACTGTGGGTGAATCTTCTAGATAAAGCAGATCAAGTCTAATATAATCTTAGTCGTTGATTGGAGATAAAATCTTGGCCATTGATTTGTCAACGAGAAGGCTATAAAGGAAGACTTGAGAGTCATTTGTAAGATACATCGAGAGGATCTACAGATCGAATTTTTCTGATGGAGCAGTGCTTGGACGAAAATCAGATCTAAGTGATTCTTGATTGCAGATGAGGGGCAGAGTAATTTCGGTTGGAGATTTTCCTTAGCCGGAGAATACATCGCAGAGAAGACAGAGAATAGTATTAGGAGTGGCAGCGTAGTAGCTATGCAGAGACTACGCAAGCCAATAGTGGTTGAGCATTAGTTCGAGTTTCAATTGAGGATCAATCAGATCCAGTCCCAGAAAGCCTAGGTGTGAAACCGGAAGGGGCCAGAGGGTCAGATCCAGCCAGCAAAAGATCATCAACACAGAAGCCATGTTGTCCCCACACAGAGTGAAGCAGAGACTGCGCAGAGTAGTGGAGGGCTTGCCATCCGGGGTTTGTTGATCAATCAGACTTCTAGTATCAGTGTGTGAGGTAATCTCACCAGCTTCTTTGTTAGTCATATTCTCTACAGGGATAGTCAGAAAGGCATCCCAGATTGTATTCAGAAAATTATTGCATAATATATAAACCCTCAGATCCGCTGCACCGGTTTTCCCGCATTGGGTTTTTTCGGGGACGTTTGTCCAAAAACAATGGTGTCCTGTGTGTGTGTTATTTTTCTTGCTCAGATTTGTGTTTTCACAAATATTTCAATGGGTGAAGGCTGCTTCAATAACTGCTTCGATATTTTAAGAATTAATCTTTAAATAACTTGTTAAATTAGATTTGCAAGTAGGAGAAATAGTTCAACTTGTTGTAGTAGGGATTCTAGATCTAGATCTTGAAATTTTCATAGTTCACCCAATCAGGGAGGTCTCCAAGCAACCTCATGATAATTAGGGCATGGGAGAAGCTACTCGGGATCTTTATACTTTGACATGTGGTAATTGATGAGTTATCGAGATATATTTTGACAAAATAATCTCAAGGAACATTCACCCATTCACACATGGCTCATGCAATGATGCAACGCTATAAAAGATCAAAATTTCCACATTTTCATACAAGAAAGCAATAAATTTCAGACTTGTATATCGAAAATAAATAATAAGAATTAGTGTGAAAATATTACTTACATGTGCAAAAGAGTATATCCAATCATCATATTATGCCAATAGTGAAGCTCTAAGACAAAAGACAGAAGATCCAAACATCAAAATTCATTTAAATCATCCAAACTCATCCTCCAAAAGGGATAGCGAAAATCTCACAAGAGAGAATAACCCAATCCAAGTGATGATGATGAAAATGAATCATCTTACTTCTATTTATACACTCTCTAATGAATTCAATTTAGCTAAATTGGCCTAATTTAGCCCTAAAATAAAATAATGTGCATAATAACAATACTATTGGTGACAAGCCCACTGTTATCGCTTGCCGCCTACACCTACCTACAGTTAGCGGGAAAAGTCTTTAACCCCACAAGGTGTGGTTGGTGGTAAGGAACTCAGAGAAGGGGTTGTCACACTAATCCCAACTCTCTCCGTTTAAGCTATCTCCTAGGTTAGCTATGGGGGGTGGTCCCTAAATGGAAAACTAAGTTAAAGATTTGAGTTTCTAGGAGAATATTAGATTGAAATTGGATTACTTTTGAAGATTCATGAGCATTTATGAGCAACTTTGAAATAATGAAAAATCATTTAACCAGTGCCTTTACAAATAACGTGCTCAAAAGTAAAAGAAATGCTCAAAGAGATGAGAACACAGTAATCCTGAAATGGAAACAAAAAACTGTTAGCACAAGATATCAGAAATGCTCTCAAGATAAATAGATTTATGAATCAAAGCATGAGAAACTATCTTGCTCAAAAGGAAACAATTAGTGTTCTACTTTGGAGAATGTAAATGAGATGATAGAAAAACTCAAATGTTAGACCAAAATAAAGAGAGGAAGTCAGTTGTCAGAGGGAGCAGAGGATGTCTTTCTTGCCAAGGACCCTAGATCCGAGTCTCTAGCATAAAGAGGAGGATTTGCTCCGAGAAATTTTCTGAGCAGATGGCACCTCACGAATTACGTGATCAGGATAGGTTGGACGACCTGTCCAACTTTGCAATCTGGAAGGCCAAAATCCTGGTAGTCATGGAGGCATACGGCTTGAGGGAGCATGCAAAGAAAGTCCTGGCGACGTCGACTGATTCTCTTATCTTGAAGAAGCATGAAGAAGTCGCGACACACGACAAGTGCTTTATCATGGATGGGGTCAAAGATCATGTGGTCCCACACATAGCCGAGAAGGCAACGACTCATGAGATGTGTGTGGCTCTAACCACACTATATAAAGAAAGATCCATCCAGAGGAAGATGCTTCTGGAGAACCAGCTGAGGTTATTCATGATGGCCAAGGGAGAGGAAACCGATCCTTTTCTATCCATAGTATAATCGATCTGAGATCAGTTGATTGGTATGGGAGTCAAGGTAGATGACGATGTCATGGTGAGGATTGCTCTCAATGCAGTCACAGAGGAATGGGAAACTTTTGTCCAAAGTCTCTTGGGCAGAGCAGACCTTCCCAATTGGGACAACATGTGGGCTATCCTCCGACAAGAGGAAATCCGACGGATGACGAAGAAACAGTACAACATTGGTTTGAGTAAAGTGAAGAAGGAAGAAGAGGAAGATTCGGCCTTGGCATCAAAGAGGCAGCAAGGGAGAAAGAAGTGTGATCTGTCGAAGATCAAGTGTTTCCAGTGCGGCGAATTGGGACATTTTGCCAATAATTGTCCTTAGAAGAAAAAGGGAAAGGAAGCTTCTAGCTCCAAGGCTGCTGTGGTGGACGATGGCTCCGAAGACTACGTAGCCATGAGCGCTCATGAACCACAAAAGTGGGGCGACATGGATCTATAGAGCATCCACAGAGTGTGGGCAGGATCCTTGAGCAGCCCGACTCTTGGATCACATATGAGATACGGGAGCCTCAAGACAATAGTGGGACAAGTGGAGCAGTGGGTGCAGAGAATCACAGATGGAGCAGAGGCAGAGCTGGATGCTAAGAGGGAGCAACACATTGCATATTCAGCAGCAGTGCAGGGCAGGCTTGCTTATGCAGTGCAGAGCTGCAGCAACACAGAGGCTTCAGGAGGATAGCACAGCACAGAGAAGGCTTGCTTACGCAGTGCAAAGATGCAGAAGCGTAGAGGCTTCAAGAGGACAGCGCACCGCAAAAGCAACGTAGGGGACTCTAGCACAGAGGTAGCGCAGAGACGGTTTTCTTACGCAGTGCAGAGCTATAGCAGCACAACATCCTCCAGATGACAACACGGAGCAGCAGCCTATGGAGCTTCAATGATGAAATGCAACCCAACTGACTTTTCTATCAAAGATTGGGCAGGAGTATTTCAGTTGCTTACTCTCCGCAACTGAGTTTCAGTGCAGTAGTTGGCAGCACGATGCAACAGATTGAGAGGGAGTTGCAGTACAGATGTGGCAGTGGCGGTCGTAGCATCATGGGCAGCAGTATGGGAGAGCAACAACAACACAGTGATGAAGGGCAGCAGGCCAAGCATCAGCGCGGAGACCCACACCAGAGATCAGTGCAGAACTTCGGGGTGAAGTATTGTTGCTAGAGCACTTTCCTCGCTAAGAGGGAGTGTTGAGATTTCTGATGTGTTGGGGTAGCATCGGATGTGCTCTAGCTCCCAAAATTTTTGGAGGGACTAGAGTACATGAGATCTCCAAGACCCAGAAAGCGATTTAAGAAATTCCATCCTATTTAAGAGATATTTAATTAATTAATATTTTTAATTAAGGACCCTAAGTCTAACTGAGGAAAATTAAAAGATTAAAGTTAATTAAATTAAACATGTGATGAAAATGACTTAAGTAACATGGATCAAGCTTTCTTTTAATCCTAGTTGTTGATAAGAAATTAGATAATGGTCATTGGTTTCCCAATGAGAAAAGTATAAAGGAAAGGATTGGGGTCAGTTGGAGAATACACACAGTGGCAAATCACTGAGACTAAGCTGAAATTCTAGGGCGTGGTTTGCTAAGAATTTTAGAATTGTTTCAGCTGCAGCAAGGGGTAGTATTGGCGAAAGGAATGGTTTGATCCCAGGTCAAGAGTGCAACAAGAGGCAGAGAAGCAGCAGACTAAGCAGCGCAGAGAGGGCAACAGCTACGTAGCGCAGTCACAACCCAACAGAGGCAGCACAAAGGCTTCAGGGGCTATGCAGAGGCTACGCAGGCCAAGCCAGGGCAACGCAGGGGCAGTGTAACCTAGTCTAGGGTGATGCAGGCCCTTCCTGAGCAGCGCAGAGAATGACGCAGGCTAGCAAAGCTGACATAGAGGGCTTCAGAGCAGCGCTGGGGTTTCTAAAGACTGAAAAGGGCTGAGTTTTGTAAATCCCGTTTGAGGGTGTGAATCGGTCAGTTTTTCTGCCTCCAAAACAGAGGTATAGCTGCAATTTATTACTCTGTCAGGTTAACCAGTTGGTGCCTAGATTTATGGTACTTAAAGTCTACTTAATAATAAAACCCTCTAGTAGCCAGAAGGCCAGTTTTCCTGCATTGGGTTTTTCCACGGACAGTTGTCCAAAAACTTCTTGTGTGCCACTTTGTCATGGTGCATGTTATTCAGTTTTAGATCTGTATGTGTAGGTTGTTGATGTATTTACTTCGATGTTAATGTTGAATATTTCACATTAATAACTTAATGTAAGTAGGAGAAGTAAATCTGAAAGTTAACAGTAGGATTTTTGTTTGATATATTTAGAAATTTTCACACTCCAACCTGTGCTACCAATGCCTAGTATCTTTCTAGCTGCCTGCATTCCCTCTTCTCATTTCTAGGAGCTCCAACAAACTCCTCTGCATCCTTTAGAATCTATTGTAGTTCTCTGCTCGTCCTTCCACTGGTGGTGGGTGGATTCACCTTTTATCCTTCTTGCACTTCCTCGGAAAAGCTTTCCTTAGGATCCTTGTGCCCTGGAGAGGCACTAGAGCCATCATCCGTAGGTCCCTGTAGCTGGACCAACAGATCCTCCTTAGACTGAGTAACTGAAGACATTTCTCGAGATTTCCTGAAGGCTCTCTCCTCCATGAACTTCACGTCCCGTCTCACTACTATCTTCCTACTCTTGGGAATATAGATGTGGTAAGCCTTCGCATTCTCACTATATCCCACAAGTTACCCTTTTTTGGCAGTCTGATCTAACTTCTTCCTCTTCTCATCGGGAACATGGCAATATGCTATACTACCAAATATCCTAAAGTGGCTCACTTCAGGCTTGCTGCTAGTGAACACACTCTCAGGAGTAACCTCTCCCAATGCGTTATGAGGCACTCTATTCTCCACATACACGGTTGTATTACAAGCTTCAGCCCACAGAAATTTGGGTATGTCTTGATCATACAACATTGCCCTCGCAGCTTCCACAATAGTCTTGTTCTTCCTCTCTGCGACCACATTCTACTCCGGATTATATGGAGCATGTTAGAAATACTGAGAGGGGGGTGAATCAGTATTCCTTTTCAATTGTTAATTTTTGCCAGTTAGATTCTTCACAATGAAAAACAGAGAGATGTATAATAATAATATTATTAAGGATTAATACGAACTTCAATCCTTTTTCAAATAATTGAGTACAATAGATGTGTGAGGGCACCAACCATTCAATGAATCAGGCACCAACCTGTCGCCAAGCACCAACTTGGACTTTGATGAGGCTCTGATCTCTAGCTTCACCAAGGCACCAACCTTGAGTTTAGGAGCTCCTACTCCAGGGACACCAATCCCTCTTTGCCTTTTTTTATTGGATGATTGATTCGGAGATGCTCCATGTATCAATCTGCACCAGACTGCACCAATCTACATTGCTACACCTGAGCCATTGTTTGCACTTTTATCTAAGCCATTGTCTGCACTTTTATTTGAGCCACTTTATCTCAGTGTTATCCTTGTAGCCTAAGCCTCAATTACTGATGAGTTCTCTCGACAATTAAGACCCAATCAACGCTGCAATCACAATTGGTCTATCACAAATGCATGTAGGTACAAGACTGAGCTTGTAACCCCCTCCCTCAATCAAGTTCTCCACAAAAATGACTACAAGAGTGTCTGAGGTGGAGATTGTGTCTAGGTGGAGACTGTTTTCACATATCTGAGCCTGCAGTGAGGTATTTTACCACAACTCTAAGTTTGAGGGAAGACTGCCACAGTTCCGAGCTTGAAACATTTCTTCATACCCTGATCACATAATGTTTTAAATATCTGAGGTTCCTTTGACTACAACAGCACCGGTTCAAGGGATTAATCTCAGTCCGAGGCACCAAGATATAAGTCTGCACCCTTCAAAAGCTTCAAGCCCAGGTCTGAGGTATGTTAGTTTCCACAGAAAATGCCCTAACCGAGTCACTGAAAACCGAGCTGATAAATGTCTTAGAAGGAAGAGATAGATTCCTGATACAGATCCGAAGGCATGACACTTCTTCTCACAGGTTCAAATGATAGCCAGATATTTTTTTAACCCAAAAAAACAATTGCCTTCACAAATCTTCTTCTGTGCTTCTGAGTTCACGAGTTGTGAACTGTATTTGTGCTTCTCTATTTATTGACCGAATTAGATGATCAGAAAATGAGGTCTGTGGTCATATTTATATACATTACGTGATCCTTGAAAGGAGGCCGACATGAGGGAGGCAAGCACAGGTCGGCTGACAGACCAGAAAAATTATTCTAAACTTAAAAAATTGATAACTTTCAAACCGCTTGGAGATTTTGGCTAAGTAATAGCTCGTTGGAAAGCTAACATTATGCTTTATAATATGGTATAGGTTTCATGTTCAGATTCATCCTTTCAAAATTAGAAATATATTTTTTTAAGTGATTGGTATAGATGGTGCAGAAAAAAAAAATAGAGGACATCGGATGGGCTTCTTGGTGGATGGGCTTCTTCATTGTTTGTCTTCTTCATCATATGATAAACATGTCATCATCTAGCATATTGACATCAATGAAAACTTAGATTAACAATCTCCCCCTTTGTCATTGGATGGCAATATTATTTTTCTTCTTCCCCTTTGACATCAATGGCAATGGGGTGTCAATGTGCTCCCCATGTCATGCTGCTCCCCATATCATGCTGCTATCCCCGACATGCTGCTTGTTTTAATGTGATGCAAAAGCAATGACCCCCATCTTTTGGCGAAGATACTCAAATGCTTCTCGTGGAAGGGGTTTTGTAAAGATATCTGCAATTTGCTCTTTTGTATTGACATATTCCATCTTGATATTTTGTTCAGTAACTTGTTCATAGAGAAAGTGGTATTTGATTGGAATATGTTTGGTCTTTGAGTGCATCACTGGATTGTTTGAAATACTGATGGCGCTAGTGTTGTCACAAAAAATAGTGATTGGGTGCTTAGTTTCTATGTTGACGTCTTTCAAGGCTTCCTTTATCCATAGTATTTGTGTACAACAATCAGCAGCAGCAGCTTCAGCTGTAGAAAGGGATATAGATGATTGCTTTTTGCTAAGACAAGATACAAGACAATCTCCCATAAAGACTGCATTCCCACTGGTGCTTTTTCGATCATCCACACTTCCAACCCAATCAGCATCGGAGTAATTTGTTACAGTAAGAGTTAAGCTCTTGGGATACCAAAGACCAAAATCGGTAGTTCCTTTTAGATATCTAAGTATTCTCTTCACAGCTGCTAGATGAGACTGTTTAGGACTTGATTGAAATCTTGCCACCATTCCAACTGCTTGCATAATGTCTGGTCTTGTGGAAGTTAAGTATAGAAGAGCTCCAATAATTGACCTATAAAGAGTTGCGTCGATGAGAGGGGAATCATCATCTTTGCTTAATTTACAATATGTGGTCATTAGTGTGCTCATAGGAGCACAATCTTCCATCCCATATCTTTTGAGCATGTCTTTAAGATGTTTTGTTTGAGATATAAACATGCCTGCAGTTGTTTCAGATATTTGTAGTCTAAGAAAGTAAGATAGCTCACCAATCATTGACATTTCAAACCTTTTGGACATATTTAGAGCAAATTCATGGCTCATCTTATCATCATTGCTAGCAAAGATTAGATCATCAATGTATACAAGAGTGATCAGAAGTTTTTCCTTGTCCATTTTCATCTAGAGATTGCTACCTGCTACTCCCTTTTTGAAACCTTCTTGTTGCAAATAGTGATCCAACTTTGCATACCATGCTCTAGGGCTTGTTTTAACCCATACAAGGTCTTTTTTAGCTTGCATACAAAGTCTTTCCCTTCGGCAAGATCAAATCCTTCTAGTTGCTCCATGTAAACTTCTTCCTTGAGATCTCCATTCAAGAATGCTCATTTTACATCCATTTGATAAACCTTGAATCCTTTTGAGCAAGTAAATGCCAAAAACATTCTTATGGCTTGCAATCTAGCTAGTGATGCAAAGGTTTCTTCGAAGTCAATTCCTTCAATTTGCGAGTATCCTTTGCAGACAAGTATGGCTTTATTTCTGATGATTTGTCCATCCTCATTCATCTTGTTTTTGTATACCCATTTTGTTCCAATTATATTTTTATCTTTTGGGTGAGGTACCAGCTCCCAAGTCTCATTCCTTTCGATTTGAGACATTTCTTCTTCCATAGCCTTTATCCAATAAGGATCTTTACTTGCTTGAGAATAATTTTCAGGTTCTATTAAAGATAATAGAGCAACATCATCTTTTCTTGGAGTGTTTGTCATCCTTCTTCGAGTTTGAATTCCTTCATCTATATTCTCGATAACATGTTCTTTTGGATGATGTTTTTCAATGAATTTGATCTTAGAAGGAGATTGTGAAGGTTCACTTTGAGGTTCTCCATCCTCTTCTTTTTCAGGTTCTTCTTCACTTTCTTCAAGGAAAGGCTCAACGTCATGATCTTCAATTCTCTTTTCTGGAAGACCTTCATCAATCTTCACATCAATGCTTTCCACTATTTTTCGTAAATGATTGTTGTAACATTTGTAAGCTTTGCTCCTTGTGGAGTATCCAAGAAATATTCCTTCGTCAACCCTAGAGTCAAATTTTCCGAGTGAGTCATCATTTATTTTTATAAAGCATTTGCTTCCAAAAATCCTGAAATATTTTACTAAAGCAGGTCTTCCTTTCCATAATTCATAAGGAGTATTTTCATTATTTGTTCTTAGTTGAGTTCGATTTAAGGTATAAACTGTTGTCCCAACTGCGTCTCTCCAAAATTTTGGTTGCAAATCAGCTGCTAGTAGCATTGTCCTTGCCATTTCTTGAATGGTTCGGTTCCTTCTTTCAACTACTCCATTTTGCTTGGGTGTCCTAGCAGCAAAGAGTTCTTTTTCGATTCCATGCTCTTTACAAAATTCATCAAATTCTTTTGAGGTGAATTCTCCTCCTCTATCTGTTCTAAGACATTTAATCTTAAAGTCTTTCTCATTTTCAAAGAGAGCTTTAAGATTCTTAAAACATTCAAATGCTTTGGATTTATTTTTTATGAAATATACCCACTTCATTCTAGTATAGTCATCAACAAATAGAGCAAAGTACCTTTCACCTTGAAGAGCTAGAGTTCTAGTTGGCCCACATAAATCTGCATGAATGATTTCCATAGGTTTTGATGTTGAGAACTCCTTAGTTTTGTGGCTCATTCTGGTTTGCTTTACATGTTTGCATGGGCCAAATACAACTTGATTTGGCTTGCACATTTTTGGAATGTCCTTTACTGCATTAATTTTGCTGATGTTGACCAGGTTATCAAAACTTGTATGCCCCAATCGTTTGTGCCATAACCAACTTTCATCTGTTTGACTTATGTAACATTTATCTCCTTGGATTTTACTGAGAACGTAAACATTATCTGGTGTTCTTACTCCTTTCGCCACAAGTTCTCTTGAGGATGAGTCTCTTATTTCAAAAAATTTAGTACTGAAGACAACATTATGTCCTTGGTCACAAATTTGGCTAACACTCAAGAGATTGTGTTTGAGCCCTTCTACCAGCAAGGTATTTTGAGCCTTTCCTTGTCCATTGACAAGGGTAGCAGTTCCTTTTCCATTGATTTTAGCGGATCCACTTCCAAAGGATACATTTCCATTTTTCTTGTTCAATGAGATAAACTTCTTTTGGTCACCTGTCATATGTCTTGAGCATCCACTATCCACAAACCAATGATTTTCTTCACTATGAGCACATAGAGCTAGGCCACATTTATCAATTTTGAGATTTACACTTTTAGCTTCCTCTCCTTTGAGAGGGAAATTTTGTTCATTATGATCATAATTATTACATAATGAGCAAGACGGATCAAACTTAGCCAAAGGATCAAAGGAATTGCAAGTTTTTATTTGTCCTTGCTCTTTAGGACCATGTAGTTTGTTTGTTTGTTCTTTCAATCTTGGTGCTTCATTCTTATGAGCCTTGCAATGCTTAGTTGGATGCCCAAAGTTTTTATAATAGTAACAATACCCAAGAAAAATAGTTTGGTACCTGTTGTAATAGCCATAGCTTGAACCAACATTCTTCCTTAGAGTTGCTCTTTCTTCAATTCTTGGTTTTGAGATGGGGCTTTGTTCCTGACGAGATGACTTTTCTTCTTTTGGATGGCAAGAGAGTATGTCGGCATAACTCCTTGCATTATTCTTTGTGCTTGATGATTCTCCTTTGAAACCAATTCCAGATTTGTCATGTTGAGGTTTTTGAGTATTAAGAATGTTACCAACTCCTTTTGACTTGCTCCAATTCCTTTCTTAGAGATATTATTTCAGCTTCACGTTTTTCACAGATATCATCCTTCTCTTTTAGCTTATTGTTCAAGAAGTCTTCCCTTCTTTTTGTTTCCTCTTTTTCTATTTTGAGAGAAATTATCTTCTTTCGTAGATTCTCATTTTCTTCAATGGCACTCATTTGTAGTCTATCCATGTTTCCTTCATCTTCTAGTTCTGAATCATCATCATTTGTAAATGCCATGAATAACGTTTCTTTACTTCCAACATAGTTACCTTCCTCATCTGATTCATCATCACTTTCTTTGTGATGATGCATATTTCTAGTTGATTTCTTTTTTATGACTACAAATTTATCTTCATCAGACTCATCTTGTTTGGAGAAGAAGTTCTTCTTATTAAACCCTTTCATTTTGTACATCATCCTTTTAGAGTCCTCTTCATCATCACTATCATGTTTATGAGGACATTTTGCAGCGTAATGACCTATTCTTCCACATTTGAAACAAATAAGAGGGCACTTACCTTTTAGCTTAGATCCCTTCTTAAGTCTTCGTACAAATTGAGCTAATTCGGTTTCAGCATCAAATTCATAATGACTATTCTTCCACATTTGAAACAAATAAGAGGGTACTTACATTTTAGCTTAGATCCCTTCTTAAGTCTTCGTACAAATTGAGCTAATTCGGTTTCAGCATCAGATTCATCGCTGCTGCAATTCCATCCTTTTCCTTTTTTTGTTGATTTTGAGGCTTTGAGTGATGCTTCTTTGAAATTCGGACTTCCTTTCCTCATCTCATAGGCAATGAGAATTCCATGAAGTTCATCCATCTTGAGAGTATCTAGGTCCTTCATTTCTTCTATGGCACTTACTTTGGAATCAAATCTGTCAGCAAGTAATCTCAGGATTTTTTGAACAATAGTGCTTTCTTCAATATTTTCTCCTAGCCCTTTAAGAGAGTTAACCACTTCAGCTACTCGAAGGAAGTATGATGCAATATCTTCTTCATCATCCATTTTCAGACTCTTGAATTGTCTTCTATAGGTTTGAAGCTTTTCCTTCTTAACTTTGGAGTCCCCATCATACAGGGAAACCAGCTTATCCCATACTTCTTTGGCTAAGTCACAATTCATGACTTTCGTGAATTCGGAATCGGTAATTCCACTAATGATGGAATTTAAAGCTTTGGCATTGGCAATGTAAGCTTTTCTTTCGTCTGCATCAGTTGGAAGACCGGAGGGAGCTTTGTACCCATCCAAAACAGCGTGTCATACTTCAGGACCGAGAGACATTAGATAGGACATCCTCCTTTTCCAAAAACCAAAATTTGTTCCATCAAAGATAGGCAACATCCCTGTTGCTTCTATGTTCTTCATTGTGCCTAAGAATCCTTCTTCTAGCTGTTAGGCTGATAATGAAGAAGCTAGCTCTGATACCAATTGTTGGAAATACTAAGAGGGGGTGAATCAATATTTCTTATCAATTGTTAATTTTTTCCAGTTAGATTCTTCACAATTAAAAACAGAGAGATGTATAATAATAATATTATTAAGGATTAATAAGAACTTCAATCCTTTTTCAAATAATTGAGTACAATAGATGTGTGAGGGCACCAACCCATCAATGAATCAGGCACCAATCTGTTGCCAAGCACCAACTTGGACTTTGATGAGGCTCCAACCTCTAACTTCACCAAGGCACCAACCTTGAGTTTAGGAGATCCTACTCCAGGGACACCAATCCCTCTTTGCCTTTTTTTATTGGATGATTGATTTAGAGATGCTTCATGCATCAATCTGCACCAGACTGCACCAATCTACACTGCTACACTTGAGCCATTGTCTGCACTTTTATTTGAGCCATTGTCTGTACTTTTATCTTAGCCACTGTATCTCAATGTTATCCTTGTAGCCTAAGCCTCAATTACTGATGAGTTCTCTCGACAATTAAGACCCAATCAACGCTGCAATCACAATTGGTCTATCACAAATGCATGTAGGTACAGGAATGAGCTTGTAACCCCCTCCCTCAATCAATTTATCCATAGAAACGACTACAAGATTGTTTGAGGTGGAGATTGTGTCTAGGTGGAGACTGTTTTCACATATACGAGCCTGCGGTGAGGTATTTTACCACAGCTATCAATTTGAGGGAAGACTGCCACAGTTCCGAGCTTGAAACAATTCTTCATACCCTGATCACAGAATGTTTTAAAGATCTAAGGTTCCTTTGACTGCAACAACACCGATTCAAGGGATTAATCTCAGTCCGAGGCACTAAGATATAAGTCTGCACCCTTCAAAAGCTTCAAGCGCAGGTCTGAGGTATGTTAGTTTCCACAGAAAATGCCCTAACCGAGTCACTGAAAACCGAGCTAGAAGGAAGAGAAAGATTCCTAAAACAGATCCGAAGGCATGACACTTCTTGTCACAAGTTCAAATGATAGCCAGATATTTTTTTAACCCAAAAAAACAATTGCCTTCACAAATCTTCTTCGGTGCTTCTGAGTTCACGAGTTGTGAACTGTATTTGTGCTTCTCTATTTGTTGACCAAATTAGATGATCAGAAAATGAGGTATGCAGTCATATTTATATACATTACGTGATCCTTGAAAGGAGGCCGACATGAGGGAGGCAAGCACAGGTCGGCTGACAGACTAGAAAAATTATTCTAAACTTAAAAAATTGATAACTTTCAAACCGCTTGGATATTTTGGTTGAGTAATAGCTCGTCAGAAAGCTAAAATTATGCTTTATAATATGGTATAGGTTTCATGTTCAGATTCATCCTTTCGAAAGTAGAAATATGTTTTTTTAAGTGATTGGTCAATAGATGGTGCAGAAAAAAAAATAGAGGACAGCGGATGGGCTTCTTCATTGTTTGTCTTCATCATAGGGTCAACATGTCATCATCTAGCATATTGACATCAATGTCAACTTAGATTAACAGAGCAGTCCATTCTCTCTTGATGCCTTCCTTTGCGCAGAACCTTGTGAAGTCTTTGTCAATGTATTCTCCACCATTGTCTGATCGCAATGTCTTGATCCGATCTCAAGTTAGATTCTCTACCAAAGACTTAAACTCTTTGAATCGCTCAAAGACCTCGTCTTTGGTCTTCATAAAGCAGATCCATATCTTTCTGGAATGGTCATCGATAAAGGTGACAAAATACTTTACACCACTGAGAGCATTCGCGGACATTGGTCCACAGATGTCTGAGTGTATCAATCCCAACACACTCATGGCCCTATTGTTGCTTTTCGGATATGCTGCCTTGGCATACTTCCCTAATATGCACCCCCTGCAGACATCGTCTTGCTTGGTGCTAAGTTCTAGAGCTCCCGTGACAGTCTTCTTGAGAATTCTCAAGGCTCCGTGATGTAGATGCCCCTTTATTCTATGCCATAATTCATTCAAATCCCTTTCATCCATACTGCCTATTAGTGCCATTGGGGACTCAAGCTGTAGCTTATACAGTTTATGGCTCCTTACTCCACTTTGTGCCTTCTTTTTCCAACTAGGGTGTTTGACATAAACTTTGTTGCCAATAAAGTATACATCGTAACCCATGTTCTGAAGCTGAGACACTGAGAGCAAGTTCATCCCCAGTCGTAGTACATGTAGTACGTTGGTGGCTCGAAGCTTGTTGCCAGCTTCTGTTTGAAATATTATGGTGCCTCTTCCAATAGGGGTACATTTTGCCTTGTTTCCCATAGTGATTTGAAAGTTCATTTACTCCTCCTGGTAGCTCGAGAAGCATTCTCGAACTCCCGTCACGTGAGCAGATGCTCCACTATCAATATACCAGATCTCTAGAGAGGCCATTCTTGACACACAAGCAAAATCCTCTTCTAGTCTGGATGCCAGAACTGAAACGTCTGATCCATCTATTCCTCCATGCGTTCTGGAGGACTGCGTGAACCCTTTCGAGCTGATGTTGCATTACTATCGAACCTTTGTTCCATTGCAGAACCTCCTCTTCTGTTACTCGTCTTTTGCTCTAATACCATGTGAAATTTTCAAACTGAAACACTACTGCAGTGATAGATTTATTTCGCCTACTTGTTTTATGATAAGTTATTTACAGATTCTTCAGTAAATTCTGAAATAAACACAACCGCAGTATTCACTCAACCATAAGCAGAAAATAGAACAGAACGCATATAACACAATAGAAACAATCACAGGAACACATTTATTTTTGGATAATTTTCCCTTGAAAAACCCAATGTGGGAAAACCAGTGCAGCAAATGAGGGTTTGTATTATTCTTCAGCAGGGAAAATCATTTACAAGAATTTGATGAGCAGACTTCTAGAATACACCTGAGATAAATTCCCTGAATCCTTCGGGAGAATTTATGACACCTGGGAGGCACCCTAGCTCCTTCTGCATCACTCTGCGTGGTCTTTTGTGCAGTCCCTGCGTTGGGCTGCGTCGCTCTACGTGGGGACTCAGTGTTGCTGCTTAGTGTTGTCCCCTTTGTGTCCTCCTCCTGCCTTTCTTTGCCTCTGCTGACTTCCCCTTCCTTCTTCTGCCTCTGCAACTCTGCCTCTACAACCTCTCCCTCAAATCAAATCTATTCCCTCAGAATCGATTTCCTTCGAGTACTGAGTGTGTGCTCGGTTTGCTTTCCAAATGACCCTCAAGCATTCTCTTATAATCTTCTCATTGATGAATCAACGACCCAGATTAGATCTCTAATCAATGGTTAAGATTAAAACATGAATTGATTTTTGTTTTCTAGAAGATTCATACTCTGTTTTATTAATACCCTTTAATTATTTAATTTCCCTAAGTTTATACTTAGGGATCACATTAAAATAATTAATTATTTTAATAAAAATGAACCGAGTGGAATTTCCACAAACGGTTTCTGGGTTATTTGGAATACTAATGTCCAAGCCTCCTCACAAAATATGAGACTTGGAACACTTTCCAATGCTACAAAATCAAAAGCCGTGCCTTGAAGTGCAGATCATTTTCTTCAGTAGCGGCTAGTGGGGCATTGTTTCTGTTTATGCAGAAAAGTGTCTAAAGGGTGTGACAAAGAAGGGGAAACAGTTCCTTATTAGACTTTCTAGCCAAGATGTTTGAGATCCGATCAACAGAGTGATTGGATAGGGTTGATTCGTCAGCTATGGTGGAGGATTTCCGAGAAGAATATCGTGTTTCAGAAATAGTGTGTTCCTTAGAGGGTTTCTAGCACAAAGAAACCCAGATCCGAGTTTTTCTGGGCCAAAAGTAAAAGAGGGAGAAGAGAACTTGTTTGACAGTTGGCAGCAGAGATGGTAGCCAGTGGGTTGCATAACCCTGAGGGAATGTCTTCCTCAGAGAATTCCAAGGAATTTGGTTTCTCACTGTAGAGCAACAGTAGCCGAGAGCGGATCTACATACTCCAGCAGGGAGTGCGTAGAGCCAGTTAGAAACTGCACAGAGGAGAGAGGAGGCATTCGATATTTTGGCAAGATCATTTCCTTCTCCAGTTTTGAGTCTCCATATATTTCCAGCTCGGCAGGGATTTGGGCAGCATATCGACTTCTAGCTATCGGAAGCAGTTACCGGAAGAAGTGCAAGTTGTCTAGTGCGAGTTGCACAGAGAGGAAGGGTCCCAACCAGGGAGTAGGCTTGAAAAGGTCACCAAACCTAGGAGGAGGAGTATGAGAGGAAAAGAGGGCCAGGATCCTTGAGGTGCCCAAAATCTTGGATCACCTACGAGCTATGGGAGCCTTAAAAGACAGTAGCAGGATGATTGGAGTCAGTTGGTGCAAAGGATTATGGAGGCACGGTGGCAGTAAGGACGTTGGTGATTGGAGCAGCGAAGTGTAGAGGCAGCAACAGCGTCGAGGTTGATGGGACTTTAGCAACGCAGAGGGCCAGTGCTTACGCAGTGTAGAGCAGCAGCAACGTAGAGGGCCAGTGCTTACGCAGTGTAGAGTAGCAGCAGCGTAGAGCTTCAGAGAGTCAGCACAATCCAGCAGTAGAGGATGCTTCAGTATCAAGATGCAGCCAAATTAACTTGCCTATCAGTATTTTGGGTGATGTCCTTCAGTTGCTTACTTCTCAGCAACTGAGTTGCAGTGCAGCAGTTAGCAGTGGCAATGCTATGGGCAGCATGATGCAACATTTGAGAGGGAGTTGTAGTACAAATGAGGCAGTGTCAATGACAGTGACATGGGCAGCAGTAAAGAAGGCAGCAGCGCAGTAGATGAGGGGCAGCAGCCAAGCATCAACAATGCACGGAACCGATGCCATGGATCAGGGTGATGCTTCAGGATTTAAGTGTTGCTAGAGCACATTCCTCACTAAGAGGGAGTGTTGAGATTTTGGGTAGCATTGGATGTGCTCTAGCTCCGAAACTTTGTGGAGGGACTAGAACACATGCGATCTCCAAGACCCAGAAATTGTTTGGAGAAATTCCACCTGGTGTGAAAGTTATTCATATAATTAACTATTTTAATGCAGACCCTAAGTCTAACTTAGGGAAATTAAATAATTCAAGCGAATTAATTAATACATGTGGGTGAGAATGTTCTAAGTGACGTGGATCAAGTATTTTATAATCTTAGTCGTCGATTAAAGATTAGATCATGGTTGTTGAATGTTCAACGAGAAGATACTAAAGGAAGGCTTGGGGTTAGTTGGAGAATACACACAGATTCTAAGAGATTGAATTCTTCTGACGGAGCAGTGCTCGGACGAAGATCAAATCTGAGTGATTTAGAGAAGCAGTGAGCGGCAGATGCAGTGATTGGTCGAAGGACCAAGAGTACAAAGTAGAGCAAGGGCAGTAGAGATGCAGAGGAAGCAGCGCAACCATCAGAGAGTGTGACGCAGACCAGAGAGAGGGTGACACAGGCCCACGCAGGGGCAGCGCAGAACCTCCGAGGGACAGTCCAAAATTAGCTAGAGATCGGGGTTTCTAAGCCGGCAGGGCTGAAACTCGAATTCAAGAGAAGCTGATCAGCGCAGAGGAAGGGTGACACAGTCCTTCAGCCAAGCCCACACAGGCTTATGCAATGGCGGCATAAAGACTGCGCAGAGCTAGCTGGTGTTTCACCAATGACTGATTCGGATCAGCCGGGACTTGCAAAGTGAGTTAAAACTCACGTTTATCTATGATTGTCGAGGTTTTCTCTATTGGGTGAGCCGGATTATGGCACCCTAGATGTACTCAGAATTGTTGCTTAACAATAAAAACCCCCAAAAACTATTGCACCAGTTTTCATGCATTGGGTTTTTTCGGGGACATTTGTCCGAAAAATCTTGTGTTCTTTGTCTGAATGTGCTTATTTTTCAGTCTCTGATTTGTATAGTTGTGTAGGCTGCAATGTATTTACTTTGATGTTTTACTAAATAATTCAGAAAAAATAACTTGCTAAGTAAATCAAACAAGTAGGAGAAGTAAATCAGATTTACTGCAGTAGGGTTTCTGTTTAGTAGATTTGGGAATTTTCACACTAGGGTGCCATGTGTTGAGGTTTGGGGTAGCATCGGATGTTCTCTAGCTCCGAAACTTTGTGGAGGGGCTAGAACACATGAGATATCCAAGACCCAGAAATCGTTTGGATAAATTCCATTTGGTGTAAAAGTTATTCAAATAATCATTTTTTTTAATGGGGACCCTAAGTCTAACTTAGGGAAATAAAAAAATTAAAGTGAATTAATTTACACATGTGATGAGAACATTCTAAGTGACGTGGATCAAGCTTCTTTTAATCTTAGCCATTGATTAGAGATTAGATCACAGTCATTGATTTGTCAACGAGAAAAGTATAAAGGAAGGGCTTGGGGTCAGTTGGAGTACATACAGTGAGTCTAAAGATCGAATTCCTTTGAAGGAGTAGTGCTCAGACGAAGATCAAATCTGAGTGATTTAGAGAAGCAGTGAGGGGTGGATGTAGTGATTGGTGAAGAGGACCAAGAGTATAACGCAGAGCAAGGGCAACAGAGATGCAGTGGAGGCAGTGCAGCCATAAGAGGGTGTGACAAAGCCCCTAGAGAGGGTGACGCAGGCCCACGCAGGGCTCATGTAGGGGCAGCGCAGAGCCTCCAAGGAAATTCTGAAATTCAGTGGGAGACTGGGGTTTCTGAGCCGACAGGGTTGAAACTTGAAACCAGAGTCCGGAAGCTGATCAACGCAGAAAAAGGGCGACGCAGTCCCTCAGTTAGGGCCACGCAACCTTACGTTGTGGTAGCGTAGAGATTGAGCAGAGCTAGTTGGGGTTTCACCAGTGGCTCATCCAAATTAGCCAGGACTTGTGGGAGTGAGGTATATCTCACATTTTTCTTTGTAGTCAAGGATTTCTCTGTTGGGTGAGCCGGTTTATGGCACCCTAGATGTACTACGAATAAAACTGCTTAATAATAATAAACCCTCAAATCTGTTGCACCAGTTTTCCCGCATTGGTTTCTTCCGGGGACATTTGTCCGAAAAATCTGTGTCCTTTCTCATATGTGCATGATGTTCAGTAAATGATTTGTATTTGTGTAGGCTGCTAGTTGTGTTTACTTTGATATTTTTCTGAATATTTTCAATTAAATAACTTGTGCATAATAAAAAAAGTAGAAGTAAATCAATATTTAGCAGTAGGATTTATGTGCTCAAAAATTTTCACATGGTATCAAAGAATTGTAGATCAAGTTGAACCATCAGCGAAGGGGCTGAAGTTATTTGTTGCAGGAAGGGCAGCTGAAGCAGCACAGATCCGGAAGAAGGCAACACAACACCAGAGGGACGACATAAACCCTGCAAGAGTGGTGCAGAGTCAGTATGCTCACGCAGAGGCTCACACAGCTCCAGAAAGGTGACGCAAAGCCAGTTTGCTCACGCAGAGACTGACACAGCTCCAAGAAAGGGACGTTGAGCCAGTTTGCTCACGTAGAGGCTGACGCGGCACCAGGAGGGTGACGCAGTCCGAGTTAGAAAGTTGTTGTGTTGATTGTCAGGGTTGGAAGTGTAGCTCCTGATCTTCACAAGTTGCTGGTGAGGCATCATTTCTGTTGGTGCAGAACAATGCCTAGAAAAGGTGACAAAGTGCGAAGAAACAGTTCCTCAATAGACTTTTCCCAAGAAGTCTGAGATTCGATTAGGAGGGTGGTCGTAGAGGGTTGATTCAGTAGAATTGGTGGAGGATTTCCAGGAGGGAAATCAGTTGTTAGAGGGGGAAGTTTCTATAGAGGGTTTCTATTGCCAAGAAACCCAGATCCAGTCTTTTGTTGAGTGCACCAGTAGTAGAAGGGAGAAGAGTACCTGTTTCGACCGTTTGAGCAGAGATGGCCTCGTACGGACTGAGAGATCAAGATAGGTTGGATAGTGTGTCCAACTTTGCGATCTGGAAGGCCATAATCCTAATAGTTCTGGAGGAGAACAGTATCAGAGACCACGCAGAAAATGTCCTAGCTGTGCCAACCAATGTGAATGCTCTGAAGAAATTCAACGAAAATCAGGCGCAAGCAAAGCGCTTGATCATGGATGGGGTGAAGGATCACGTGGTCCCACACATTGCCGAGAAGAGAACGGCACATGAGATGTGGACAGCTTTGACCATGTTGTATCAAGGCAGAGCTGTCCAACGGAAGATGCTTCTAGAGAACCAAATGAGGATGTTCGAGATGCATAAGGGAGAGGAGATCGATCCCTTCCTCTTCAGATTGCAGACTATCCGATATTGGCTAATTACCATGAGGGCAACTCCGGATAAAGGGCTCTTGGTGAGGACTACCCTGAATGCAGTCACTAATGATTGGGATACCTTTTTCCAAAGAATCTTGGGCAGAGGAAAACTCCCAAATTGGGGTGACATGTGGGCTATCCTTCGACAAAAGGAGATCCGAAGGATGACCAAGAAGGAATTCAGCAGCGGAGGTGTCAAGGTGAAGAGGGAGGAGGAGGAGGATGCAGCCCTAGCATCAAAGGGACAGCGGCAACAAGGGAAGAAGAAGAAGGACCTATCCAAGGTCTGGTGCTTCAAATGTGGTGAACATGGACACTTCGCCAACACTTGTCCTAAGAGGAAGGACAAGGAAGCTTCAGATTCCAAGGCAGCAACAACTACAGGGGATAGTGGTAGTGAGCATGATGTGGCCATGAGTGCTCATGGTCCTCGAGGGAAGATGTGGGGAGATATAGATCTGTAGAGCAGCTACAAATGGTGAAGGCAGGGTCCTTGAGGTGTCCAAACTCCTGGATCACATACGAGCTACGGGAGCCTTAAGACATTAGCAGGATGACTAGAGCAGTGGGTGCAGAAGATCATGGAGAAGCAGAGGCAGAGCTGGGATGCTGAAGTATGGAGCAGCAAAGAGGAGAGTCAACAGCAGCATGGAAGCAGCGGCGTAGAGGCTGATGGGATTTCAGCTGCGCAAAGGCAGTGCAACATACATCGCAAAGATTCAGAGAGACAATGCAGCGCAGCAACAGAGGGTGCTTCAGTAATGAGATGCAGCCCAAATGACCTGTCTGTTAATTGATCGGGTAATGTCCTTCAATTGCTTACTTCTCAGCAACTAAGTTGCAGTGCAACAATAAGCAGTCGCAGTGCTATAGGCAGCATAATGCAGCAATTTGAGAGGAAACTGCAGTACGGATGTGACATTGTCAGTGGCAGTGACATGGGCAGCAGTACAGAGAGTAGCAGCGTAGTGGATGGAGGGAAGTAAGCCGAGTATCAGTGCGAAGACCGATATCAAAGATCAGGGTGATGCTTCAGTGGGGAAGTACTGCTAGAGCACACTCCTCTCTAAGAGGGAGTGTTGAAATTGGGGTAGCATTGGATGTGCTCTAGCTCCGAAACTTTGTGGAGGGGCTAGAACACATGAGATCTCCAATACCCAGAAAGAGTTTGGAGAAATTCCATCTGGTGTAAAATTTATTCAAATAATTAAACTTTTTAATGGGGACCCTAAGTCTAACTTAGGGAAATTAAAAAATTAAAGTGAATTAATTTACACATGTGATGAGAACATTCTAAGTGACGTGGATCAAACTTCTTTTAATCTTAGTCGTTGATTAGAGATTAGATCACGGTCGTTGATTGGTCAATGAGAAAAGTATAAAGGAAGGGCTTGGGGTCAGTTGGAGTACACACAGTGAGTCTAAGAGATCGAATTCTTCTGACGGAGCAGTGCTCGGACGAAGATCAGATCTGACTGATTCAGAGAAGCATTGAGGGGCGGATTTAGTGATTAGTCAGGAGGACCAACAGTACAATGCAAAGCAAGGGCAACAGAGACGCAATGGAGGAAGCGCAGCCATCAGAGGGTGTGACGTAGTCCCTAGAGAAGGTAATGCAACCCCACGCAGGGCTACACACAGGGGCAGTGCAAAGCCTCCAAGGATAGTCTGAAATTCAGCTGGAGATTGGGGTTTCTGAGCCAGCAAGGCTAAAACTAGACTCTGGAAGAAGCTAATCAGGCAAAGCAAGGGTGACACAGTCCCTCAGTCAGGGCCATGCAACCTTACGCAGTGGCAGCGTAGAGACTACGCAGAGCTAGCTGGGGTTTCACTAGTGGCTCATCCAGATCAGTCGGGACTTGCGGGAGTGAGGTATATCTCACATTTTTCTCTATAGTCGAGGTTTTCTCTGTTGGGTGAGTCGGCTTATGGCACCCTAAATGTACTCAGAATATTGCTGCTTAATAATAATAAGCCCTCAGATCTGTTGCATCGGTTTTCTCGCATTAGGTTTTTCTGGGGAGATTTGTTCGAAAAATCTGTGTCCTTTGTCATATGTGCATGATGTTCAGTAAATGATTTATATTTGTGTAGGTTGCTAGTTGTGTTTACTTCGATATTTTTCTAAATATTTTCAGTTAAATAACTTGTGCTTAATAAAACAAGTAGGATAAGTAAATCAATATTTAGCAGTAGGATTTTTGTGCTCGGAAATCTTCACACCATCATGTGGTCTCCATGGGTCTCCAACTATCAAATAAGGCCTCCTCTCTAACGTTAGGTCTTCCTCGAGTGCAATAAGCCCTCCCTAGTCTCTCAATGGGAGACCATCCTCAATTGGGCTCTGAATCAGCTCCTGGGCATTAGGTTGTGTCAAGGCCAACCCGGGGGCACACTGGGTCCAGTGGTGTCATCATGAAGAATCCTCTAAGCTAGGTCAAATTTGACCAACGTCCTGGGTCCTAAAGGTACTTCAGGGCATGTAACATCTTCTTATGTTGTCAAGGGGCTCCAGTCTCTTAATGTTGCATCTACTAAGCCATATATCTCTTTAAACAAGCTTGGGTACTTGTGGAGTGGGTGCCCTTAAGGCTTGGGTTGTTGTGGACCACCTGACAAATACAACATGGATTTTAATGAAAGCAAACATCCATCAGAGACTAAGATCAATAATGCATCTAGTGGACCAAACATAAATGTTAAGGGCATGTTAATACTTCAAAAAATAATGAGCTTCTAATCTCTAGACCAAGTCCTTGCAAAGGTGTTTTATTGCTTTGTAGAGGTGGTTAATAGTCAACCCCATTAAGTGCTTCCATCCCCTTAGGGGAAGTGATAGTTCTCAAGTCGACCCCTCAATCAACAAGAGCTATAATATGTCATAACAAAGGGGAAAAGGCTTCATGGCCAAGTGCCATGGTCAAAAGGAACCAACTGATGGGGTGTCCACATCCTGAGCGTATGGATGTAAGGAGGGAGAAATCGTGGAGGCATGAGTCACCCGACTTAGCCTAATTTTCCCATCCCTCTTGTGCGCCTTTTACTTCTTGATTATTCCTAGTATTGTCACATATAGCTCAAGAGTTAGAGCTTGCTCTTTATGATGTAGCGGTATGATGTAGCTGAAAGGACATGCACGGATTCCTTTTTGATGTAATGGAGCATCATGTTTTCAAGAACTAGGTGATGGCTAATGAGAAGGGTAAAGCTCATGCTAGGTTTTTTCCCACGCACTAATATTATGCCCTGGCCATCATTTGCATTTTCATTTTCCTCTTTTTCTTTTTTTGTGGCCATGATATGCTTTTTCCTTTCTTTTAACTGCATCAATCTCCAAGACAATGGTTTTTCGGCCCTACTCAAGGTATGTGGACATGAAAGTGCCAAATCCCAAAGAGCCATACAAGTTGTACCAAAATAATGGAGGTGAAATATGGGGCTTGTAATGTGGGATGGAAAGTGTTAAGTATGGCATAGGGGAGAGTGGAACATGCTATCTCAATCATGGCTTTACCAGTATTGCCCCTCTTTAACCTTCGTTAATTTTCAGATTGTTCTATGTTGTTTCAATTACTTCAACCCAATTCAATTATTTGTTTTGCAATGCATCCAATTGTTAACAACGTTTCCAATCATAAACAATAATTGAAGATAGAACAATAGATGCAATGACAAAGGAGACAATAGCACAACCACAAGAGATACCAGATTTGGTCAAATACTAGGGAAAAACCCCACTAGGAGGAAAACCCTTTCAAATCTTCTTCTTATTAGTTTGTCATAAAACGTTTCAACAAAGAGTACAATGAGCCCAATACATAATCATCCAGCAAAGATTTTACCTAATACAAATAAAAAACAGACTTTCAGAATCACTAAACAACAGAGAGAAACCTTCCAGCCTTCAGAGATCTCCAGTCAATTGTCAAACCCTAGCTCAGAACCCCAGTCGCACTCAACAAGTTATTCTGCGAGCGACTGTGTCTTCCCGCTCGCTCCCTGAAACATTGTGAGCGAGCGACTATGATCGTCTGGTCGCTCTTTGAAGCATTGTAAGCAAGCGATTGTAGTCGGATATACCCAGATTTATCTCAGAGCCTCGTTCGCACCCTTCAAGATGTTATGCGAGCAACCGTGGCTTCCCAGTCGCTCTCTAAAGCACTGCGAGCGTGCACCTGCAGTAAGATCTGACATGTGGCGAGCGTGCAACTGGAAAACAGAAACCCTAAACACGTGCAAGCCTCATACATGTGATTTCAGACCTTCCACGGGCTTCCTCTGTCAGAACCATGCGAACCAAACAATAGAAGAAGAGAAGAAGATGCTTAATGATGATGTCCAAATGAGCTCGAGGTCTCTTGTATTTATAGGCTTCCATGGGGGTCCATTTGATGTTGAGGCCGACCTGTCTAATTGTACATGGGAAGGTACATAAAGTCAAAATCCAACTTCTGCTTGTCCAAATGAGGTGATCTTTGGGTCGATTTTGGTCCTCTCCAAAAGAGGAATTCAATGAAATCATCATCTTCGTCACATGAGTTGTCCAAGGTGGAATTTGACCCTAGTTGCATAAATTAACACTCCCTCTAAAGTTTAAACTAGGAAGAATTCCACCTGTCAATATATGTTCATTGATCATCATATCACCCTGTCATACTATCATCATGTCGTGTCTATCTTTGCTCAACTCTATCTGTTGAAACATTCTCAAATCCAAAAAGAAGAAGAATCGGGGAGCATTAGCTTCAACCCTCTATCTCATGGGGGAGTCACATATCTCAACCCTATATCGGGCAATAGCCGATATCGAGCAATAGGATATCCAAACACACAGGGGAGCATATCTCAACTCTGGAATCACATCGGGGAGCTTATTTTCAACCCGAAACCACAAAGGGGAGAAAATCTCAACCCAATCCTATTGCCTATCGATCTTCACATTAATGACCCTCAAGAGTCATAAGGTAGAACACCTGCATCATAATCAACTTGGGTTGTATACCCCAAGTACACTCTCAACCCGTTGGCCAAATGGGGAGTGGTATTCCAACAAGGTTGGCATGTGGGTATGATGCCAACTTGGGTATACTCTGTATAGACCAGATAGGGGAGCAACACCTCCAACCCTATGAGTAGATAGGGGAGCAACATCTCAACCCTATGGGTAAAAAATAGGGGTAATACACTATTTTCCAGAGATCCCTCAACCCCAGGAGCCCTCTATCTCAATTCCTCACCCTGGGAGCTCAATAGGGGGGAAGAGTTGGCTCAGTGTCCTCGATCAGCACTACCCCTTATCAGGAGGGTTCACATCCATCAATCCAAGCTGCTCTTTGAAGATCAAGAACTTCCCTTTCAGCATAACCTTGATGAGAATATCTGCAATCTACTCATTTGTTGATATGTGATGGAGTCTAATGGCTCCTCTCTGCACTAGTCTTGAATAAAGTGATGTCGGATTTCTATGTGCTTGGACTTGTCATGAAATACGAGATTTTCTACCAGGAAGATCCCACTCTTGTTGTCGCAATATATCATTGTAGTGTCTAGGACCTGCTCAAATAGCTCTCCAAAGAGCTTTCTCAACCAAACTGCTTTGTAGCTAGCCATGCTAGCAACAATATACTCTGCCTCGGCGGTACTCAATGCTACGGACTTCTGCCTCCTGCTCATCCAAGATATCATGGCAGATCCAAGGCTAAAACAACATCCAAACGTATTCTTCCTGTCGATAACATTTCCTGCCCAGTCAGCATCAATGTATCCATGAATTCGAACATCTCTGGCAGAATATCTTAGACCAAGTGTGATCGTCCCACGCAAATATCTCAATGTGTTTGGTAGCGATCCAATGTTCATGGAGAGGCTCAACCATGAATTGACTCAATGTGTTCACTGCATAACATATGTCTGGATAGGTGTTCAGTGTTCACAAGGAACATCAAATCCCTAATCAACTGTCTATACTTGGATGGATTCGCCAAATCGGGTCCTGCAATTTCTCCACATAACTTCTTGAAGTTCATTTCCATCAGTGTGGCCATGGACTTGCATTCTGTCATTCCAAATCTCTCTAACAATTTCACAACATATTTTCCTTGTGAAAGGAAAATCTCACCGGGCCTTTGCCACACCTCAAGGCCTAGAAAGTAGTGCATGAGTCCAAGTTCCTTCATCTCGAATTCAAAGGCTACTTTTCTCTTGCACTCGATCATTAGAGGCTCACTACCTATTAAGAATAGATCATCAACACATAGAACCAAAATCAATGGCATACCTTGGAATACCTTGAAGTAGAGGTTGGGATCGACATTGCTTCTTGTGAATCCCAACTTCACCAAATAATTGTTTGTGCGGGCGTACAATGCTTTGGGGGCTTGCTTCAAACCATATAATGCCTTCTTCAGCCTGCAAACAAGTGTCTTTCGATCCTCTACTTCAAAACCGCGTGGTTGCTCAACATACACTTCTTCTTGTAACATGCCATGGGCGAATGCAGTCTTTATGTCCATTTGATGAATAGTCTATCCTTGACTTGCGACAAGGGCTATTATTGAACAAATGGTTGTGTATCGAGCCACAGGTGCAAATATATCATCATAATCCTTTCACTCTTTTTGTGAGAATCCTCGAGCCACAAACCTTGCCTTGTATTTCTCAATGCTACCATCAATTCCATTCTTGATCTTGAATAGCCACTTTGAAGTCACCACAGATTTCCCCTTTGGTCTCAACACAACATCCCATACATCATTCTTCATAATCAATTCATATTCCTCGACCATAGCACCTTTCCAAACTTCTTCTTTTACGGCTTTTTCGAAAGTGGAAGGTTCGACTTGAATCATGATGCTCATGGCTACCACATATCCCTGGTACTTGCATGGCTTTTTCCCTTCTCTAAATGATCTTCGAATAGGAACATGTCTCTCAACATCCTGTAGTGTGTCACGGAGCCAAAGTGGTCTCTTCCTAGTAGGAGGATCACTTGGAGGAGGATCTAAGGGATCCATATGCTTCATGGGATCATCAACAATATCAGTCTCGAACTAGGGCACGGAAGGACTATCTGTGAAAATTTTTGAATCTACACTACAAAAATCTGATTTGCAATGCCTACTTGCCTTATTTGATTACAAGTTATTTTCTGAATGTTCAGTAAAATACTAATGCAAATACTCTGCATCCTACACAATTATACAAATCAAGTACTGAAGAATAAGTAAAGAAAATAGACAAAGGATACAGATTTTTCAAACAAATGTCCCCGAAAAAACCCAATGCTGGAAAACCAGTGCAACAGTTTTGAGGGTTTATATTATTAAGCAACAATATTCTGAGTACATCTAGGGTGCCATAATTCGGCTCACCCAACAGAGAAAACCTCGGCAACAAAGATAAATCGTGAGTTTTACCTCATTGTGCAAGTGCCGGCTGATCTGGATCAGACATTGGTCAAACCCCAGCTACCTCTGCGCAGTCTCTACTGTGTAAGCCTGCGTGGGTCTAACTGAGGGACTGCGTCACCCATCCTCTGCGCTGATCTGCCTCTCCAAAAATCGAGTTTAAGCCCCTGCTGACTTAGAAATCCCGATCTCTAGCTGATTCTGGACTGTTCCTTGGAGGCTCTATACTGCCCTTGCGTGAGCCCTGCGTGGACCTGCATCACCCTCTCTAGGGTCTGCATCACCTCTCCTGGTGGCTGCACTGCCTCCTCTGCGTCTCTGCTACCCTTGCTCTGCAATGTACTCTTGGTCCTCCGAGCAATCACTGCATTTGCCCCTCACTGCTTCTCTGAATCACTCAAATTTGATCTTCGTCTGAGCACTGCTCTGTCAGAAGAATTTGATCTCTTAGATCCATTGTGTGTGTTCTCCAAATGACCCCAAGCATTCCTTTAATACTTTTCCAGTTGAAAAATCAACGGTCGTGATCTAATCTCTAATCGACGACTAAGATTAGAAGATACTTGATCCTCGTCACTTAGAACATTCTCACCCACATGTTAAATTAATTGAAGTGAACAAAGTTCCTTCTCAAGTTAAATACTCCAGAATACTTGGAATATGAAAATATCCATTGAGGATACAAATATTATATATTAGAAGATATGAATAAGAATGAATGAATGTTATAAATGAGGCCTGCTTATATAGCTAGGAAGGTGCCTCTTCATGGAAGGTCATGTCCCATTTAGACATGCCTCTTCAACCTAATTACTAATTAACTAATCATTATTTATTGGTTACATTATTTATATTATTTTATCCATAACATTGCCTTCCTCCTCAAAAACCTCTGTTCTCAAAGCTTGTTAATGAAAAGGACTTGATTCTTGTCTCGAAATCTTTGTTGATACTAGACGATATGATCCTTGGAGTGATACATAAAATTGTCGCACGGATGAGGGATCAAAACATCCTAGATCAATCTTTTGTGGAGTCTTGTGGCGACTTGAAACTTGTGATGAATTATCACATGAGCGGATTGCACTGACATTAGTATTCTTTGGAACATCAATTTTCTGTTTATGTTCTGAATACGTAACTTGATCGATTTGTCAAATCTCATGATTTGGATGTCGATAAGGAATTCTAGAAATTTGATTTTCCCTTATCTTGTTTATGTCGTCTCCTTGATTTATTTGAAATACCTGATTTCCTGTACCCAAGGATGTTGAATGGTTAATTTCTAGATCAGAGCCACGCTCTCTAATCCGGGTCCTTGACCGTCAAATTTGTCAACGTCGTTGCTGTTGAAGCGTTTCACTATCAGTCTTGGAGTTTCTCCATTTTCGCCAGTAGGCCCTTGGCCATATAATAATTTTAAAAAATATATATATTAAAAAAATCATAATAATAAAAATATATTATTAAAAAAATAAAATAAAATAAAAAAGGATATTATCAAACAGAAAATACTATAGATAAGGTAATAAAAAAAAATGTATATAAAAAAAGGGGAATTTCAATAAAAATAAAAGAGAGATTACAATTCGGCTGCCCAATATAAGTTTCAGAGTTTCAAAGAAAGAAAAAAATCGTTAGGAAAAACAGAGATTACAATCCCGAGCAACCCAGAAACACTATTATATAATTGGAAATAAAATCAATGGTTTGGTACTGCAATTGTGTTTAATTTCTACATTGCATCGATTAAGTCGACGTATACAGTAAAATTTTGTGTTGATAATTTTTGAAGTAAATCTGACAAGGCAAGAACGATCATACTACTCTCCATGTGTTTAAATTTGATTTTTCACTAGCAGAAGTTATAATGAAAATTTATATATGTTCCGTTGGGCCATAGTAACTCAGTAACTCAGGAGCTATATATATCTTGTTGGAAGTTACAATAATTTCACCATATGAATGCTTTCCACCATTCGTACAACATACCCTTGTCAAAATACCTGTGCAGTTGCCTCTATACAAATAGAGTCACGTCCGTACATGGAATAAGGTTATTTGCAAAGGTTGTAATTTAAATAATTTGCATGCCTTCATATTATTTATATATTAACGTAATTTAAACAAGGCTACTTAGACCATTATTAAATCAAGGGGTGATTTGATTCAAATAAACATAAGCGTATTTGATTCAATAAACATAAGGGTTCAAATAAACACAAGGGTATACTTGAAAGTGCCTTGAGTAAGTAAGGGACGTTCCTTTTGGAATCTCAAAGGTATTAAGCCATAATAAGCCGTGAACATAAATAATAATAAAAAGAACACTATTATATAAATTTATGAAGGTGGTTACGTTTAAATAAAAGTGAAATCATAAGTAGCATTTAGAGTTCTAAGTTTTTAAGATTCAGGAAAAAGAAAGTCAAAGCATACTTTTATGAAAATATAAAATAAATATATAAAGAAAATAGAAAAGAAAGGGGTTATAAAGGTGAAGATTTTTATACAAAGGAAAAGTTATTGGTATATATATATATAAGAAGTCAAAGAGTTATTAACAAGGGGAATTTGAAGGAAATTATATGTATTAAAGAAAAAAAGGATTATATGTGTTAAAAGAAAGTCTGAAGTTATATTGAAAGTTCTACCCAACTTTATAAGGTCAAAGCTATTCAAAAGATATATATATATATATATAAAAGAGATAAATTATAAAGGAAAAAAGGAAGAAACTATTATACTCCTAAAAGTATATAAAGGGATATTTGGAAGTATTGAAGAGAGATATTTGAGGAAAACAAAGGCTATTGAAGGAATTTGAAGGAAGTTATCTCGACAAGCAAAAGGTCATCTAATTCGGAAATGAAGGAAGGAAGATTCCCTGAAACTTCACGTAATTATGCTTCAGTGCTATGTAGAATTAAAGGGTCTATTGTAGGAAAAGATGTCACTATTGTTATCTCACCTGTCGAGGATAAAAAATATATAACACCTAAAATTGCAAACCAATTGGTGATTCCTGAGTTAAATATAATCGAAAAATCAAACCTTTTCGGCAAAAAACAATACGAAATAACGGATTTACTGTTAAACATTGGCGATTATACATTTATATCAAAATTTTATGTTCAATCCCTATGGAGTGATCAAAGTGACATTATTGTGGGATTACCATGGATGGAAACTCTAGGGTCCTTTATCTTAAATACGAAAAAGAAGTTTTTGACATTCTCCCACAAAAAGAAGAAAATAATGATACAGGACATTACCTTGAAGCCAAATTCAGTGACACCTGAAGACATACAAGAAATCTCAAAGGTAATTCTTCAAGAAAGTAAAAAGGCGATACAAACTATGCAAAGAGAAATTGACAAAATCATTGTTTAAAAAAATGAAGAAACTCTGCAACTAAAAGACCATAGTGAAAAATTACTAACACAAATAAAGAAGCTTAAGAAGAAAAAGAAGTCATTAGAAAACAAGGTGCAAAAACTTGTCGAAAAGGAAGCATCAAAATCTTCAAGTGTAGAAATGCAAGTTGAAGAAAAAATGAACATCGATCCAGTAAATATCACGAATCAAAAAGAAAACAACCCAGTTGAAGGAACAACATTTTTGCCAGAAGAAATCCAAATCAATAGAAATCCTTATCGACATTTGAATCACGAAAGTAGACAACTCAATCAAGCTACGTATTCAGAACATAAGCATCAAATAGATATTACGAAGAATATTGAAGTGCGCACAACTCAGTCCAGTGATAATTGTTCATCACAAGTTACCAGTAATCAAAAGGTTCAACAGAAGATTAATTTAGGATGGTCTGATCCCTTCTCAGTGCGACAGTTTTGTTTGTCACTTAGAGAAACATATCAACTTGTATCAACAAAGATGACTATCCTGAGACGAGAAGACAGTCGAAACCGAAAAAGAGATCAAGCCTTCTTTCATCAACAAGCTTTGAGGACAAAGCTTTTTGAGGAGGAAGGCAATGTAATGAATAAAATAATGTAAATAATGATTAATTAGTTAATTAGTAATTAGGCTGAAGAGACATGTCTAATGGGACATGACTTTCCGTGAAGAGGCACTTGTCTAGGTATATAAGCGGGCCTCATTTGTAACATTCAAATAATCATTCACTCATCATACTATTTAATATAATATTTGTATCCTCAATGGATATTCTGATATTCCAAGTCTTCTGGAGTATTTAACTTGAGAAGGAACTTTGTTCACTTCATTAATTCACTTTAATTATTTAATTTCCCTAAGTTAGACTTAGGGTTTCCATTAAAATAATTAATTATTTGAATAACTTAAATTCCGGGTGGAATTTCTCGAAACGATTTCTGGGTCTTGGAGATCTCATGTGTTCTAGCCCCTCCACAAAGTTTCGGAGCTAGAGCACATTCGATGCTACCCAAAAATCAACACTCCCTCTTAGCGAGGAATGTGCTCTAGCAATACTTCGACCTAAGACATCACCCTGATCCATGGCATCGGTCCTCTGCACTGTTGATGCTCGGCTGCTGCCCCTCATCGACTGCGCTACTGATTTTTGTACTGTTGCCCATGTCACTGTCACTGACATTGCCTCATCTATACTGCAACTCCCTATCAAATGCTGCATTATGCTGCTTATAGCACTGCCACCACTAACTGTTGTACTGCAACTCGGATAAGTAAGCAAATGAAACATCCCAAAGACTTGAAATACAAGTCAGTTTGAGTGCACCTCGATGCTGAAGCACCCTCTGCTACTAATCTGCGCTGACCCTCTAGAGATCTGCGCTACTGCTGCTCTGCACAACGTAAGCACTGCCCCTGCGCTGTTGAAATCCATCAACCTCTGTGCTGCTACTGCCTCTGCTCTGTGCTACTCAAGACTTCAGCATCCTAGCTCTGTCAATGTTGTTCTATCATCCTCCGCATCAACTGACTCCAGTCATCCTACTACTGTCATTAAGGGCTCTCGTAGCTCGTATGTGATCCAAGAGTTTGGGCACCTCAAGGATCCTGCCCCTCACACTGAAGCTCAAAAGAGCTACAGATCAATGTCGCCCCACCTCTTTTCCCGAGGCACATGAGCACTCATGGCTACATCATCATCATCTCCATCATTGGCCTTAGCTATGGCAGCCTTCGAATCAGAGTCTTCCTTGCCCTTCTTTTTCATTGGGCAAGTTGTGGCAAAATGTCCTAGTTCACCATACCTGAAGCATCTGAACTTTGAAAGGTATTTCTTCTTCTTCCTCTGTTGCCCATGTTGTCCCTTAAATGCGAGAGCCACATTTCCTCCTACTCTTTCTTGATCTTGATCCCTCCGTTGTTGATTCCCACCTTGGTCATCCTCCTAATCTCTTTTTGTCGAAGAGTTGCCCACATGTTTTCCCAACTTGGAAGCACTGCTTTGCCCAAAATGCCTTGGACAAAGTTCTCCCACTCACAAGTAACTACATTTAGAGCAGTCCTCACCATAAGACCTTCATCAGGTGTGGCCCCCACGGCAACCAACAGATCACGGATCGCCTTCAAACTAATGAGGAAGGGGTCGATCTCTTCCCCCTTCAGCATATGGAATAATCGAAGTTGATTCTCAAGAAGCATCCTCCTCTGAACAGATGTCCCCCGATACAATGTGGTCAAAGAAGTCCACATCTCATGTGTTGTATTCTTCTCAACAACGTGTGGGACCACATGATCCTAAACTCCGTCCATGATTAAGCGCTTAGACTTCACTTGAGCTTCCTCATACTTCTTGAGAGCATCATTATCAACAAGGACAACAACTGCACTCTTGGCGAGATGCTTGGTACGATGCTCATCAAGTACTGACAGGATCCCGGCCTTCCAAATGACAAAGTTGGATGCTCCATCCAACTTGTCCTAATCTCTTAGTCCATGTGTGGCCATCTTTGCTCAACAAAAAATGTTGAACTAATTCTCTTCTGCCTCTTTTGCTGCTGCCCCAGCAAAACTCGGATCTGGGTTTCTTGGCGCTAGAAACCCTCTAAGGAATCACGCTCCCTTTGAAAAATGACTTCCCTTCCGGAAATCCTCTGCCAACTAATATGAAATCATCCCTCTCTGATCACTCTTTGTTGTTGATCAACAGTGGATCTAGACTTCTTGGCGAGAAGTCTTCTGAGGAACTGGTTCCGTCTACTTTGTCACATCCCCATTAGGCATTGTTCTGCACCGACAGAAAAAATGCCCCACTAGCAACTCCTGAAGAAATATCAAACTGCACTTCCAGCCCTTTCAACCGGAAAGACGGAGGCTCAAAATTTTTGGGCTCGCCCAACAAGCACTGCGCTGCCTCTGCGCAGCTACAACGTCACCCTAGTTGGCTGACATATGCTCTACATGAGCCCCTCTGGTGACTGCATTACCCTTCCCTGCCTCTTTCTAGATCTGTGCTATCACTCGGGGTAGCTGCCTTCCTGCAACAAATATTTTTCTCTTTTCTTCTTCATTGATGGCTTCATCTCTACCTAATCTGCAACCGCTCTAATACCATGTGAAAATTTCTGAATCTACACTACATAACTCCTACTGCAGAAATCTGATTTGCATTGCCTACTTGCCTTATTAGATTGCAAGTTATTTTTTTGAATATTCAGTAAAATACTAATGCAAATACTTTGCAACCTACACAATTATACAGATCAAGTACTGAAGAATAAGTAAAGCACACAGATAAAGGACACATATTTTTCGGACAAATGTCTCCGGAAAAACCCAATGCGGGAAAACCGGTGCAACAGTTCTGGGGGTTTATATTATTAAGCAGCAGTATTTTGAGTACATCTAGGGTGCCATAATCCGGCTTATCCAACAAAGAAAACCTCGGTAGCAAAGATAAATCGTGAGTTTTATCTCACTCTGCAAGTCCCGGCTGGTCCGAACCAGACACTGGTCAAACCCCAGCTACCTTTGAGCAATCTCTACGCTTCCACTGCATAAGCCTACGTGGGTCTAACTAAGGGACTGCATCACCATTCCTCTGCGCTAATCTGCCTCTCCAAAAATCGAGTTTCAACCCTGCCGGCTTAGAAACCCCGATCTCTAGCTGATTCTGGACTGCCCCTCGGAGGCTCTGTGCTACCCCTGCGTGGGCCTACGTCACCCTTTCTTGATTGTTGCGCCGCCTTCTCTGCATCTCTGCTGCCCTTGCTCTGCACTGTACTCTTGGTCCTCCGACCAATTACTGCATTTGCCCCTCATTGCTTCTCTGAATCGCTCATATTTGATCTTCGTCTGAGCACTGCTCTGTAAGAAGAATTCGATCTCTTAGATCCACTGTGTGCGTTCTCCAACGGACCCCAAGCCTTCCTTTAATACTTTTCAGTTGACAAATCAACGGTCGTGATCTAATCTCTAATCGATGGCTAAGATTAGAAAAGACTTGACCCTCGTCACTTAGAACATTCTCACCCACATGTTAAATTAATTCACTTTACTTATTTAATTTCCCTAAGTTAGACTTAGGGTCTCCATTAAAATAATTAATTATTTGAATAACTTAAGCTCTGGGTGGAATTTCTCCAAACAATTTATGGGTCTTGGAGATCTCATGTGTTCTAGCCCCTCCACTAAGTTTCGGAGCTAGAGCACATCCAATACTACCCAAAAATCAACACCATCTAGAATATCCCTGTCATCATTTCTCTTCTCAGGAGTAGGAGGTGGGGGAACGTCTTTTTCTTTTCCAATTGCAAAATCTTCATCAAATGTTACATCCTTGTTAATTTCAAACTTCCTTTGACCAGGAATATATATTTTATATGCTTTAGAATTTTCACAATAACCAACAAATGTACCTTTTCTTCCTGTAGCCTCCAACTTGCTCCTTTTGTCCTTCGACACATGAAAATACACAAGGCATCCAAAGATACAAAGATGGCTAATGTTGTCCTTGACACCTGCGAACACTTCTTTGGGGGTCTTGTTTTCCGATGCTTGTTGAGGCACCTTGTTTCAAACATATACTGCAGCATGCGTTGCTTCTCCTCAAAGGAATTTTGGCAACTTTTGATCATGGAGCATGGCACGGGAAACTTCCAATATAGACCTATTCTTCCTTTTCGCTAATCCATTTTGTTCGGGTGTATATGGCATAATTGTTTCCTTTTTTATTCCTTCTTTCTTGCAAAATGATATGAACTCATTTGACATGTATTCCCCACCATTGTCGGACCTGGATACTTTGAAAATCTTCCCTTTTTTATTTTCGATCAAAGCTTTGAACTCCTTGAACATTTTGAAGGATTCATCCTTGTGCTTCAAATAGTATATCCATGTCTTTCTTGAGAAGTCATCAATGAAGGTGATGTAGTAGAGATGACTACCAATAGAATGCACAGGCATCGAACCACATATATCAAAATGAATGAGATGGAGGATGTCATTTTTCTTGTTCTCACTAGAGGGTAATGGTCCCCTTGTCTTCTTTCCACTCGCACAACCTAGATATACTCGGTCATGTTGGGCTTGAACATCGGGAATACCAAAGACCAATTTCTTCAATTTCATAAGAGCATCATAATGTAGATGAGCCAATATTAGGTGCCATAACTCGCTTAGCTGATTAGTATTATGAACCAATGCTAGAAGTGGTCTTCCTGTGACTCTATGGAGTCCTTCAAATCTTGATCCTAATGTGAAAGCATCTCTCCTATGTGAACCAGTAGACCAAGACAGAAATTTTCCTTTGATGAAGGCAACCCTCATCCCTTTATCTTCCAAAGCGGATATAGATACCAAATTCTTCTTTAATTCCAGAACATACATATCATCATGCAACAAAACTGATTCCCTAGAATTTAAGTGAAATTTGATAGATCCATAACCTTTCACGGGATCAGTGGAGTTGTCTCCAAGAATAATCTTTAGCTTAGTCTCCCTCTCTACTAGATTAGAGAGAACTTCCTTATATCCAAAGAAATGATGAGTGGCCCCACTATCAATCAACCAACTATCCCACAAATCCGAAGGAGAAGAACTAGTAAGGGCAGAAATAAGAATGTACTCAGATTGATTTACAACATTACCTTCATACGTGGAAAATCTTGACTTCTTTTGAGGACGACAATCTTCTTCATGGTCGCTAGAGGTATCTCTTCTTCTTTTTTCATATCTTCATATTTTCTTCTTTGATTATTGTATTTGTTGTTGATGCTTCTAGTGATGTAATGTGGTCCTTTGTTCTTCTTGGGACAATCTCGATCATAATGACCCTTCTTGTGACAATTATAGCGTTCAATATGAGATGATGTTCTATCATTTCTTCTTTTTGCATTTTGAGGAGGAGGCTTTCTTGATGGACCTCCTTTTCCTTTCTTCTTCTTTTTGACATGAGTGATATATGCAGCGGGCTCTCCCTCTTCATGCTTTTGAATTCTACCTCTTGATACCATCCTTGATTCTTCTTTTGTAAGCTTTCTAACAATTTCATCAAATGACAGGAGGACATTGTTGTTGCTTATAGTAGTGATGAAGGTTTCCCAAATAGGAGGGAGAACTCTAAGAGTAACAATCACTAATTCCTTGTCAGCCACAGATTCTCCAACTAACGGCAATTGATCTCTAAGGCGAGATATCCTCATGATATAGGATTGTGTGAAAATTTCTGAAACTACTTAACAAAAATTTCTACTGCAGAAATCTGGTTTACTTTTCCTACTTGTGTTTTTAATTATACAAGTTATTTTCAGAAATATTCAGAAATAGCGAAGTAAACACACTGCAGATCTACACATACATACAGGTCAAGTACTAAAGAATAAAGCATACATGATAAAGGACACAGTGTTTTTTGGACAATGTCCCTGGAAAAACCCAATGCGGGAAAACCGGTGCAACAACTCTTAGAGGGTTTTATTATTATGCAGAATGTTTGAATAAAATCAAGGGTACCAGTAGTGGTTTTCCCAACAAAGAAATCACGGCAGATGTACCTCTATCACTCGGAGACATAAAATATGGCTAGTTCAGCTGAGGCTTCACACCTTCTGGATCTGCTGAATACAAGCCCTTTCTAGCCCACTGGAAACCCCAGCGCTGCCTCTCCCAGCACTGTGTCAGCTTTGCGTCCCTACTAGAGCCTCTGTGCAGCACAGGCTGCTCCTGGATCACCTTGAATGGCCTGCATCAGTCTCTACACTGCCTCTGCATGAGCCTGGTTGGGTTGTGTCCCTCCTGCTGTGTCTCTGCACTGCCTGGTATGGATCTGCCTCTCTTACTGTGTATTCTCGGCCTCGGATCCGAATAATCCCTCATCGATCTGCCCCTCACCAGCACTGCAAGCTTACTCGAAACTCTCAGCAAACCACACCCCAGAATTTCGACTTAGCTCAAGTGCTACCGCTCTGTGTGTATTATCCAACTAACCCCAAGCATTCCTTTAATACTTTTCTCGTTGAACATTCAACGACCGTGATCTAATCTCTAATCGACGGCTAAGATTAGAAAATACTTGATCCACGTTACTTAGAACATTCTCACCAACATGTCTAAATTAATTCACTTTACTTATTTAATTTCCCTAAGTTAGACTTAGGGTCTCCATTAAAATAATTAATATTTTGAATAACTTAGGTTCCGGGTGGAATTTCTCCAAACGATTTCTGGGTCTTGGAGATCTCATGTGTTCTAGCCCCTCCACAAAGTTTAAAAGCTAAAGCACATCCGATGCTACCCAAAATCTCAACATTCCCTCTTAGCGTGGAATGTGCTGTAGCAACACTTCACTCTAGAAGCATTACTCTGATCCATGGCATCGGTACGTTGCGCTGTTGATGCTCGGCCTGCTGCCCTTCATCCACTACGCTGCTGCCTTATGTACTGCTACCCATGACTCTGCCACAGTCACTGCCTCATCTGTATTATAGC
This sequence comes from Pinus albicaulis, assembly GCA_034641835.2. Taxonomy (NCBI): domain Eukaryota; kingdom Viridiplantae; phylum Streptophyta; class Pinopsida; order Pinales; family Pinaceae; genus Pinus; species Pinus albicaulis. The sequence goes on along the minus strand of CM076573.1, from coordinate 305,221,201 downwards.
TCCCTCTCCAATGCTGCACCATGTTGCCCATAGCACTGCCAGTGCTAACTGCTGCACTGCAACTTAGTTGCTGAGAAGTAAGCAACTGAAGGACATCACCCAAAATACTGACAAACAAGTAAGTTTGGATTCATCTCGATACTGAAGCACCCTCTGTTGCTGCTCTGTGTTGTTCGCTGCTTTGCACTGCGTAAGAACTTCCTCTGCACTGCTGAAATCCCATCAGCCTTTGTATTGCTACTTCCACGTTATTGTTGCCTCTCCTCTACGCTGCTTTAGTCTTCAGCATCCTAGCACTGCCAAAGTGCCTCCATGATCCTCTTCAACAATTAACTCCAGTCATCCTGCTACTGTCTTTATGGGCTCCTATAGCTCGTATGTGATCCAACAGTTTGGGCACCTCAAGGATCCTACCCCCATCTGCAGTTCAAGTGAACTACAGATCAATGTCGCCCCATCTCTTCTCTCGAGGTACATGAGCACTCATGGCCACATCATCATCACTATCATCATCCCCCTTTGTTGCCACAACCTTAGAATCTGAATCTTCCTTGCCCTTCTTCTTCTAAGGACAAGTATTGGCGAAGTGTCCCAATTCGCCAAATCTGAAGCACCGGACCTTTGAGAGGTCCTTCTTCTTCTTCCCTTGTTGTTGCCTCTGTGCCTTTGATGCAAGAGTTGCATCTTCCTCCTCCTCTTTCTTGATTTTGGTTCCTCCACTGCTACTGCTCCTCTTGGTTATTCTCCTGATTTTTTCCTGATGAAGGATTGCCCACATGTCCTCCCAATTTGGAAGTTGTGCTCTACCCAAAATACTTTGGACAAAGGTCTCCCAATCATCGGTCACTGCATTCAGGGCAGTCCCCACCATGAGACTTGTTGACCACACTTTGTCAACGACCCCATAGCAGTACACCCCCATTTTTTCAAATGGGATTCATCATGTTCGACGTGTTCACGCCATTCAGATTTCATGATCAGTCGACAGTTTTATAAATGATGTAAACCCATTATGCATGTTTATGATGTAAATGATTTAAGTAAGACCACTATGTATGTAACAACCTAGGTAAGCCTAGTATTTTGGTGATGATTTCTATCCTAGGAGGTTTTTTATCTCATTGATTCATTTGTGTTTCTTGACACAAGTGATCGGCAGAGTTTTCCCCTCCAGCCTCACCCCAAAGATAGAGTGGATTTTGTCATCAAGATGCTAAGTGAGTCCTAGTGTTTTCTATCGAGTCTTTGTAAAAATAGTTTGAGAATAATCCTAGCTAATTGGCTAGATTATTTTATTACAAGCTACTTGGTCTATTAGATCATGTTTTGAATCGCAGAATTGGGTAGCTATTTGAGGGTCTATCACGAATGGGTATTCCCCCTTTATGTGTCTAAATGTATTTATCTTATGTAAAGAGAGTTGGAAAAATAATTAAATCTCTTCTCAGTCAATTAATTAAATTTTCTGGCCAATTTAAATAAAAAATCCTAAGCCAGAAATTTAATTAATTTTAAGTCCTAGGTGAGTTAAAATTATTCAAAGGCAAAATTCGTGGGTCCTTAAAAAATAAATTTTTAAAGGTCCCAGGCCAAGGGAATATTGAGAATTTCAAGAAATTTTGGACTCTTGGGCCTTGGTGGTTAAATCAAAGTCAAAATTTTGAGGTAATTAACTCAAAAATATTATTTTTGAGTTAATTAAAATGGAATTAAATGATAAATTCGAATTTCCTCAAAATTATAATTTCGACGGTCCAAATTAAAAGATAATTAAACGTTTTTCGACGGTCGAGATTATTTCGACAAAGATCAACCGAACTAGCCGTTAGAGATTTTATCTTATAAATTAGAGGTCTTTGTATGTCGTTTGCATCCGATCTTTGGATCGTGCACTTGTTCTCAGAAGCTCTTGTAATTTTTTTATCAAGAAAGCATAAAGAATTTGGGGTTACAAACTTTGGTGTTCCTTTTCCAGATCTAAGTGGTGATATTGTCTCTAAATTCTGCTACTTTTATTGGCATTTGATGGTTGATGGCCTTTATGGATTGATCTGCATATAGGTATCTTGTGCAGTTTTCTGGGTTTTCTTAAATTTCATTTTGATTTGACAAAAATATTAGTTATCTATATTTCTGAAAGGTCTCATGGCTATTTTTTAAATCTCTATCAATCTAAAATTTAGATCTAAGTGTGCAAAAATCATTATTCAAGATTTGAGTGTTTGGGGAAATCTTCAGTTAGATCAGCCAACTCTCAGATTTCAGAAAATCTGAAAAAACCCATTGTTTCCTAATTTCTAAGGTTATCTTACGAAATTGTTTTTGCAGGGTCTTTCTAGAGCTTGTGCCTAAATAAAAAAAAAAAAATTATCTTCATTTTTTTTGAGTTTAAAGTTAGATCTGGCTAGTAAGAGCCTTAGATCTTCATATCTGGGAGTGAAGTCAGACTTATACTCCTCAGATCTGAAAGATCTGCAACTCTTGTGCATAGATCTGTAAATATATTGTATAGATCTGTAATTTACATGTGTAGATCTGAAGTTTTGTAACATAATTTTGAATTCTAACATTTGAGGTTCTAGGATTTTCGCTATTTTTATACACATTGGGTATTGGGTTTCTTTTTTCACTTGTGCATGATTAGATCTAAAAAATCAGCCAAGGAAATTTTCAGATCTGAAAAATCAGCCAAGGAAATCTTCAGATCTGAGCCAGATCTAGACCCTTAAGGGCGTATAGGTTTTTGAGACTATTTTTTGCAGGATTTTGGTCTAAAAAATTCTAATTTTCAAGCGGCAACATTATCTCAAAATTTCAAAAATTCTCAACGATGGGATCTTCATAGCCTTGGGCTAAGGGTTTGATTTCTAAACTCTTATTTTCTGCAAATTTTATTACAACAAGCAAATCACAAATAATTAGGCCCTAAAAACACATTTTATATGGTCAAAATGGTTTAGAATTGCAAAATCTTCATTTTCAAAATTTTTGGCCATTTGGACATCTTTAATTTTGCCTAGAACTGATTTTGAAGTTTTCTAGAAATCCTGCATAACTGTGAAAAATCAAATCTGAACATTTCTGATGCATATCCTTAACAAGGTCCATAAAATCTGAATTTTCAATTTTTCGGCAAAACTTACTATTTTTAGACATAGAGGGGATCATTTTCAATATTTTCAATTTGTTGATCTGTTATCAATTTACTGTTGTTACAAACTTATCAGTTCTGAAAATTACTGAATCAAACTCTCTTAAAGCCTTGAAATTGAAATTTTCAAATTTTAATATATTTTTTGTTATTTCTGAAAGTATTTGGCAGCTATTTTGGGCAGTATTATCCTGCTGATCTATCACTATTTCACTACTGAAATAAAAATATCAGATCTGAAATTTCTCTAAATCAAGCCCTAAAAATTGATTTTTCTTCAAGTTCAACAATTTTTACTATTTTTAGTCATTTTAGGAATTGGTGCCGGTATCGTTTGTTTGTTGATCTATGGTTTAAATTACTGCTATAATTTATATTTCAGATCTGAAATCTTGCTGAAAAATATATCCTAAGTTTGACTATAGGAAAAAATTTAATTTTTGGATTTGCATTTTTAAGAACATCATTTAATCCATAAATTGCTTGATGAAGTGGTTTTATTAGCATTATACTTTCATGGTATATCTGGATGAATAATTACTGAGATTTAAGTGCTAGTAAATTTCATATGTTTCAGTTGGGTTTGATGATCATTGGCATCTGAGTTTTGGAACGTGTTCTATCAATTAAAATTACCTAATGTTTAATTAACTTTTGTTTAATTTACTTGAATTATTGGATGTTTATTGAATACTAATGATTGGGAAATCTTTTCAAGTAAGTGTGATTGATATCTGATTTTGAGAGCTCTATTGTGGATCTGTATATCTTTTAATCGAGTAATTTTGGCATCTTCATAATTGACACTCTCGCTTAAGTACTTAGTGGTTAGATCAGATTAGTTATAATCTAAGTGCTTTAGGCTTTTTAACATTAACTCTCATCTTTGAAGCTTGCTTCATCTCGCTCTTTCTTCAAACCATTTTCCTTGCATTCTGCATTCTAAATTAACTAACATTGCATAGCAGCAGTTTCTCATCAAGTACATGGTTGTAATTTCCTTAGCAGGATAGTTGACTCCATAAGGCACTGGTATCAATCTTTCCAATTCAATCAAATCATTTAATCTTGCTAGATCTTTTACAAGTATTTGGTCGTTTAACTGTGTCTCCCGAATTGGTTGGTTTCCAGCGAGTTCTCCTTCATTCCATTTCCATAGGGTCTACCCCCCTTAGTCTGCTATAAGGAGACAACTTAAATAGAGAGATTGGGGATCAAGGTGACAGCCCCCGATCTGAGCCATTGTTGCGGTGCCTAAACATTTTGTGCGACAACAAGACCGTCATCAAGAGTTTCCCCCATTGCAACCAGCTGATCTCGAATACCCTTCAATCTAAATAGGAAAGGATCGATCTCCTCTCCCTTGTGCATCTCAAATAGTCATATTTTATTCTCCAGAAGCATCTTCCTCTGGATGGAGCTACCTTGATACAGCATTTCTAGTGCCTGCCATATTTCATTTGTCATCTTCTTTTCGGAAATATGTGGGGCCACATGATCCTTCACCCCATCCATGATCCAGCGCCTGATTTTCCTCATACTTCTTTAGAGGATCAGCATCGACCGAAACAACCACAACCTTCTCGGCATGGTCTCTGATACGATACTCGTCAAGGACTGACAGGATCCTGTCTTTCCAGATAACAAAGTTAGACACACCGTCCAACCTATCTTGATCTCTCAATCCGTGTGAGGCCATCTCTACTAAAAAATGTCAAAGCGAAAAGCTCTTCTCCCTTCTACTACTGCTACTCTCAACAAGAGACCGGATCTGGGTTTCTTGGCGATAGAAACCCTCTAGAGACTATGCTCCCTCTGACTAGTTATTTCCCTTCTAGAAATCCTCCACCAACTCCGTCGAATCAGCTCTCTACAATCACTTCACCGATCGAATCTCATATTTCTTGGCTGGAAAATCTGTTGAGGAACTGTTTCCCCTTACTTTGTCAACCCTGCTAGACATTGTTCTGCACCGACAGAAACAATGCCCCACCAGCAACTTCAAAAGATCAAACTGCACTTCCAGCACCGGCAACCGACACAACATCACTCCCTTTCGGACTGTGTCACCCTCTTGGGCCTGCATCAGCTCTGTGTGAGCTTGACAGGCTCTACATCACCCTTCTGGGCCTGCGTTAGTTTTGCATGAGTAGACAGGCTCTACGTCACCCCTGCAAGGTCTGCGCTACCTCTCTCTAGATCTGTGTAGCTTCAGCCGCCTTCCTGCAGCAAAAGACTTCGTCGCTTCGCTGATGGCTTCAACTCCCCCTGATCTACAATAGCTCTGATACCATGTGAAAATTTCTGAAACTACTTAACAACAATTTCTACTGCAGAAATCTAGTTTACTTCTCCTACTTGTGTTTTTAATTATACCATTTATCTTCAGAAATATTCAGAAAATAGCGAAGTAAACACACTGCAGATCTACACATACATATAGGTCAAGTACTGAAGAATAAAGCATACATGACAAAGGACACAATGTTTTTTGGACAATGTCCCCGGAAAAACCCAATATGGGAAAATCAGTGCAGCAGCTCTTAGATGGTTTTATTATTATGCAGAATATATGAATACAATCAAGGGCACCAGTAGTGGTTTTCCCAACAGAGAAATCATGGCAGATGTACCTCTATCACTCGGAGACAGAAATATGGTTGATTCAACTGAGGCTTCACACCTTCTGGATCTACTGAATATGAGCCCTTTCTGGCCCACTGGAAATCCCAGCGCTGCCTCTCCCGACACTGTGTCAGCTCTACGGCCCTACTAGAGCCTCTGCACAGCACAAGTTGCTCCTGCGTCACCCCTCTGGGCTCAGTGCTACCTCTGCGTCACCCTGAAGGACCCGAGTCAGCCTCTACGCTGCCTCTGCGTGAGCCTGGCTGGGCTGCATCCCTCCTGCTAGGTCTCTACACTGCTTGGTACGGATCTGCCTCTCTGCCTATGTACTCTCGGCCTCGAATCTGAATAATCCCTCATCGATGTACCCATCACCAGCATTGCAAGCTTACTCGAAAATTCTCAGCAAACCACGCCCCAAAATTTCGACTTAGCTCAAGTGTTACCGCTTTGTGTGTATTCTCCAACAGACCCCGAGCCTTCCTTTAATACTTTTCTCGTTGAACATTCAATGAACGTGATCTAATCTCCAATCGACGGCTAAGATTAGAAAAGACTTGATCCATGTTACTTAGAACATTCTCACCCACATGTCTAAATTAGTTCACTTTAATTATTTAATTTCCCTAAGTTAGACTTAAGGTCTCCATTAAAATAATTAATATTTTCAATAACTTAAGTTTTAGGTGGAATTTCTCCAAACGATTTCTGGGTCTTGGAGATCTCATGTGTTCTAGCCCCTCCACAAAGTTTCAGAGCTAGAGCACATCCGATGCTACCCAAAATCTCAATATATTGTACAACTTCTCCTTTGTTCATCTTGGTGTCTTTGAGTTGATCTTTCAAAGAGATGATCTCATTCAAATTGTCGATTTCATACAAGCGAACTATCTTTTCATACCTCTCTCTGGACTTCCTCAAATTCCCAACATATGCAAGTAAATTATCTTGTAAACCATCAGCTATAATTTGCTTTGCTTTGGACTCACCTTTCTTGTACCTATTTTTTATGGAAGCGGAAGCATTTTCTAGAGGCTCGGGCACTCTTCCTTTAATGTAATCCAACATATCATTGTTGTCAGCTATGATCTCCAACCTGAATTTCCATGTAACAAAGTTTGATGAGTCGCCCAACTTCTCATGGCCCTTGAAGGTGGAGGAAGACATCTTGATTTTGACTAGATAAGCTCCTCTAACTTTCCAAGGATGATGGCTTCAATGCAAGTCTCCTTTTGGGCTTTGTCCTTCACCTTCGCTCTAATACCATGTTAATTTTCAAATTGTTCTATGTTGTTTCAATTACTTCAGCCCAATTCAATTCTTCATTTTGCAATGGATCCAATTATTAACAATGTTTCCAATCATAAACAGTAATTGAAGATAGAATAATAGATGCAATGACAAAGGAGACAATAGCACAACCACAAGAGACACCAGATTTGGTCAAAGACTAGGAAAAAACCCCACTAGGGGGGAAACCCTTTCAAATCTTCTTCTTATTAGATTGTCATAAAATGTTTCAGCAGAGAGTACAATGATCCCAATACATAATCATCTACGAAATATTTTACCCAATACAAATCAAAAATAGACTTTTAGAATCACTGAACAACAAAGAGAAACCTTCCAGCCTTCAAACATCTACGGTCAACTATCAAACCCTAGCTTAGAATCCCAATCGCACTCATCAAGTTATTTTGCGAGCGACTATGTCTTCCAAGTTGCTCCCTAAAACACTGTGAGCGAGCTATTATGATCTCCTGGTCACTCTGTGAAGCACTGTAAGCAAGCGACTGTGGTCGGATCTGCCCAGATCTATCTCAGAGCCTCAGTCGCACCCTTCAAGATGTTATGCAAGCGATTGTGGCTTCCTAGCCGCTCTCTGAAGCACTGCGACCATTCGACTGCAGTCAGATCTGACCTGTGGTGAGCGTGCAACCAGAAAACATAAACCCTAAACACGTGCAAGCCTCAGACTTGTGATTTCAGACCTTGCTTCCTCCGTCAGACCTATACGAACCAAACAATAGAAGAAGAGAAACAGATGCTTAATTATGATGTCCAAATGAGCTTGAGGTTTCTTGTATTTATAGGCTTCCATGGGGGTCCATTTGATGTCCATTTGATGTTGAGGCCAACCTGTCCAATTGTACATGGGAGGGTACATAAATTCAAAATCCAACTTCTGTTTGTCCAAATGAGGTGATCTTAGGTCAATTATTGTCCTCTCGAAAAGAGGAATTAAATGCAATCATCATCTCTGTCATATGAGTTGTCCAAGGTGGAATTTGACCCTAGTTTCATAAATTAACAACCTTAAGGCCTCAAGGAAGGTCATACTAGACTAGGGATAAAAATTAACCCCCTTGGTAAGGTGAGAGAACAAAATTATGGTCAAGGTCTATCATTCTTCCAAATCACCCCGTCATCCATACCCAAAAAAAACAAGTATAAGCACCTGATTGCAAAATGATCAAAGTAACCTTTTGAATAGTAGCCCGCCTTCATCTCAGTGCAAATGTCAAATGCTGAGAGGTCTATGGCTGATGCAAATGGCAAATGCACATGTCATATCATTGTTAAATGGTGGCTGACAAGGGCTACTAGTTGGCTGGATATCAAATGTAGGAGAAAAAATTCCTCCTATGAGGTTACCTAATTTGGTGGGGCAGGGACCACATGCATATTTCTAGAGAGCATCTAACAAGAGACACAATAGCTTTGAAACAAATCACCAAAGCCCCAAACATGTCCTTATCTCTTGTCTTCTCTACAATATGAGCGATGAATGATCTTTCACAGAGTCAAGAATGATTTTCTTTTCCTTGGCCTCTTTATTACAATGAGTAGTCAACTGTGCTAAATTGACAAGTTCTAGAACCACTTTCACGACATGATCCCAAAGATAGTCTTCCTCCATAAACATCTATAACATAAGCTTCCAAGGAACAAAATGGGAAGCTCCTCCCAACCTATCACACTCTCTAAGACCAAAAATCATCTTGCACATCCTAAAACAATCCTCAAATGCCAAATCAATAGCACATAAAGTAGACAAAACATTAAGGGAACGTTGAGGTCTAGAATGGGTCTCTTAAGGAAAATAATAAAATAATAGTTAAAATATAAAATAGAGATGCATTAGAGCAAATTTCATCCTAAAAGTGCCCAAGAAATTTTCACGTAATTTTCATGTCATAATATGTAAGCCAATCAAAATCCTTTAAATTTAAAAAGAGGTACATGTAAATATTTTGGAGGGGAAAGAAGAAAAACTATTTTTTTAATTGTATTTTTGGGTTATCTCGTTATAGTTTTACCCAAATTTCAATTGTAGACATTCATTAGATGCGGAATTAAATTCAACATCCAACGAGTACCCGTTATGCATATTTTTGAGAAGACCCACATCGATAAAAATTGAAGATACATCAAAAAAGCGTGTTGAAACATGTTTTTTTAATGTATCTTCAATTTTTATTAATGTGGGTCTTCTCAAAAGTATGCATAATGGGTACTTGTTGGATGTGGAATTTAATTCTGCATCCAACGAGTGTTTACATTTAAAATTTGAATAAACCTATAAGGATATAAGACACAAATACAATTAAAACAAAAAGTAGTTTTCTAATTTTCCCTCCAAAATTCATAACTCGTATTTTATTATTTTAACTATTATTTTAATAGTTTTCCTTAGGATGTCACTTTCAGGCTGAAATTTCCTCTAATGAATTTTTTAAGGAAAAGAAAGAAAACTACTTTTTTTTTTCAACTTATCTCCTTATAGGTTTACTCAAATGCCAAGTATAGACACCTGTTGGATGCGAAATTAAAATTTCGCTTTAATTCCACATCCAATGACTAAACACTTTGGAGTCTGCACACTTTTGAGTAGACTCACAGTGGAAAAAAAATTGAAAATATATTAAAGGATGTGTTTCTTGAATTCAGAATTTAATTTTGCATCCAACAGTTGCCTACACCTGACATTTGAGTAAACCTATAAGAAGATAAGCCGAAAATACAATTAAAAAAATATTTTTCTTCTCTTCTCTCCAAAAACATTTACCCCTGAGGCTAACATCATCATCTTGAATCTTATTGGTTCTTTTAAAATTTATTTTGTTGGTACAATTTTGTTTGTTTTGAGGCCCATTTTTACCTCAAAATTCCCCTAATAACATTCTAGGTTCTAAGCACTTCTTCCAAGCAAGTTGGTGTATCACATAAAGCAAACTCAACAAGTTCAAGAACCTCTCCCAAGTAGAGCAATGCGGAAATATCAACTAAATATTTCACTAAGAGAGTGATCTCAGCCAAAATAGTTTTTTCATACCATGTAGAAATTTCAAATATTCTAGTTTTAATGCAACTTTAAAAATTCCACCTGTTTCCTAAAGGTTTCCCTGATCTAGTTCATGTGAATTTACATCCTTAGGACTTATCTGAAATATTATAAAACAGCAGTGAGCAGAAAACAATATTTCACTTCTAAACAACCCCAATCCATTGGGCAATTCAAGAGAAAAGATATGAAAACTTAAGCCACAAGTTTCAATGTGGTAATTCAAGAGAAAAGATACCAAAACTTCTGCCGCAAGTTTCAATGCTCTTAGACAATTTTATCATGAACTAACCAAATCTGAAAATCACTTTATGACAACAACACTAACAGAAGATCCCCAGATGCGGGTGACATGACGCAAACGTGCAAAGCCAATTCTTCCCATGCACAGGTTGACGAAGTCCTATACCGCTAGCTCTAACCTGATGCGGAACCTCCTCTCAGCAATCATTCACATGAGCACCCTGATGCACCTGATCTTCTGCCATACACTAAATCACATGCAACCCCATGTGCACTGTCCCAACTCGCATATGAGAGTGTGTCACCAAATCGCACAGCATTTGTGCTTGTGCCACAGGTCTTCAAAAGGCGCGGTCTTTCCTCACTTTGTCATCCCTATGCTGCTCCATTTGGCCTCCAGAGCCATCCTCGCCTCCTCCCTTTCCATTCTACTGCTGCCTCAATGTCACCGCGCGCTACCCCAGCTGCGCTCTCTCCCTCCTGCGTGCCACCATACTGGTGCTAGCCTGCTGGGAGCCTCCCCCGCTGTTTCCCCTCAGGCTGCATGCTCCCCGCGGTGTCCCCCCTTGTTGCGCGCCCCCCTCTGGAATTCCCCGCTTCTTCGGATTCACCCCGTTGCGCGCTTTCTGAGGCAGGCTCCCTCGTCGCACGCTGCCCTTTTGCTCGCCCCCTGCTCCATAACTCCCTATTGCGCACCTCCCTATTGTGCTTCTCTGTCACATGCTCCCATGTTGAGCACGCCATCGCTCTTGTAACAGCCTCTCCCTCTCTGTCGGTTTACCTCCCCATGGCTCCGCGTCAGCGCCAATAGACCATCAAGGGTAGCCAAAGAGGTGCTTTCGCAGGTCACTATCATTGCGATTAGGATAATTGTTTGGAATCCATTGAGGGCTCCTCTTTTGGCAGCCATGACAGGGAAGCACCATAGCAGTCTGAGCGCACCCCGGAGGAGATCGCCTTAGCTCAAGAAAATCAGAGGGGCAGAAGAGGCCCCAGGAAGTCCACCATTGCGCACCTTGAGCAGCCCACTCCTCGCAAATCCGAGCCTCTCCCGATTCAGGAGGCTACGGGGGAGGACACAGCTGTATGGATCATGGACTCGGACGGAGTTTGGACGCGTGTTCTGACGCTGAGTACCCAGTCGCTCCCATCCTCTACGCAGCCACAACAAAGCCCCCGCACGTGCCTTCCGTTGAGGAAGAGGCCATTGCGCAGGAATATGGATGTCGCATTGAGGAGGAGGACCGTGCTACAGAGGATGATGAAGGAACACCATGACTGCGCGGTTGCTCGGCTCTTTCCTATTTTTTGTTATTTCAGCACATACTATAGATCTTTTGTTTTTATATGTGTCATGGTACACTTTGTAAATATTGACTGTTTGAAGCTACTAAGGGGCTGGTTTCCTCCTAGGAGGCAGCCCCAAACCTGCACTATTTTGAAAGCCTCTAAAGCTGGGATTGGTTAAGCACTGCTTACCATCTCAGCCCAAAGCCTATGTAAAGTTCTCTTTTGATCTAATATAGTTTAGCCTAACTTACCAAAAACAAAACAACACTAACAGAAGTAAATTATGTCTTATTGTCTTCAATATCAATCTTAAACCTTTAACAATTTCAGCCTCAACTTACATCAAATCAGCAAGGCATACAAGCGCTTGAAATTACCAATCCAAGAAGATAATGATAGCTGAGAATCAGATCTGCAAGAAGACAATTTTGGATACCTGAAAACTTCCAACATATAGATAAATATAGAGTTGAAAAACATACTCTCAACTTAAGATCAGACGGTATAATCCTTCAAGTTCTCCAAATCCCTAGCTAGAGAAAAACATGAAAAAACTTAGCTTTACGAAAGATACTCCAACAAGCTGGATTCACAGTAGCAACTCCTCATCAAATCGGATTAAGCTACTGTTGAGAAAACGTAATACATGTAAATATATCTGAGGTATTTTACAACATAAGGGGCACTAGTTTTTCATGAAAGATACTAAAATGAGAACATAAGTATACTTACAATAATAAACCGTGTTTTTATTTTTTGTTTTCACTTACTCTTTCATCCTTTTTAGGTTTTTATTTTTTATTTTATTTTTGGATATGTTGGCTTTGTAAAAGAATCTAACGGCTTCTTTGAATAGGAAATGGGGTAGTCTAGACAGAAATTTTACCTTCCAAAGTTCTATACAAATACATATCTCATTTTAAAATGAAACTTACTCTTCTGTCATCTCTATGTTATTGAAAAAGTAATAGAATTACAATTCATATTAATCATCATCTCTTATATATATCTCATTTTAGAATGAAACTTACTCTGCTTTCATCACTACGTTATCGAAGACAGTAATAGAATTACAATTCATATTAGTCATTCAAACATTCTTAAGTTAAAAACACAGAGAGATAATCTAACCTAAGCCAAAGTAAATAACTGACCATTAATTTCAGCAGCTCTTCATTTAGCAATTTTTTTCCGAAGAGTTGTGCAGCTATAGAAAGTGCAAAGTCCAATGTTGACCTAGGGCTTTGGCTAGATGTGACCATCCCATCTACCTGCATCCTAGCGTCAACGGCAACAGTAGAAGATAGCTGATCCATGAATGAAGGCTGACATGTTGCCTTCTAGTATCAACAATAAATACAGTCAGCATCAAATTTGCTTCCACAATATATATTTAGCTTGCTATGACAATATAGATATTTATTCATAGCACATCCAATGAATCATAGAAATTCCTAAAAACTCCAACACCAATTGCCTATATGGACAATGAAAGATGCAATGTGATCACCAAAGAGTTAAAACAATAGCATGATGGTGAATGTTGTTAATTATACTAAATTACATGCTAGCCGATAAGTTAAGAATATATCTTGAAACAGGCAGAAAATATAACTCGAACAATAGGGAATCGGAACAGAGTGACAACTCCACCTTCCCCTGTGAATCAGTCCAGAGTTTTCACGAACTAGTTACATCCAGACTAGTAGTGGTTATACAGAAAACAGATTTGAGTTTAGAGCCTACCATAGTAGGTTAGTCAACTAAATAGGCTGACAACAGAGGCATGCGCACTCTACTGCCTGTTCATTCTAGTTTTTTACTCATACATCCATCACAAAGGGCCTTACCAGTAAACTACCAATATATAATAATACTATATAATACAAAAAAAACCTATATAATACTATACCTTAGCAACTATGTTAGTGATCACCAATTTAGAAATGAAATCCAACACCATCAAATCAATCCTCCTTCATCAAAACAGAATGAGGTATTATAAAGGCCTTACCTGACATCCTTTCAGCAGATCCCATGTCTCCAAAACCACAGTAGGGGCTTCAGAGAAGGCACCATAAAGCCGCCCCTCCTTTGCATGAGCTTCGGTAATCTTTCGTAACACCTTACAGTCTCGTAATCTTTCCGAACCAGGCATGCCCCCCTACATCAACAAACCCCAGTATCTAAAAAAAGACCTCAAATTCATCAAGCAGAAATAAATTATCATTTTCACCTTAGAAACAACAAAAACAAAGCGGACGAATTCTTCACAAAACCTCATAAAGGAAATTAAACGCCTGCTATTACCAAACAAAAACCCACCCCTGATACACAAATTTTCCCTTTGAAAGTTACAAATGAAAACCCAATTATACAATTTTGTCCAACAGTTGGCCTAGCGAAATCTAATTTGGAATATCTAATTAATCATCCAAAATTTGACTCAGAGAACATAAAATTCTGGCCATTATACTTTTAATATAAATGTGGCTATTTCTTTCCTTCAAAACATAAATATTTGATTCTCTTGATTTTAGAAACATCAGTGATACTTTATGCGAAACAAAATTCTTAACCAGTTAAATGCCACTGTGGTTTAAAAAGCGTGCAATTGGGAAAGCAACTCAAAGACAAGCACAAGCGATGGGACCACAGAACAGACAGTTCTCTCTAAGGGATGCTATCACCAGAGTGACGGATGTTTAATTTCTTCGACTTCCAGGACTTGCAACCCAAAGCCAATTTCCAGATTAGCTAAGCCTATAGTTCACTTCATAAATGACTTATATCTCAGAAAAATTACTAGTACTTATCCAAAACACACTTTTTTTCCAGCAATGGATTCCACCAATTCCAGGGAACTCACGGTTCCATCCCGATCATGATTCCACCATATCCAAGGGAAGGAGGGGGGTAAAAAAAAACAGCCTGAAACTCACCGTATCGATTGGAATCATGAAAATAAAAAATCCGGATTCTGGCTAAGGCGGCGGAAAAGGTGCGTTTTGAATAAAATTGAGAAAGCGCCACAAGCATTCAAATAACTAAAATTGAGAAAACGCCACGAGCATTCAAATAACTAGTAGCATACCGGTAGAACAATAAGGTCGAATATTTGGGATTCACACTCTGAAATGAAGGTGTCTGCTACAAGCTTTACGCAACTTGAACACTCGATCTGTATATCATTTTCGACTGATGCCACTGTGACAAGTGCACCGCCCCCACTGAAAAGATCTACTAGAGTGACAACATCACTTCCTTCACTGCCATATGCGATTGGAACAAGGACCTGTGTTGCAGAAAACGTACAAAACAGGGTTGTAAACGTAAGAGATATATTTTTGGTATTTAAATAATGCCATCAGTACTGTGTATATTTAATTCCTTGCCTTTTTCTGAGGTGCCTCCATTGCAGTAGGGATAACTGAATGCAGAATACAGGGACCTCTTCAAATGAGTATATATGAATGGAGATGGAGCACCGTGAAATGGTTTAGGTGAAGTCAATGGCACAATTTTTAATGAATTTCTCATGAAGTCCATGCTTCTCGTTCTCCATCAACCGCCTCTGCTTTTGTTCCTTGGGATAGTCCAGGCCTCTCGTTTTCAATCAGCCGCCTCTCCTTTTGCCATATTTTTATATGCTTTGTGTAATTATTATAAGCTTTGGAATTTTATATGCTTTCTGTAATTATTATAAGCTTGGGTTGAAATATGGTATTTTTTTTCAAAAACAATTATACTATAAAAAATTCTCCCACAGGGGAGAAAAAAAAAAATTTCCTCATACTTTCATTAATTAAATCATCTCATAGTCATAATAATAGTCTCATAACAATATCAGAAATTATGAAACTATTTCGTCTAAATCACTATATACTACCAGAGCCTCTGAAGATCTATATCATACAACACAGATTTCTTTCCTTCTATATTTATTCTTCTAAAAAAACATAGTTATGCTATTCTGAACTTTCTCCATGATGAAAAGAAAATAACGATTGACTTATGCAAGCTATTGAAAAATTTTTGGCAGAGAAACTGTGTTTGTGTTTGGTGTCCTTTAAAAATTGAAGGTCTCTGAACTGTAGAGAATGCCGTTGTCATTGGCCGAGTAGAAAATCTTTTCTGGCCGTTGATTGCAACCCTTTTTGGATAGAAAATCTGCCTCTTAGTTCAAAACATGGTTGATAAACACTTTCTGGAAGGATTTCATCACAATTCTGATAAGTTGCATTAAGTAAATGTTCTTTGAAAACATGGTTGATAAACATTGGAAGGATTTCATCAAAATTCTGATAAGTTGCCAGAGGAACAAGGTCAATAATTTTATTATTAATTGTTTTAAAAGTGCAAAGCTACCCTATATTGTTAAATTGGAAAAGTTGTATTTAGATTTAAAATAATACTTGTTATATTAGATTTAGATTGTTTAACATGTTTGTATTAAGTTAGTAATACATTATTAAAATAGTGAGATGATAAAAGTTAGTTGAGATTTAATTTACTACTTATTTTACTAATGAAAGATTTAAAATTATTGTGAAAAAAATATTGATTTTCTAAAATAAGCAATTTTTACTTTTGCCTAATTTTAAGCATAAATCTTGTTCCATATTTTAAAAAAATAAAAATATTTAGTATTTTTAAAAATAACAATTATTTTCTTTTATAAAGGAGATTATTTTTTAAATATTTCTAAATGTAATTTTAAATAATTTTGAAAATATTTTTAAATATACTTTTAAATAATTTTGGAAATATAAAATTATATAATAAAATTAAATATTTATATTCTTTATATATTATTAATAAAATATAACATTAATAATGATTAATTTTTTCTAACTACAATTAAAAAAAAAATGTTTCGCATATTTTTTTTCGTTGTTTATTTTATTCTAAATTAATGAGTGGAATTTTTAATAAATTCTCTGAACACTTAACGTTACACTCACAGCGATCTGGAGCAGTGATAAACCTTAAAAGCTGTGCAGAAATGAAGTCGCGTCAAGTTCGTTGGTAAATAGAAATTAAAAACTTAAGTGAATGCAGCGGAGCCCACTGGAACGCTAGAATATTTAAAGCTACATTACATATACATATTTACTCATATTAATTCGCCAACGTTTCCATTTCCAATAGGTAATAAAGAAGTTTGTGGATATCGCACGGAACTTTAATGATGTTATTTATTCTTTGTTGGTTTCATTATTTAAGTAAAACTTGTGTTTTAATTCATTTATAGACTTTATAGACTGGAAACAAAGATAAGGAATTCAAGTGTGGATGCGTATGAAATTGAGCAGGTAAAATCATTTATGAGATATTTAATAATTAAGAACTTAAAATTAATTAACATTCAAAATGGAAAATCATTGAAAGTACAATATATTGTAACCATTTTAAATTGTTGTATAAATTAGGTAAGGCTTATTTAAGTGAAATTTGTGTTTTAATTTATTTATAGAATGGAAACAAAGATAAAGAATTCGAGTGTGGATTAACATGTAAATTTTTTTATAAAATATTTAATGTTACATTAGAGAACCTAAAATTAATCAACATTCAAAATGTAAAATCATGGAAAGTACAAAGTTTAAAATATATTGTAACGATTTTAAATTGTTGTTTAAATTTTAACTATTTTAAATTGTTGTTTAAATTAGGTAAGGCTTTTGGTCTATTCAAGTTTTCTGATATTGTTGGCTTCATAGAGTTTTCCAAGTTCAGTTTGTAAGAATGAAGGGAATACTTTGAGCAGTGATATTGCAAATGTTTTTACTAGTTCCCGTGACAGAGAAGAAAAGGAGAATAAGCCACATGAGAGATGCCATTATTAACCCATCTAATACCAGAAACACATCCTGTGAAACCCCATTGAGCTCAAAATTATAAACCTAAAACATATACAAATGAACTAAAATATCGAATATCAAAGCTCTGCTATTAAAATGACAAAATCAAAATCCATTACAAAAACTGGGGAGAGGTCTATCTAGTCCTTCTTTGTCCAATTTGCTAAGTTTGTACACCACTACATGACCATCAATTGATCAAAACAGAGTACTAGTCACCAGAACAAAATTGAAACAAGGAGATTTTCTTGTGAATGCTCGATGGTTGTTCATGTACAATGGTTGTTCGAAAAGAAATATGAAATCAAATACATGATTGTTAAAAGAGGAAACAAACTACAAATCGCACCAGACTCCTATATCCCATGTCATATTCATGCAAAAAGTAGTGGTAATGGACGGAAATGAAAAGACTTCAGCTATAAGGGTTACAAATAGTCACCACATGTTAGTGAATCCACAAAACGTAGTGTGTAATGGATGGAAATGAAAACACTTCAGCTGTAAGGGTTATCTATTTACAAACCGTCGCCACCGTTTAGCTAATCCATACCAGGTAGTTAAAGTGGGACAAATATCACAATTAATTTGGGTTATCTATTTACAAATTGTCGTCATGTTTTTGCTAATCCATACTAGGTAGTTAAAATAGGACAAATATTACAATTAAATGGTAGCCAAAGTAGGATAAATATCAAGCATAAATGTGGTGGTGTACACATGTCACCTGCAGAACAAAAATGTAGACAAAATTTTGAGGTGATTCAAACAACCTAATTAGTTGCGTTGTTTTTATTAAGACTTTTTGGAAGCTTTTTCTCTAATTTCTCTAAAATCTGGCAGGGATTCATTGAAACCACAAGCTTGATGGGTAAGTTCGCACAATGGAAGTGCCCTATTGGTTTTTCAGGGTGTTGAATCCATATATATATATATATATATATACAAAAAACCCATTTTAAATAACACAAATCAAGATTTTACCTCAAAATTTTCCCAGCACTAAAAACTCCAAAAAGTCACAAAACAACTCCATTTTATTAATTGTTAATTATTAGTGAAATAATTATTATTAATTGTTATTAGTATTTGTTAAGCTAAAATTTTGGGAATTTATAATTATTATTAATTGTTATAATTATCATTAATTGTTATAAGTATTGACCAATGCAACTTATGTTTAACTTTGAAAATAAACATTTATTTTTTAATATTATTTAAAACTTTATTTTTCAAACATTTGATTTATAATTTGAAGGCCTGCAATTTTTGCACAATATAATGCCATGTGGATAACATCTTTTATGTCATAATTTATAGATATGGTTGTAATATACATGATAATTTTTAGATATTTGTGTTAATGCCTCTTTTGTGTCATAATTTATGGATATGGTTGTAATATACATGATGATTTTTAGATATTTGTGTTGTGTCTAACTTACAACCGAATTGATATTTTTCTAGAGGTTTATTTCTAGTTAATTCTAATCCAAATCTAACAAATTTTTTTAAAAACTTGAATTTAAATTGTTTAATCTGCATAATTCAAGTGCCCTACCCATTCAAAAATGTATTTTAAACCACATTTTCTAGTTAATTTTAATCAAAACCCGATAGAGAATTTTAAAAACTTGAGTTTAAATTGTTTAATGTGGATAATTTGACTGCCTGTGTTTTTCAGGGCGTTGAATCTATTTATGCATTCAAAAAAGTTTTTTAAACAACAAAAAAATTTTGAAATTGTATTGAGTGGTTTTGGTGAATCCATGTGAAAAATGTTATTCCGTCCATAACTTAGATTATGCCAATTTTTTATGCAATTTTTCCTAAAACATAAATTCTAACTTGAGTGGGAGGCTCCCTTGCAACATTTATTTATAATTGTAAATTGATTCATTATCATTATTAGAGAATCAAACTCCATTGCAATATTTGTTTATAATTATAAATTGATTCATTATCATTATTAAGGAAAATCATTGTAAATTGATCCATTATCATTATTAAGGAAAATCATTCAAGTAAAAAAATAGACTTTCACTCCTATAAATATCTCTAAGCCTGGATAGTTGACATATTTCCTTATACCAAAAAAAATCAAATTCTTAACCAAATATAATTATGATTAAATCATAATTCAAAACTAAAATTCTTCATTAAATATATATAACATAATTTTTTAATGTATGTGATATATAATCTATTTTTTTTTCTTATAAGGTTTTACAAGTAATTAAAATACTCTTGATTAAATATATATTATAATTTTTTTAAGTATATGTGATATATATTTTATTTATTTTTTTCTTATAAGGTTTTATCAGTAATTAAAATTTAATAGTAAATCAAAATTTTAATTTTTTGAGATTCCAATTTGGGTAATTTTTATTTATATTACTTTATTGGGTTATACAATAATCACTTCATTTTTCTTAATTCCCAGGGAAATAAAAATATAGAATTGATTTGGAAATTTATATTTAATAAGTGTTTTGTTCAATTCATTATATAAGGATGTTTAAAATTGATCTAAAAAGTTTAGATATTTTGAATGTTTACGTTTATTATAAATAATTTTTTTTGAGTTTTTGGATGTTTTTTTGAGAGCTTACCATTATATTTAATGAAGTAAATTATTTAATTTATAGATTTTACAATCAAAACATGTTTGTCATTTGTTGTTTATAAAGATGATGAGTTTTAGAGTGTTCTCCTTATAGACATTGAATTATAATACGTATTATTGAAATATAATATGTATTATTATATATGGGAGACTAGTGATGCCAAGTAAATTATTGATGCATGGTTTTTTTGGCTTATTGTTATATTAAAGATGATATTCCCATGCGAGAGGTTTCTCAAAAGCCACTGTTACTAGATGTGTTATGCTCCTCTCATGCATGGTGTTTTTCAAATGTATCTATTACTAGGGGTCGTGTTAGTGTCTACCTTGTGTGAACCTTGTGTCGTTTATTGTTGTAGCTTTGAAGGCGTTGGGATATGTTGGTTTATGTACTCCTCTATATCCTTGTTAGTAGTGGTGTTGTAAATTAAGATACCTTGACGTAACTTCATTTTAACAACTTCATTTTATTTGATAAAAAAATTAAAATGGATGAGGTTACATTCTTTCCAAGTTTTATATAGATACACATCTGTGAATAAATGCAACATGAGGTGGTGATAATTTTCATAGGTTTTTAGATATATAACATGAGCTGGTGATAATGCAACATGAGCTTGGCTCTGCGTAATTGTAGATGTGTTAGTTTGGCCAAATTCTTAAAAAAAGTTCGGCTGAATTGTTTTTTGCGCCGACGGCCTGTCAAGTCTAACGACACAAAACTTCGGCGGAATTTATTATAAAAGTTCGACCGAACTTTTACCTGACTTTCCGTCGGCCGAAAAATACAACGAAATCTTTTTTTTAAAAAATTTCGCTGCAATATAAATTGACGTAAAAGCATTTATTATTTCTGCATACTTTCGCACATTTATTCATTTGGTCTGATTCTGCAAAGGTCTTGGCATGATTTTGCAAAGGATTGTTTTGGGTTTAAGGAATTTTCTTGGAGGTATATTCAAAGGACATTTTTGCAAAGGATTGTTTTGGGTTTAAGAAATTGTTTGGGCTTAAGGAATTTTCTTGGAGGTACATTCAAAGGACATTTTTGCAAAGAAATGTTTTGGGTTTAAGGACTTTTCTTGGAGGCACATTCAAAAGACATTACATTCAAAGGACATTTCTTGGAGGTATGTGATACATTTTTTGGATGTTTTTTGGGCTTCATTTTCTTTGAAGGTGTTTTGTTTTTAGAGGATTTGGGCTTAATTTTCATTGTTTATTTTTTTAAGGTATTTTGTTTTTAGAAGTTTTGGGCTTAATTTTCATTGGTTTTTTTTTAAGTATGTTGTTTTTAGAAGTTTTGGGCTTAGTTTTCAAAGGACATTTTTTTGGATGTATTTTGTTTTTAGAGGGTTTTGGGCTTAATTTCCAAAAAATGTTTTTTGGTTTTAAGGTATTTTGTTTTTAAAAGTTTTGGGCTTAATTTTCATTGTTTTTAGAGGTTTTGGTCTTAATTTTCAAAGGACATTTTTTTGGATGTATTTTGTTTTTAGAGGTTTTTGGGCTTAATTTCCAAAATACATTTTTTAGACTTAATTTCGAAAGGACTCTTTTTAGGCTTAATATTCAAAGGACATTTTTTGGAGGTATTTTTTAAAGTGATATTTTTTTAGAGACTTTTTTGAAGTATTTTTTAAAGTGGCATTTTTTAAGAAGTTGGAATTAATTTTCAATGGACATTTTTTGGATAAATTTTTTGAAGTGACATTTTTTAGAGTACGTGTTTTGGGTTGAAGTAAATCTTTTATAATGATTTTTTAAAATGAGTTTTTTTCTAACTTTTTAAATGAATTTTTTTTGCAGAACTTGGAAGGAAATATTTTGAGATTCGTTTCATTTTTATAAGATATTTTTTTCTCAGATTTTTTAAAGTAAGTGTTTTGGATTGAAGTATGTATTTTTTGCAAAATTTTTAAAATGAGTTTTTTTTTTTTTAAAATCTTTTGTGATGTTTTTTTTAATTGAGTTTTTGTCTAATTTTTTTAAGGAAATTTTTTGAACTTCATACTCTATTATCATGGGAAATCGAAGGAATTGCGCGAGAAAATATGATCGAAAAAAAAAGACCCTGAGGAACATAGAAAAGAGGGGAGAGAATCTCGCAAAAGAAAGAGATAAGCACTCTCAAATATTGAAAGGGAAAATCAACCTCAACTAGAATTTGAAGCAGGTGTATAAATGTAAATATTATGAATTTGATATTTAAAATTTTCGTAGTGTAAAATGTGAAGCTTAATTTTTATTTGATGAACTAATTTAAAAATTATTTTGCAATGTAAACAGAGAGAGATATTTTCAAAACATTGATGGTGAGATACAAAATTTTGAAAGAGAAAGTGAAAGAGATATCAAACCAATGATTGAAGATGGTGAAAATGTTGAAAGAAATTCAAGTGAAGAAATTGAATCACAATATATATATATATATATATAGATGTTGAACGCATGCTCGTATTATTGAAATTATACATATTTATTAATTTAATTATTTACTGAATATGTAAATTTATTATGTACTATTCATTCGAATATGTACAGATAAAATCAATGTCGATGATGAGATGTTAGAAAATGTTGAGACTCACACATATGGAGATAAAAGAGCTGACCGTGTTATACAATATTGTGTTAAACACATTTTTGATACATACTTCATAAAGGAAAATGTGATAGTTCAAGCCCAAATGTTGAAAGGTCTCCTATCTTTAAGGAAATTAAAAGAAACTACGAATTTATTGGGTATTCAAAAATCAACAAAAGATTAAAAAAAATGATAAAAAATGTGATACAAAATATAAATAGTGTTATAAATTCAATTAGAAGATCTAGACAGAAAAATGTTTCAGTTGTACATAGAGAAATACATGTGGCAGTGGTTTCATCAAGTACTAAAGAGAATCGCTTGGTAAAATCTATGGCACAAGCATTAGGAACCTCACGAAAAAATTTGCACAAACATCGGAAATTTCAGTTGCAAATAGATGTAAATGATGAACTCGCTTGTTGGAGAGCTATTTGTAGGAAACCATACAAAGATATACTTGGAGAAAATGTTAAAAAACAATATATGAATATTGGAAGAAAAATTCACGTGTTTCGCCAAATGCAAGGGATGTGATGCGAAGAATAATAACACGAAATTAGTACGAAGAACATGAAAAACATTTATTGGACACCACTCATATAGAGTTATTCAACAAGTTAAAAGAAGAGAATCATGAAATTCATGTCTCAATCAGTGCTTTTGTTCAACAAAAACCATGGTATGAAAAACCTATCACCGTACACGACACTTATTGTTGTTGTTATCATGTGGAATTTCAGTTATATTATGACACATTCCTTAATTTCAGTAGAACATTTTGGAAATATCACCTTCTCCTTCCACTATCTGTGATTTCATATCTCAAATTCTATGTGGAAGAGAAAGCGATGAATTATTTTACAAAAAGAAATGTGTTGGTGGTAAAAAATGCGATGATTGTGGAAATTTGATTAAATTTCAAGACAAATATCATACTGATATAAATGATCAATCATTGTTCAACATGAAAGTGAAATGGAAGAGATATGAATATATCCATACATCGTTTCAAGGTTCAAATAGTGCTAAAATAATTGAATTACAAGAAGAAGAAATTTTTCTGATAGATTTTCTTAGAAAGTTTGAAGCAGAAATTTATAAATACACCAAGCATTCCCATAGAGCTTGATGGAAAGACTTGCAATTCAAAAAATCCCGTGAATTTTTTCCACTAGGGACCATTTTGTCAGTAATTGATTTTACAAAAAACCTACACATTTGTTCCACAAAATGAAATTCAGAGTGAATACTATCATTTTGACCAAGTCTCCATGCTCGTCCATATTATATATAGACATGCTGAACAAAACGTCGATCATATAGAAAGCACCAGTGAAAATCGGCATGTTATTAAATAATATCACTTTTATATCAGTGACAATCATACACATGATACATATTTTGTACAACACTGTTTTGGAAAGATTTCTGACTCCTTGAAAAGTCGTGGAATAAAATTCAATGAACATTGGATATGGTCAGATGGATGCGCAGGTAAATTCAAATCTTCACGATCATTCTTTTGGTTGTGTTGTCTTCATAAGTAAACCTACATTAAAAATTGTTGGAATTTCTTTGAGACTGGCTATGGGAAAGGAGAACATGATGGTGCAGGGACATGCATAAAATGATCACTTCGAAGATATCAAATGAATCTCTCTGCAAAACCGACTTGTGGACGCTAAAGAAGTTGTTCAATGGTGCAGCACTGCTTTAAGCCATGAGACTAACCGATCAAAGGAAGTGTGAAGGTACATTCAATTTAATTTTTATTGGATATCCAATTTTAAACATTGTACCTTTATCACAATGATTATCTTTGATGGTATTTTGATATCATATTTATATTCTTCTTTGAATTTTCCATATATAAGTTTTTTGGCCTATTCGGATCGAAGATGTAGATAGTTCGATTGGAAATGACGTTGAAACAATAAAAGGGACTCGAAAATTGCATTCAATTAAAAAAAAGTTGTCCACAAATGTGTTTGCATTGGATAAAAGAAAATATTCTTGTTTTTGTCATGTTTGCATAGACAAAACAGAATCCAATGATGTTTGTGAAAATAAAATGTATGTAAAAGATTGGAAACATACATAGCTAAATGCAAAGGGGAAAATGTCCGTTGCAATGTTTGAAGAAATGCAATCAGAGGAGACTATAATATCATCTTATGGTGATCAAGTTTCTAATATTGTTAGAGAAGGTAATATTTGAATTGCTTTCAAATGATAGAGATCTAGAAATAGATACTAAAATTATTTTAAAGTTAATTTTTCATATTAATTATGATCTAAATTTAAATACATAAGTTTGTTAAGTTTGTTTTATTGTGCAGGAGATGTTTTTGTTGTAATTGCACCTACTGAAAATGCTAAAAATATGAAGTATTATTTGATGCGTTGCACTGAATGAAAGATGAAATTATTAGAAAAATATAATGATCACGAGTTTCCATATGACAGAGGATCTATTATATTGAAAGGTTATTTTTTTAGACAAACTAATCAAAGTGGGGATTTTCTTTACTTTGAAGACTATGAACCTGATGACATAAGTTGTCAATATAATCACTTGGTATGTGCAGCACACATAAAGTTGATAGAGGTTCAATCAAAGAAAAATTGAAAATTAAGAAATGGAAAATTTCAAAATCTGATCATGAACGGATCATTGAAGATGGCATTCCATTGGAATTTTTTTGATTGAACTACCCAACAATTTCTTCTATTTGGATTCATGTTTTAGAACTTCTAGAACTCAACTAAAAATTGAACTTCCTTGTTATGTTATTTTTGCAAGTGTTTGCACATGTACATTGTTTTGGTACATGCACACTAGTATCAACTGAAAGTAGCTTTTCTATACATGCATTGATGAAAAATGTTGCATGTATTGGATATATATATGTTCTAGAATGAAATTCACTGAAAGTATCTTTTCTATGTGCATTGATGAAAAATGTTGCAAGTACTAGATATATATGTTCTAGAAGTATTGGATATATGTGTGTGTGTGTGTGTGTGTGTTCTAGAATGCAATTAACTGAAAGTATTTTTTCTATGTGCATTGATGAAGAATGTTGCAAGTACTGGAAATATATGTTCTAGAATGCAATTAACTAAAATTAGTTTTTCTATGTGCATTGATGAAAAATGTTGCATGTACTGGATATATACATGTTCTAGGAAATTAACTGAAAGTAGCTTTTCTATGTGCATTGATGAAAAATGTTGCACGTGTTGGATATATATATGTTCTAGAATGCAATTAACTGTTCAAGTAGTTTTACTATGTACATTCATGAAAAATGTTGCACATACTGGATATATATGTTCTAGAATGAAATTAACTAAAAGTAGTTTTTCTATACATGCATTGATGAAAAATGTTGCACGTACTAGATATATATACATTATAGAATGCATTTTTAAAATTTTATGATTTTTTGACACATTTAACAAGACCTAGAATCTTATATATATATATATATATATATATATATATATATATATATAGTACTTCAATCGTTTTAACATATATATATTCAAACATGTGTACTTAAATCATTACTACATGTACATATATTCATGTGATTTTTTTTGTTTGGAAAATGACAACTTGAATTTTAAAAACAAAACATTATATCATAATCACATGCCAAATGTAATTCAACCATCCAAAACTGGAGTTTTAAAAACAAAAACATTATATCACAACATTACTTCACATGCCAATTGTAATTCAACTATCCAATAAAAAGAAAACATTATATCACATGCCAAATGTAGTTCAACCATCCAAAACTTAAGTTTTAAAAACAAAAAATTAGAGATCAAAACATTACTTCACATGCCAAATGTAGTTCAGCCATCCAAAACTTAAGTTTTAAAAACAAAACATTATAGATCAAAACATTACTTCACATGCCAAATGTAGTTCAACCATCCAAAACTTAAGTTTTAAAAACAAAACAAATTATAACACAACATTACTTCACATGCCAAATGTAGTTCAACCATCCAAAACTTGAGTTTTAAAAAGAAAACATTATAGATCACAAGTATCAAGTAACATTACTTCACATGCCAAATGTAGTTCAACCATCCAAAACTTGAGCTTTAAAAACAAAACAAATTATATAACACTGTAACATTACTTCACAAGCCAAATGTGGTTCAACCATCCAAAACTTAAGTTTTAAAAACATTATATATCACAGTCACATGTACCAAATGTAGTTCACATAAAATATGTCCAAAATTTGTAGATCTCACAAGTATCAAGTATCAAGTTATATATAAAAACATTATATATCACATTCACATGTACCAAATGTAGTTCACATAAAACATGTCCAAAATTTGTAGATATCACAAGTATCAAGTATCAAGTTATATATGACTGCATCTAGATAAGAATATATATAAAAAAATAAATTTAAGGCTAAATCTATTGAAAATATAATGTTGCACATTGGCATGTGCATCATCCATCAAATACAGATGAATGTAGTGTCTCTCCCAACAAAGTCACGATCCTCGAGCTATCCTGCGAAGCATGAGGAACTTGTACACAATGTGTACAAACATTAAAAATTAATGTTTTAAAATTGAGTGAGAATATATAGAACTTCATGTAAAACACAAAATGTAAAACAAAATCATGCAATACCTCATGAGGTTTCCTCTCCATTTGTTGCTCGTCTACTAAAAATTCTCCCACAGGAACATCTTCAACAGTAAACTGAACAATATACATGTACAGTTATATATATATATATATATATATTTCAAATGAAAATGCATATATAAACATATTTTCAATAATATTAAAAAAGAAGTTAGACGACTTTTTCAAATGGTTAAAATGGTGTGGATGTTCCTATCTCCATCGCTAGAGTTCATGGAGAAAAGAAACCCTCTATAGGAACCTAAAATTCAAAAATTTTAAAAGTATAAAATAACTGAAGATCAAGATCTCAATTTATAATAAAACTTTTAAACTTCAATTTATAAATTATAACTTAAAAATATATATATTTAAGTGAAAAATTGAATACATCTGTTGATGGATTTGGCACATCTCCTAAGAGAGACTCCAAAAGAAAATCTCCAAAAACCTAAAATACAAAAAATTTAAAATAACTCAAAATCTCTAGATCTCAATTTATTTTAAACTTCAATTTATAACTTATAACTTGAAAACACACACACACACACACACACATATATATATAAGTGGAAAATTGAATACTTGTACTAGTGGATTTGGCACATCTCCTAAGAGTGGCTCGGAAAGAAAATCTCCAAAAACCTAAAATTCAAAAAATTTAAAATAACTCAAGATCTAGATATATCTCATTTTTTAATGGAACTTTTTGAGATGGAATATATAACTTAAAAACATAAATTTTAAAAGTGAAAAATTGTCCATACTTGTGATTGTGGATTTGGTACATCTCCTAAGGAAAAAGAAGGTACATCTCCCAAGGAAGAAGAAGGTACCGCCATCCCAAAAACATCGAACGGAATAGGAATATGTTAAAACATTTTATTATATATATGTACATGTGTGCACAATTATTTATTTTAAAAATATCTCATCATGTTTCGATATATATAATAATAGATAAAAAATAATTGTATATCATCATGTTCACTTAAAAAACACTATCATTTGCCAACATATCTTGATGGTGAGAACCATCTTGATTGTATGATTGATGGTGAGACCCATCTTGATTGTTTGAACTGGAGGCTCTGACCATGATATTAACATTTTCTTCATTCATCAAGCGTGAAAACTGCAAATGGCGTTAACATATAATGATACATTTTTGTTAGATTAATGTATACAAATAAATACATGTATATATGTATTTATTACAAATTGTACATTGTTAAAATAATTGAACTCTAATCATTAACACATACCGTTCCCATGCCCTCTTCCTCATGAACAATTATTTCCTGCCAACCATCGCGGCAATTATTTGCATATGTTTTGAGATCTTCAACACTCATGTTTTCAATCTCTTCATCTGTATAATACACAAAATTAGCTCATGTATTCTCACGTGCTATTTGTCGATTCAGACAAACATCGACTCCACCCAATCCACTGTGAACATTGTCAATGATGGCATCCCTTGCTTCTTGAATAATTTGAGAAGTGGATTCCATCTCTGACCACAAATTTTTGACACGAAAAGGTCGACAAACCAATGGTGACTCAAGGCGAGGCAACTCAACATCACGCCTAGCGCCCCTACAGTCACACAATCGACCTTTCCCAGGACCAAAAAATTCAAAGGGAAGGTCATTGTAATTGGGTTTCATTTGCAAAAATAATTTTGTATAAAATAATTTTGCAAAATACAGCGGAACCTCATCATTCCATAGGAGTCTTCCATAGGCCGCAAGGTGTCTATCATACAAATAGTGAGTTATATGAGGGTGCTTGAAATATTGCACCTTCAACATCTTTCTTTTCGGCCCTTCTTTGAAATTAAACATAGACTTGGTCATTTCTGTTGTAACTCTTTGTTTAACAACCTCCCATTTATCGGAAGCCATCATTGTTTCCTTTCTTTTTCTCATGACTTCCACAAAAGTATCAGTGGTTGGCCCAAGCTTTCGGTACACATATACTAGTTCGCCTAAAGTGTGTGTAACTATTTCCAAGCTTTGTCAACTCTCAACAGGTAGAGTCAAAGCCACGAGACCTCTCTTCAATTTTGCATGAAGATGTTGACACCTTTCTAAGGTGCATTGCTGCATGTTTGTTTCCCAAGGTATATCGGAAATGTCGGATGGATAAGTCGTGATTGGTGGACAACCTTCTTTTTGAATGACGTGTTCTTGTTGGAAATACTGAGAGGGGGGTGAATCAGTATTTCTTTTCAATTGTTAATTTTACCAGTTAGATCACTTATATTTAGAACACAAAATGAACAATGATGGAATAGATACTTTTATTAATTTCTTCTTTACAATAAGTACAATAATGATATAGGGCTCCAACCCTAGATGAAGACTTCAATCTTCTAGGCTCCAACATGTATTGTGACAAGCACCGACTTGGTCTTTCCAAGGCTCCAACCTTGTCAATTTGAAGCACCAACCTCTAGGGTTCCAACCCTATCTCTGGTACAGGCTCCTACCTGGTTTCTTGAGGACTCCAATCCTCTAGGGCTCCAACCCTATCTCCCAAGGCATCGACCTTGTCTCTATGAGGCTCCAACCCTCAAATTCACTTCGTCAAAATATGTTTGGTTATTCTTCACGGCTCCCAAAGTATTCTTCAATGACCCCTATCACACTTAGTCTCCACGTCACATCATCAATGACAACCTTGATCTTTTCACATGAAGATGTCTCCGCTGTCCTTCATGATACCCAAACACTTTTCCCAAAGTTACTTCATAAGGCCTTTAATCAAGTATCAATTTTTCTTTCAAGACTCTTCGAGACAACATTAAGAATGATTCTTAAACTTCTTCAGCAAGTATATGCAAGAGACTGCTCCAACCTTTCAAACACCTATTTCAAGGATCTTTAATAAGTGTTATAGGTTGGTCTCGAGACATTGCTTGAATACCTTCACAAATCTTTTATCACTCTATTGGACTGCAAAATATCCCACTATACTTCACCACAAATCTGAAAACAAATGTGTCACTGTAATAATATGTCCCTTCTTAAGTCTGCTCAAAGTGCTCCAAAAGATGTATTTAGTCTGCTCTAAAGATGTCAGTGGGTTGCTCCAAAAGATATTTTTCAACAGGCTAGGTTGCTTCAAACAATGTTGCTCCCAAGTGTGAAGTCAAAAGGTGCTCCAATATTTGCTAAAATTCAACACAAAGGTTCTTACAGGGCTGCTCCAATTCTTCCCAACTTGCTGCTCCAAGTTCAGCAAGATGCTTCCACAAGACAACCCAAAACTTCAAGACTAGCATTCACGCCTTGAAATAAGTCTCAAACAGAGATCTGAAAGTTGTCCTTAGCACTGTCACAAAAAAGGGTTGAATCAGACCTTAACAAACTTATCCCCAAATCCAGCAAACCATGATTCAAGAACAACTCGGATATGTGTTTGGAATCACCACCAAAACAGTCCTAAAAGGGTTCCATTGTCTGCTCAAAAATAGGTTTGAGTTTTTATCTCACTGATTCAAGGCACTGTTTCAAGGCTCCTTAACACTGGTTCGAATTGAAGTCCCCAACAGGTCTTCAATCCTATAGTCCGAGCTCCTAGTTAGTGCCTTCACAAGTGTATACAGTTTAAGAAAATTTCCCAAACAGAAATATTTTAACCCAAAACAATGGATTTCTGTCTTCTCAGCCTGTTACAGTTCTGTATCTCATCTTTGGGAAATCACCGAAATTTTTTATGCTAAAATGAGGTGTTTCAACGTTAATTAATACTAGATTTCGACCCTTAATGAAGAGACACGTCTCATGGAGAGAGGCCGACATGAATAATTGTGTATAGGTCGGCTATATTTAAAAAATATGATATATTAACTTAAAATTTTAATTTCTCTTACACTACTAGGAGTTAGAGGTTGAGTGAGCGCTCGTTGGAAAGAGGAAAGAGTCCTCTACAAGATAGTGAAGGAGCCATAGTGAAATGATGTTTTTAAGTTGTCAAAAATAATTTTCCTTATGACTATTTGGAATTTTTAGTGCATAAGGTGATTAGGACAGCAAGAGGTCATTAATGGCTTCTCCGGTGTAATGTATCCAACAATTTCATTATATGTCATTAAGTATGGTGAGGTCATTCATGTCATATATCCCATCATTGTCCATGTCATCATCATGTATGTCCTTATGTGTGATAGTGTAACATCAATCATGTTACCAACTATGTCATAGTGCAACTTTCATTAATTTCCATCTAGATAGGCCATCATGAGATATATATTTCATCAATGTAAGGTCATTCATGTATAGTCTTCCATATGTCATCAAGGGCTTGTATATTAGATACATCATTGGAACTTAAAGGCTAGATCACTATGAGCATCAATCATAGGCACATGGTTGACATGACATATTTAGACTTCCTTATTAAGGGTAATGACATCATCCGGGTTCTAGGGAATCTTCATGGTTAGTTCAAGGACATCATCATTAGGGTATTATGATCAATGGAAATTTAGGCAACATCACACATTATAAGAATTTTCCATCACGAACAATGCGATATTGACATCTTGGTTAATGCCATATTGACATCAATGACAACCTTGATTAACAATCTCCCCCTTTGTCATTGATGGCAATATTCTTTCCCTTCCAAAATTTTCTCCCCCTTTGACATCAATGGAAAACAGGGTGCTCAAATACTCCCTTTGTCAAGATGCTTATTTTCTTCATCAATAGTAATTATTCATAGGAATGTTACTCCCCCTGTCATGGTGCTCTTCCTTTTGGCAATGTGGTCCATGATAGATTGCATTTCTTCATGTGATGAACCAACTCCCCCTGCCTGCATAAACACCTCTAGCTCACGAAAGATTGCTTGCTTTGTGATCTAATGAAAGACATCTTCAACAATGGTCCATAAAATGAGAAGGGATTATGTTCTTCAATGGAGTTGTTTCTGAGAGATGATTTATCAAAAGATGATTTTCCATATATGACTCATCAAGGATTTCATAGGGCCCTTTCATGGATAGCTTCTACAAGAAAGCTCAAGAATAAAAAACTCCCCCTAAATGTATGCATGGTCTCATTTTGGTAGGGTTTCACCATTAAATACTTGGAATATCAAGGATGACTTCATCTAGTCAACAACATGTGTTGTTCATTGGAATGTTCAAGAGACTTCTGGATTCAACTTGTTTCCTTCTCCATACTTGTGTAACTTTCTTCTCTGGTATGGTTCTAGCTTGTGCAAGGGCCCAAGTCAAGTTACAGTCATGTGCCATATGTCCAATGTTATGGAAATTGAAGCACTCTATCTTGTTCATGAAAAAGAAATCATGACTTCTTCTTGCAAAATTTCTTCGAGGAGATTGACGGGGACCATTATATTTGTCTTTGTGATATGCCCTACAATATTTTGCCACGTGCCCAGAGTTTGTACAAGAATAGCAATATCCAAGAAATATACTTTGGTACCTGGGAGATGAAGAGTTCCTTGAAGTACTTTTGAAGTCTTTTTGCCTTGGGATTCTTTGATGATATTCATTGTCTTTTGTATTCTTGACACCATATGTAAGTCTCCTTGGAGTAGAATTTCTTTCGTTTTTGTCTTGATTCTTCTCCTTGCCTTTTTTGGAACTAGGAGCATCAACATTTCTCTCTAGGTTCCTCGCATCTTTGTTGTTTGAAGCATTATCATTCTTGTTTTAGGATTCACCTGCATAGCCAAGACCTGATTTATCAAGGGGAGACCTTTGCTGACTTAGGATGTCATCTATGGTTTGAGAGTTTTTCATGTTTTTATTCAGCAATTCAACTTCCTTTTCAAGAAAGACAATTTCTCCTTTCAACTTTTCACAATCTTCATCTTTCATAAGTAGTTGCTTCTTCATTTCTTCCATCATCCTTGTTGCTTCATGTGCTTCGATTTTAAGGGAGATGATATTTGATTTTATTATAAAGACTTCTTCATTCTCCTTTGCTAGACTGCTCTCCATTTCTTCTTTTATTCGTGTAGCTTCACATGTTTTGGCCTTGAGAAGATTGATGTTTGATTTTAGTTTCAATATTTCTTCATCCTTTTCGTTTAGTTGGCATATCATGGTGTTTCTCTCCTTTTATGCTTCATTAAATTGTTCTTCTATGAATGCCAATGTTTCCATCACCTTCTCAGCTCCTTGCGCTTGTTTCCTTACCTCTTCTAGTTGATATCTAAGAGAGGAGAACTCTTCCTTGTATTGAACAATCTCTACTTCGAGATTGTTCAAGCTCTTAAGTCTTTGTTCAAGGTGGCTTGAAAAATTTTCTTCCCTTTTCTTTGCCTTATCCAATTGATTTTTCATAGATATGACCTCTTCATGATGCTTTCTTTTGTTTTAATGGAATTCCTCTTTAATTTTGGTGAGCCCCTCATCTCTTTCTTGTACTTGAAGCTTGACAAAGTCAACTTCCTTCCTTGTCTTGTCGTGGTTACCATCTTGCATTTTCTTCTTAAGTTCCTCATTTTCCTTTTTCAAACTATTAATCTCTTCCATGGAAGCCATAAGTTTATTCAGGAGATATTCCTCAAAGTATACTTTGTTCTCTTCATCTTCTAGGTCTTCTTTAGCCTTGTTGCCATCTCTCTTATCTTCAGCTTCCTCGACGAATTCTAAACTTCTTTCTTGTTTTCCATCATCTTCTTGACTAGAGATCATTGTCAACACTCCTTTTGAGTGAAGATCATGAATTTTGTCCCATATGACTTTTTCTGACGAACATTTTCCAAAATTGGCCTTCATAGAATTTGGTAACCCATTCAAAATTTCCTTCATTGCTCTTGTATTTTACTCCTTGGATTCTTCGTCCATCATGTCATTAGTAATCACTAATTTCCAAACTTCAATTCCTTGAGTCTTCAAGAAATTCCTCATTCTTGCCACCCATATATAAAAATTTCCATTGAACAATGGAGCCTTCGCAAATTGATTTACTTCAATTTCAATGGTTGAGGAAGACACACATTTAGGAGGATTGGATACTTTTTTCCTTGGCTTTTCCATTTGTGTTCTAATGATCAAACTTCAAGCTGTTAGGCATTGAGTGAAGGTATTAGCTCTGAAACCAATTGTTGGAAATACTGAGAGGGGGGTGAATCAATATTTCTTTTCAATTGTTAATTTTACCAGTTAGATCACTTATATTTAGAACACAAAATGAAAAATGATGGAATATATACTTTAATCAATTTCTTCTTTACAATAAGTACAATAATGATATAGGGCTCCAACCCTAGATGAAGACTCCAATCTTCCAGGCTCCAACCTGTATTGTGCCAAGCAACGACTTGGTCTTTCCAAGGCTCCAACCTTGTCAATTTGAGGCACCAACCTCTAGGGCTCCAACCTTATCTCTGGTAGAGGCTCCTACCTAGTTTCTTGAGGACTCCAATCCTCTAGAGTTCCAACCTTATCTCCCAAGGCACCGACCTTGTCTCTATGAGGCTCCAACCTCTTGGGCTCCAACCATCAACTTCACTTCGTCAAAATACGTTTGGTTATTCTTCACGGCTCCCAAAGTATTCTTCAATGAGCCCTGTCACACTTAGTCTCCACGTCACATCATCAATGACAACCTTGATCTTTTCACATGAAGGTGTCTCCACTGTCCTTCATGATACCCAAACACTTTTCCCAAAGTTACTTCATAAGGCCTTTAATCAAGTATCAATATTTCTTTCAAGACTTTTCGAGACAACATTAAGAATGATTCTTAAACTTCTTCAGCAAGTATCTGCAAGAGACTGCTCCAACCTTTCAAACAACTATTTCAAATATCTTCAATAATTGTTACAGGTTGGTCTCAAGAGATTGCTTGAATGCCTTCACAAATATTTTATCACTTTATTGGACTGAAAAATATCCCACTATACTTCACCACAAATCTGAAAACAGTTGTGTCAATGTATTAATATGTCCCTTCTCAAGTCTGCTCAAAGTGCTCCAAAAGATGTCTTTAGTCTGCTCTAAAGATGTCAGTGGGTTGCTCCAAAAGATATTTTTCAACAGGCTAGGTTGCTTCAAACAATGTTGCTCCCAAGTGTGAAGTCAAAAGGTGCTCCAAGATTTTCTACAAGTCAACACAAAGGTTCTTACAGGGCTGCTCCAATTCTTCCCAACTGGCAGCTTCTCCAAGTTCAGAAAGATGCTTCCACAAGACAACCCAAAACTTCAAGACTAGCATTCACGCCTTGAAATAAGTCTCAAATAGAGATCTGAAAGTTGTCCTTAGCATTGTCACAAAAAAGGGTCGAAACAGGCCTTAACAAACTTATCCACAAATCCACCAAACCATGCTTCAATAACAACTCAGATATGCATTTGGAATCACCACCAAAACAGTCCTAAAAGGGTTCCATTATCTGCTCAAAAATAGGTTTGAGTTTTTATCTTACTGATCCAAAGCACTGTTTCAAGGCTCCTTAACACTAGTCTGAATTGAAGTCCCCAACAGGTCTGCAATCCTGTAGTCCAAGCTCCTAGTTAGTTCCTTCACAAGTGTATACAGTTTAAGAAAATTTCCCAAACATAAATCTTTTAACCCAAAACAATGGATTTTTGTCTTCTCGGCCTCTTACAGTTCTGTATCTCATATCTTGGAAATCACCAAAAAAATTTAGGCTAAAATGAGGTGTTTCAACGTCAATTAATACTATATTTTGACCCTTAATGAAGAGACATGTCTCATGGAGAGAGGCCGACATGAATAACTATGTATAGGTCAGCTAGATTTAAAAAATATGATATATTAACTTAAAAAATTAATTTCTCTTACACTATTGGGAGTTAGAGGCTAAGTGAGAGCTCATTGGAAAGAGGAAAGAGTCCTCTACAAGATAGTGAAGGAGCCATAGTGAAATGATGTCTTCAAGATGTCAAAAATAATTTTCTTTATGAATGTTTGGAATTTTTAGTGCAGAAGGTGATTAGGACAGCAAGAGGTCATTAATGGCTTCTCCAGTGTAATGTATCCAACAATGTCATTATATGTATATTTCATCAATGTAAGGTCAT
Organism: Pinus albicaulis; assembly: GCA_034641835.2. NCBI lineage: Eukaryota > Viridiplantae > Streptophyta > Pinopsida > Pinales > Pinaceae > Pinus > Pinus albicaulis. The sequence continues at coordinate 305,184,758 of CM076573.1, read as the reverse complement.
TCATGTATAGTCCTCCATATGTCATCAGGGGCTTGTCTATTAGATACATCATTGGCACTTAAAGGCTTGATGACTATGAGCATCAATCATAGGCACATGGTTGACATGACATCTTTAGACTTCCTTATTAAGGGTAAGGACATCATCCGGGTTCTACGACATCTTCATGGTTAGTTCAAGGACATCATCATGAGGGTATTATGATCAATGGACATTTAGGCAACATCACACATTATAAGAATTTGAATGCAATATTGACATCTTATTAATGCCATATTGATATCAATGACAACCTTGATTAACAATTCTGCCCTATGTCTTTTTTTAGCAACATTTGGAGCAGCATTTTCAGCCTCTGCATCAATATATGAAATTTAGTATATTAAAAAAACACATATAAACAAATTTGTACAAATTGAATGAAAATAATATTCAAACTGATGGCCACCTCGATGTGTTTGGCTAGCATCTTGCCCACCCTGAGACTGTTGAGAACCAGAACGACCCTGTTGAGAACCAACACGACCACCGATTGGTTGAAAACCACACGAAAATTCGTTGATTGGCCTTTGGGGGAATACATATCACCACTTTTACGCAATTTTCTAGCACTTATTGATGGCCCTCTAAGGGAATATAAACCACCACCAACCTCACGAGACGAGAGAGAAGCTTCATAAAAAAATATGAATTTATAATCAATTCAAAAATACATTCATACATATATTAAATACATGTACATATTCATTGATTAAATCGCATGAACCATACCACGATTGCGTGAACCATGGGCATGCTCCATTGATGGGGTAGACACCCTTCTTCTCTTAGCTCCTAAAAAATAAAAAATGAAACTTATTAACAACTAATTTAACTCACAAAATTGAATAAAAATCAATTCCATATGTACACACATGTATGCATATGTATGGATGTTTAAGATTATATTTAAATACCATGAACATCCCTCGATTCCTGAACCCCCTCTCTCGTAGAGATATGGGATTATGTTGATCTCCGTTGTTCATCTTCCATGATATATATATATATATATATATATATATATATATCTACAGTGGACATTTACAATTATTTTTTTTAATTACTATTTAAAATAAATTTAAAATAAATTTCAGAAAATTAATGTAATTTAGTGTACACAAATTATGTAAAACACAACTTTCAAAGCACTAATTGATGTGTGAAACTCAATTTAAGCAGAAAATTTTATAAAAATGTTAAGTTCACCAAATTGCGCTTTACATGGTGGGAGCACACTTGGTATAAAATTGAAAAAAACAAATGGTCATTAAAAAAAAAGCGTGAAACTCCATTTAAACAAAAAAAATTTGAAATCCTTGCATTTTAATTTTATAAAAATGTGAAGTTCACCACTTGTTGCAAATGTGAAGTTCACCAAGTTGCGATTTACATGGTGTGGTGGGAGCACACTTGGTATATAATTGAAAAAAACACATGGTCATTAAAAAAGACGCATTTAAAAGCACAAAACACACACATATCCAAGATATGTTACAATGTCCATCAATAAATTTTGAGGGAGAGCGTCTCAACACTAATTCATCTTTGAGAAATGAATCTTGAATCTTTGAAGAAGAGCGTCTCAAAACTAATTCATCTTTGAGAGATGAATCTTGAATTTTGAGGAAGAGCGTCTCAAAACTAATTCATCTTTGAAAGATGAATTTTGCATTGGCATTGCCCTGTATAATTCTAATTCATCTATTAATTCATCTTTGATAGATGAATCCTGAATTGGCATTTCCCCACACAATAGATCGTCAGACATCTTATTCACATTTGTACAATGTCTTATACTAAAAAATTGAAATTGGCTAACAATATTGTTTGCTATTCCATGCAGTTCTTTTAGCCTCTCCTTCTTAACTTGGTACATGTCATTCTTAATACGGTTGCACACAAGTTTAGAATTGGTGAAAACTACAATTCCATTTGATCCATACTCCATAGTTGTTCCTAAGCTGTTTTTCAATGCAATATAATATGCCTCGTTTTTTGTTGTTCTTCCCGATATATTCATTTTCCTTTGGACGACTTTGCTAGTCGCAATATTGGAAAGCACATATGTAATCACTGCTTTCTCTGGATTGGGATAGAAAGAAACGTCTATGCATAATTTCCATTTTCCAACCATATTTAGTGGTTTTTTTATCCCTGGAAAAAAAATTTCAATAAAAATATATTAAATTGACATTTATTGCAAATGCATGGGAGAAATGACACATGTGCATGAGATAAATGACATGTGCATGGTTTATCTTAAAGTTTGACTTAAATTTTATGGTAGAATTCACATCTAGAAATGAGATGCGTTAAAGATTGCATTGCCTAGAGTTTAAGGGAGATTTATGACACATATACATGGTTCATGCATGGTTTGCATGAAAGTTTGCCTTAAAATTTATGGCATAAATCACATCTAGTTCAATAACATGCCTTAAGAAAGGATGAGATCCAGAGTTTAGAACTTGCAGAAGTTAAGACTCAACCAACAAACTAAAATCCTATGAAATTTCAGCCACTTTAGGTTTAGTTTTTAGGCCTTAAAGTTTGCCTTGAATTAATGGGGGAAAGCCTTGAGTTTGGGGAATACTATCCTATGAGAGTTCAGCCACTTTAGGTTCAGTTTTTAGGCCTTAAATTTTGCCTTGAATTAATGGGAGGAAGCATTTAATTTGTGGGAGAAATGACATTTACATGGTTTGCAAAATTATTTATGCACTTACTAAAACAACTAGTTATGTCAAAAGTCACACCTTTATGAGTTTGTGGGAGAAATGAAATATAAATTACACATGCCTTAAATTTTGCCTAAAAATTTATGGGATAAGGGAGAAATGACACATGTACAAGGTTTTCCTTAGAATGATAGTGATTTATGAATATTAAAATGAAGAACTTCTATTTAGATATGTTACAGAGATTGACTATAGGGGCATTTGCTGGATATGTCACCTTTGAGAAAAGATGAGATCCAGAGGCTACCTAGCCCTTTACATACTCTGCCTTTAGAACTTGTATAAGTTAACACTCAACAGACAAACTAAAATCCTATGGAAGTTCAAAATCCTATGAGAGTTCAACCACTTTAGGTTCAATTTTTAGGCCTTAAAGTTTGCCTTGAAGTAATGAGAGAAAGCCTTTAGTTTGTGGGAGAAATGACATTTACATGGTTTGCAAAATTATTTTATGCACTTATAAAAAACATGCTTTAAAGTTAATGGGAGAAAGCCAACATGACATGTATGCTTTAAAAACTTTTCCTAAGAATTTATGGGAGAAATGACACATGTACACAGTTTTCCTTAAAGTGGTTGTGGTTTATGGATATTAAAATGAAGAACTTCTATTTAGATCTATTCCAGAGATTGATTGTAGGGGCATTTACTGGATATGTCACCTTTCAGAAAATATGAGATCCAGAGGCTACCCGACTCTTTACAGACTCTACCTTTAGAGCTTATAGAAGTTAACACTACCTGGCCCTTTACAGACTCTGCCTATAGAACCTTGTAGAAGTTAACACTCAACAGACAGACTAAAACCCTATGGAAGTTCAGCCACTTTAGGTTCAGTTTTTAGGCTTTAAAGTTTTCCATTAATTAATGGGAGAAAGCCTTTAGTTTTATAGTAACCTTATAAAATGCTTTAATGTGAAGATAGTACTTTATCTAAAAAACAATGGAATTGAAGATTGTGCTTATATATCAGAGTTATGTAATGAAAAATTAGTTATGTCCTTAATAAGAAGTATGATTAGCACTTATCAAATTGTTTAATAATTTATAATAATTGATATGTACAAGAATTTTACAACTTCAACATATCAATGTAGCCATGTCAATCTAGATTATTTATATCCATTACATCATAAAACACTCCACTTTTAACATTTTATAAGAATAAAGCAACATGGAAGGTGTTAATTTAGGTACATTAATACACTCCACTTTTAACATTTTACAAGAATAAAGCAACATGGAGGGTGTAAATTTACGTACATTAATAAAATACAGCCATGTCAATCTAGATTATTAAGATCCATTACATCATATTTAACACAATCTAGATTATTTATATCCATTACATCCTAAGACACTCCACTTTTAACATTTTAAAAGAATAAAACAACATGGAAAGTGTAAATTTAGGTACATTAATAAAATACAGCCATGTCAATCTAGATTATTAAGATCCATTACATCATAAAACACTCCACTTTTAACATTTTACATTTTACTCACCTTGAGTTTGGGGGATACTATCCTATGGAAGTTCAATACAGCCATGTCAATCTAGATTATTAAGATCCATTACATCATAAAACACTCCACTTTTAACATTTTAATTTTTACTCCATTTGAGTTTAGGGGATCCTATCCTATGGAAGTTAAGCTACTTTCAGTTTTTAGGCCTCAAAGTTTGCCTTGAATTAATGGGAGAAAGCCTTGAGAAATGACACATGCTTTAAAGTTAATGGGAGAAAGCCAATGACACATGCCTTAAATTTTTCCTTAAAGGTTTATGGGATAAATGACACATGTATGGGAGAAATGACACATGTACACGATTTTCCTTAAAGTGGTTGTGGTTTATGGATATTAAAATGAAGAACTTCTATTTAGATCTATTCCAGAGATTGACTATAAGGGAATTTACTGGATATGTCATCTTTCATAAAAGATGAGATCTAGAGGCTACATGGCCCTTTACAGACTCTGCCTATAGAACTTGTAGAAGTTAACACTACCTGTCCCAATTATACCCTATGAAGTGTGTAGAGGACCCGTGGAATCACTCACACTACTTTACGTAGACATAGGGTTGTATAAGAGTGTACTAAGTTCAAAAATATGGTCATATTGTTGGATATCTTTTCCAAGAGCCCAAATGTACTCCTTAAGTATATGTGGGGTCGATATAACTATCTACAAAAACAAGTGATTCTTTCCAAGCTAAGGATAATGTATGAGTCATGTGTATACACACATTATCTAGAAACCATAGGCCAAAATAAAGGGTACTTAAGTGGTTTGAAGAAAAAATAGCACCAAGAAGCTTTGAAGGAGGGGAATAAGAACTAGAAATGGGGGAAGGATAAGAATAAAATAGCCACTACACATCCATGCAAGGGTAGTAGAAATAATTCTAACCATTGCAACATTGATGGTCACATTAAGGAGAATTATTGGATGTTTGTTATGTGTTATTCTTTATGTGAATACCCCCATGTACTATACATTTTTCTAAGCATAGTGGTGGGAATAAAATGGGAGGAGAGGACCCCCACTTTAGGGTTTCATAGAGACGAAAAATCCCCCACACACAGGTGTTCAGGGGTAGTGCCCCAAAAAAACGTTTTTTGGAAAAAAAATTCCCTTTATGATGGTTTTCATCACATGGTTTTTTCTTTTAGCATTTTTCTAGTGCATGGTAGTTTACCCCATGGTTCTACAGTTTTAGTTAAAGAACTAAAGTTTTATCTAATCCTAGGTAATGGATTGGTAGTTTATAATTGTCGTGGGATATATACATATATACATACATACATATGTGTGTGTGTGTATGCCTGATGGTCTAAAAATTAATATACTAGTAAAAAAATGATCTTCTCGTTTTGGGTTTCTTGAGTAAATTGTATGTTAATGCATGTGTTTTACATTGAATATTTTTCATTTTATTAAGAATCTATTTGAAACAATTAACTATATAAGGTTAAAACCTATGTTTTGTATCAAATTACTTTTGGTTTCAATGGGAAACTTTTATGGCTAATGTGTTTTTCTCGAAATGTGATAGACCCCATTAAAATGGGAGATATATCGAATTGATTCCTATGGTGAAATAAAATAGTTGAGTAGTTTAAATATATAGATGCATAAATTCAATGAGCATAGTTTTGAGATATATAAGTCCAAAATGGAATAGTTGTTGGTGAACAAATATCAGTGGATCACTATGGATATATCTGCTTCATCAAAATGGATTTTTCTAGAAGGATGGACTAAGTTGGAAAGAAGGGAAAATATCACAATACAATTGTTTCTCTTAGATATTGAAGAATGTTGCTAGGTTCAATCTTCATTATTAATATATTTGTCAAAAAGAATTTATAATTATTAAATGAATTATTAAAGCATGGGTTTCATGCTTGGGCCATATTTAGATTAAGGAAACCATTGTGGAATTTAGTCATTACAGATTTAAATTGATACATTTTGGGATTTTAAATAATGTAATTAGTATTGAGCCAAAGTCAATTTATTGGACTCTTCCATCAAGCCATTTTCTTCTGCAAGGTCATCATCCTTGATCTCCTCAACAAATATTCTTCAAAGCCAACCTTCAATTCAGCCTCTCTCAAAATATACATGTCAGCCTCAAATAAAAATATTCAGTCATCCTATATGGAGACACAACTCTTCACTAAGTCATGTCAGCTCATTTACTGTGGAAAAATAATATGTATACCCAACTGAGGTTTTTGCATAACCAACACAGAATTTTGTACTAAAATTATAGATATAGGTTCAACCTAATTACAGGTTTAGATGGGTGACTTTAGGCTTCGGTACAATTACAGAAGGACTAAATTTCAGGCTAAATACAAAGATGCAATTCAGATGAAGTTTGTATTTCTTCAAAGGATAATTTTGGTGTTATACAGTTTTGCTGCTATTCAATGTAATTGCAGTTAATTAAAGCCACAATATTGGTGCTATTTATGTTTCGTTACCACCACTAAAAGGAGCTTGGAGAAGAGAAGATTTCAGTGTTATCACATTCACTGAGTCACTAAGTCACGTCAGCTCATTTACTGTGGAAAATTAATATGTATACCCAGCGGAGGTTTTCGCATTACCAACACATAATTTTGTACTAAAATTATAGATATAGGTTCAGCCTAATTACAAGTTTAGATGGGTGACTTTGGGCTTCGGTACAATTACAGAAGGACTAAATTTCAGGCTAAATACAAAGATGCAATTTAGATGAAGTTTGTATTTCTTCAAAGGATAGTTTTGGTGTTACACAGTTTTGATGCTATTTAGTGTAATTGCAGTTAATTAAAGCCAAAATATTGGTGCTATTTATGTTTCATTACCACCACAGAAAGGAGCTTGGATAAGAGAAGATTTCAGTGTTATCTCATTCACTGAATCACTAAGTCATGTTGGCTCATTTACCGTGGAAAAATAATATGTATACCCAGCTGAGGTTTTCGCATTACCAACATAGAATTTTGTACTAAAATTACAGAGATAGGTTCAACCTAATTACAGGTTTGGATGGGTGACTTTAGGCTTCGGTACAATTACAGAAGGACTAAATTTCAAGCTAAATACAAAGATGAAATTCAGATGAAGTTTTTATTTCTTCAAAGGATAGTTTTGGTGTTATACAGTTTTGATGCTATTCAGTGTAATTGCAGTTAATTAAAACCACAATATTGGTGCTATTTATGTTTCATTACCACCATAGAAAGGAGCTTAGATAAGAGAATAGTTCAGTGTTGTCTCATTCAATGAACTCAGTGCTACAAAAATCAGTGCTAATACAGTCAAGAGTTATCACTTGTTGGACACAGCCACACAAAACAATATCAAGACATGTTTATAGAATTTACAGCAATTAAAAGCAAGAAATCTAAAATTTGGAGCCAACCTGGAAATTCGAAATTCGGAGCTGAGGCCAAACAACAAGACTCTGCCAAGACTAGAGACGTAGATGCAGACGCAGATGCAGTCCCGAAACACACAGGAGACGTAGAATAAACATAATCACGTATTGGACACGACCACACAAATAAATATCAAGACATGTTTATAGAATTTACAGCAATTGAAAGCAGGAAATTCGAAATTCGGAGCCAACCTGGAAATTTGAAATTCGGAGCCGAGGCCGAACAACAAGACTTTGCCAAGACCAGAGACGTAGACACAGACACAAACACAGGCCCGAAATACACAACAGACGCAGACGAAACACGATCACAATAGACACAGATGCTAATAAGCCCGAAACCCGTAACAGCTTCGGGCTGTTGTATTTATAAACTAAAGTTTAGTCGGACTTATGTTGTCGGTTTTCCAATCTTTGGCCAAAATATGTTTTCCCACGCCATCAGTACACCGTCAATGTAAACGACAGAATGAGTTCGGCTGAATTGTTGAGAAAAAAAAATTTCTGCCCCCGATTCTCACAAAAGTGTAACCCAACTTCATGGGTTTACCCATATATAAGAAAAATGTTTCCAATATTGCTAGGCACTTTGTTAGTTTCATGTTGGCAAGTACAAAATTCAAATATTCTTAAGTGGGAATTTGATTCGGATGTTTCCTCATATTCATGGTCATCATCACTAATAAACCCATCAATGTAGGCTAGTGTGTCTCAACTAAGAAGATTTGAATTTTGTACTTGCCAACATGAAACTAACCAAATGCCTAGCAATATTGGAAACCACTAGTTAAGGTAGCCCTCTTGGGTTCTCTCTATCTCTCTCTCTCTATATATATATATATATATATATATCCACAAACCTATGAAGCTTATCACTTTTGCATTTATCTATCAAGGAGTAGGTGTTGAAATGGCACCCCAAGGGGGCTTCTGATTTAATTTCCCCTTAATTAAATTAGAAGAAAATTTGTAATTTCATCTCATAACAGGTTGTAAGTGTTAACTAAGTCAGTAAGACTTAGTTAGCTCAGTTAATTTGAGTTGGAGGTCAAATTGGAGGCATGTAGAGTCCACTCTAAGTTTTAGGGGGTCCAGTTATAGTTATTTGCGAGTTGTAATTAGTTAACTCAATTATTTGAGTTAAAATCAGTTTAAAAGATGAGCTAGTGATAGGTCTAGTGAATTAAATTTGATCTAATTCACAAGTAGTGGTCAATCAATTAACTGATAATTCGCTATATATAGTTGTTTCATGTCAGTTCTAAGGAATGATCCTTGGACCTAAGTGATAGCTCAAAATTTAAAGTGTTCGGAAGTGTTCCGAACCTGAGTGAGTGGATAGATCTCGTCTTTCTAAGTTTGGCACCATGAACGGTTCGAAAAACCGACATCGTATGAAGAAGTTATCACGATTTGAAAAGTCCAGTAAACTACAATTTTTGGCTTTTGACAAAGTTTGACTGAATTTGGAAAAAAAAAGAATATTCTATGGAATATTCCTTAGAATATTCCCTTTGGACCAGTAGCAGGCCAACAAGTGTCAGCATGTCATTTTCAGTTTGGGTGCACATGTTTTTTAAGGGCCAATTAGAGGCTGCCACGTGGCAGGCCCAAAGGCTGCCACGTGGCCCAGGAGTGGAGTGGTAAAATTTGGGTTGGACTCCATCGGGTTCAATCATGTGACCACCACCCAAACATGCACACGACTTACCATCTCTACTAACCGTGGTTCTTAACACTATTGGTGAGCGGGTTTAATATACGGTTTAATGGATTTGTATATGGAGGAGAGGAGGGGCCAGCCCCTCCCCATAGAACCTTAGTCCCGGACCAGGCACCCAAGACCAATTGTCAACATTTAAACCTCTGTTCATTCCTGTCACAAGCAACATTATATCCGTCGGCGGTTAAGGTCAGTTCCAACGGTTTATGCTGACCACCAATGAGACCGCGAGGTTTGCGGCCATTTGTCCACCCCGACGGTTAGCTTTAATGCTAACAATTAGCGCTAGTGGGTTTTTAGCTAGAGCACCTTTAATGGAGGATTTTCCAAATTTAACTAGAGTTATGTGCAGTTCCTCCATTTTTAGTGGAGGGTTTTTAGGGGTCACTGGACAAAATCAGTTTAGGCTCTATCTTGAGCTAGATTCGACCATTCTTAGAGTGCCAATAGTCAATTTCGACTATCTCAAACATTCCAAACTCATTGGTGAGGGTTGTAGAGCCATCAAAGAACTTTTGAGCAGGTTTTTTCTTCAGAGAAGTTCTAGGGGCCATTAGGGCCACCATGGACCAGCAGTAGTTTGATGCTTAGCCAGGGAAGCTAGAGGCCTTTTTCAACAATCCAATAGTTAATTTTGGATGTTTCAAACATTATGGAACTAATGGTGTGGTTTAAAGAGCCTGTAGAGAAATTTTGAAGGCCGAGTTTCTTTGGATAAGTTCCAGGGGCCACTAGGGCCATCTAGTGCCAACAGGAGAATGAGGCCTATCCAGAGCAGCCAATATCCATTCTCAACAAACCAATAGTCATTTATGACTATTTTGATACTTATGAATCCATTTATGGAGTTTTCAGAATCTTTTTAGGACTTCTGAAAGTCGAGTGCTTCAGAGAAGTTTTCAGTGACCGTAGAGCCAGGGGGTGCCACCAGGTGTTGGAGGCGAAACCGGAGCATCCAGAGGCCAATTTATGCAAGTGAATAGTCTATTATGACTATTTTTGACATTATGAATCCATTGAATGGATTTTAAGAGTCATTTGGAGACTTCTAGAGCTTGATAAGCCACAGGGAATTTTTGGGTAGCCTAGGGCCATTAGTGGATGGAGGCCTAGATTGGGAAGCTAGTGCTCATTTTAAGAAAATGATCAACCTATTTTGGATGTATAATATATGTTGGAGACTGTATAAAAATTTTCAGGGACACAAAAGGGATTCTAAAGGATTTAGTGCCATAGAGAAGCTCAGAGAAGCTCAAGAGCACCGATAGAAGGAGTCAAGTCTAAGGGAGCCGAGTTTCATACTCAAAGAGATTTCAGCCATTATAGGGATATAAATGGTATTCTAAACCCATTGGTTCAGTTCATATAACCATTGGAGTTGATTTTGTAACTTGTAAAATAAATTTTCCATCATAATCCCAGAGAGCCAAGTCAAGATGACAAAGCTCAATGAGACGTAGCCCACGATATTCGAGTGAACTCATTTATTAAATTTGTTGATATGTGTTGATTTTTATTTGCTGAATTATATGGCTGTTGCACATGTTTAATATCAGCAAAAAGAATGGTCTTAAAGCACTTAAACAGTTTAAAAAATTACACTGTTTCAAGTATAAATTTCTACATAAGTCAAGTATAAGCTAGATCTTTTATTTGTTTAACTGAGTGGGAGGTTCTTGAAAAGCATAAAAAGTTATCCAACTCATTTTCAGATCAAGGAAGGCCCAGTTAAGATTGGGGTTAAAGGGAAGATAACTATCAGTTGTATAATTAGAAAATTGTACAAGTCATGCATTACGTCATCAGGAATCCTTGGATGTATTACGTAATCATTGATTAGGAATTTCCTAATTAATAGGGGCTCAATTAGCCCAGGAATGCATAAGTAGTGCTGGTTAGACAGAGGCAGAGAATTGGTTAAGTATTGGACCAATTTTTCCTAGATCAGAGTGAGACAGTCAATAGAGTCCAGAGGTTTCTTAGGAAGGGAAGTACCATTGTATTGTTTCATGTTCTCGACTTTATGCAATATAAAAATATCAGGGTTTTTACCTGAGGCTTTTCCTAGAAACATCTTGTGTTGTGTAATTAATAATTTCTTTTTCTTACTTGTTATGTGATTTTGCAATCGAAATTGGTTTCCGCAATTTGTATATTGATTCAGTATTTTGTTTTAGTACATTACAAGATCAGAACAATCTATTTAGATATTCCTACATGGTATCAGAGCAGGAATCACAATAGAAGAGAAGTACCAGTGTTTGTTTTTGAACACATACATCGAATTTACATATTTATTCTTAAGGACCAGTAGCAGATCAAGATGTCTTGCAATGGCTTGAGACTAGAATATGCCCTTGAGGGAAATTCGAATTACATAGCATGGAAGGACGGGATGGGGTTAGTGCTAGAGGACAACAGATTGAAGTAATTCATAGATAGTGATATTCCCCGGCCCGTAGAAGTGGATGCTCAACTTCTTAATGCATGGAAGAAGAATGTAGCAAAGGTGAGATAGATATTGTTAGAAGGAATTCAAGATCATATTGTCTCGAACCTCCATGGAAAGTCAACTCCATATGCTATGTGGAAGACATTAACAGATCTGTTTCAAAATAGCAACAACCACAGGAATTTGGAGATGAAAGACAAGCTCATAAATATCAATATGGAGAAGGGCGAGAGGATCCAAAAATACTTGAAAAAGTTCACTCAATGCGAAGATGAGCTTGGAATTGTTTGGGTAACAGTTGGCCAAGATGATTTGGTGAGCATAGCACTTCTAGGCCTTCTCAAGAGCTGGCATAGCTACCACGACTCAGTGAATAGGAGGGAGAAGCTACCAGAGTGGGAGCGATTGTGGTCTGACTTGGTACAAGAAGAGATTTGGTGGAACACTCGAGATGGATCCTCATCAAAGACTGATGATGAGGAGGACTATGAATTGGCTGGAAAGACGAAGAAAGGGAAATGGAAAGCATACCATTCCAAATTGAATTCCAGTAATGCAAGAAAGAAGTGATATTTTTCAAAGGTAAAATGTTTTCACTGTCATGAGCTTGGACACTATGCTACAAAGTTTCCGCACAAGAAGACCAACAGGAAGTCCTCAGGAGGAGCGGCAGGTGAAGCACTTGCTTCACAATTCGAGTTGGATTTCACCCTCATCGCATGCATGGTGTTATCAGTGATGGGTTCTCTGTGGTACTTAGATAATGGATCTTTGTTCCATATGAATGAAAACAAATAATTCTTTAGTAACTTGGAGGAGAAGGATCTCCAGATGCACATTGAGATGGGAGATGACGGGAGGTATGGCGCTACCGATTTTGGTACAATTACCTTTCAGAGGGAGTCAATTAATCCTCTCACATTAAAATATGTCATGTATGTTCCTGGTTTAAAGAAGAATTTGGTTTATGTTTCTATGTTGGAAGATCGTGGATATGATGTGATATTCAGTGAAGGAAAGGTGTTCCTTCATCACAAAGCTACGATACAAGTGAAAAATATTGGGTTTTGAGTAAAGAACCTCTACAAATTGGATGTAGAAGATTGTGTTGCCTGAGCATGAAAACAGAGAAGGTGGAAAGCCAAAACATTTGTGAGTTATGGCATGGGAGATTGGGCCATCTACACCATGGTGCTTTGAAGATCATGCAATAGATTTCTACAGGACTTCCAAAGGGTGCACTTGCACAAAGAGATACATGCAAAGGGTGTACATTGGGGAAGTATACCAAAGCCACCTTTCACGATAAGGAAATTCGAGCAAAGGTGATCCTTGAGAGAGTTCACTCAGATGTGTGTGGACAATTCTCGATAGCTTCCCAAAAAAAACATAGGTATTATGTGATTTTTGTAGATGATATTTCATGAAAGTGTTGGATTTTCTTCATGCAGAAGAAAGATCAGACATCCTCCAAGTTTTGTGAGTTCAAGGCACTTGTCGAGAAAGATACAAGGAATAAGGTGAAGGCTCTGAGGATCGATAATGGTGGAGAATATGTCTCTAAAAAATTCAAGAACTTTTGTGCCTCAGAAGGAATTTGAAGGGAACCTCATAACCCACAATAGAATGAAGTTTCAGAAATGAAGAACATAACTATTTGGGAGTAGCACGAGCTATGTTGCATTATCAGGGCCTGCTGTTGCATCTGTGAGTAGAAGCATGAAATACAACATTATTTGTGCATAACATAAGTCCTCATCGGATACTTGCGATGAGTACACTAGAGGAAGCTTTTTCAGGTAAGAGATAGGATGTGTCACATTTTAAATTTTTTGGTTCATTAGTTTATTGGCATGTGACCAAAGATGTCAGGAAGAAGCTAGAGCCAACAACTTAGTTGGGGATATTTTTGGGGTACACTGATACTGTTGGGTATGTGTTATATTCTTTCCCGGGAAAAAAAATTTGGTCCTTATTTTTCGGTGGGCGGACCCACCCATGGTTTTGTGCATGGGTTTGCACATGGTTTTGGGGCATGATGGTTTTCGGCCTCTGGTATTTTGTAGATCCGGTCAAGGGAACTACGGTTATGTTCTAATCCAGGGTTAATGGATTGGTGTTTATGTATGCTTCGACATGTATATATATGTGTTGTAATACTAAAAGGAATATAATGAAAAATCAATTTGGTCGTCCCGATTTGGGATCCAGGGGAAAATCTCTGTGTATATATATTTTATGTTTTATGCTCTCGCTATTGTTTATTTTCTATTTTAAGATTCGTTTATAGATATTTTTTCTTCAGCCTGAGGTAGATCCTGTTCAGTGGGAGATTTGCGGAATCAATTCTTGTGGTGAAGGAGGATGGCGAGCAGCGGGAAGATAGAGATCAAGAAATTTAATGGTCATAGTTTTGAGTTGTGGAAGCTCAAGATGGAGGATCTACTGGTGGATAAATATCAGTGGATTGCGGTAGATCCAGGTACTAAACCAACGACAATTTCAGATGAATACTTGAAGAATCTAGATCGGAAGGCAAAGAGCACAATAGGGTTGTGTGTCTCAAATTCAGTATTGTTGAATGTATCTAGGGAAGCTACGACAAAGACCTTGTGGGAAAATCTAGGGACTTTGTACCAATCTAAGTCTCTGGTGAATAAATTGTTCCTGTGGAAAAAGCTGTATAACCTGAGGATGAAGGATGGAGACTCGATGACAGAGCATTTGAATGCCTTCAATACTGTGGTAAGTCAGCTGTCATATGTTGATATTAAAATCTCAGATGAAGATAAGTGCATCAATGTGTTGTGTTCTCTACCAGATTCGTGGGACAATTTGGTTATTGCAATAGGTAGTGATACAACTACCTTGAATTTTGATGACATTGTCTCAGCCTTGTTGTCGAAGGAAATGAGATGAAGAAATATGGAGGGTCAAAATGGAGATGCCTTATCTGTACGAGGAAGGTCCAAGAACAGAAACAAGAACAAGGTTTCGAGTGGGAGATCTAAATCTCCTGGAATGTTTGTAAAGATGTGCTGGAAATGCGGAAAGGAAGGGCACTACAAAAAGGACTGTAGATCTAAATCTCCCAAGGAAGGAAAGGGATCTGATGCAAAAACCACCTCGGATGAAGGTGGGGATGTGTATTTGGCTTCTTCTTCAAATACACATGTAGATCATGAGTCATGTTTGATTGAATCAGGTGCATCCTTTCACTTCACTCCCCATAGGGAGTGGTTCTACGAGTATGATAAATATGATGGCGGTGATGTCTTCTTAGGTGATGATAGGAAGGCCAAAATCATCAGACGTGGACAAGTCAAGCTGAAGCTGCAAGGTGGAAGGATTGGAACAATTCTTGGTGTTCTGCACATTCCTCCATTGGCCAGAAATCTGATTTTTGTAAGCAAGATGGATGATGCAGGTGTAAAAACAGTGTTCGAGAAAGATTCCTTTAAGATGGTTTGGGCAGCACTGATATTAATGCGGGGAGTTCGGATTGGAACTCTGTACAAGCTTCAGGGCAGCACTGTTATTGATGGGTGCAATAGTTCTGTGGTTCCCGAAAGTGGAGCGGAAAGCCTATCAGTCTCTAGAGAAAATACCATGCTATGGCATCAAAGGCTTGGACATATTGGAGAGAAGGGACTTCGGATACTGCATGGAAATGGTATGGTAGAAGGTATGTCTAATATCTCTTTGGATTTCGATTTTTGTGAACATTGTGTACATGGGAAGCAAAATCAGGTAAGTTTTCCTTCTGGTGCTAAGAGGGCGATCAAGATATTAGAGCTTGTGCACAGTGATGTGATTGGACCTGTGTCAGTTCCATCACTGGGTAAGTCTGTGTACTATGTTTCATTCATATATGACTTCTCAAGGAATACATGGATATATTTCTTGAGGAAGAAATCTGAAGTCTTTGACAGATTTAAAGAATTTAAGGCTCTGGTGGAAAACCAGACAGAGAAGAAGATAAAGGTGCTGAGGACAGATAATGATGGGGAGTTCTACAAGAAGGAATTTGAAGAGTTCTATAAGAAGTGTGGTATATCACAACATAAGACTACTCCATAAACACCTTAGAAAAATGGAGTTGCAGAAAGAATGAACAGAACGTTGATGGAAAAGGCAAGAAGCATTCTCAGTGGTACCGAGTTAGGACAAGAATTCTGGGCAGAGGCAGTGGAGACTGCATGTTACTTGGTTAACAGATCACCTTCATCAATGTTGGAGGATAAGACTCCACATGAGGTATAGACTGGTAAGAAACCCTCTCTTTCACATTTGAGGGTATTTGTATGTGATTCATATGTACATGTTCCAAAGGAGAAAAGGAGCAAGTTGGATAATAAATCTGAAAGGTGCATCTTTATTGGGTATAAGGATGGTTTAAAGGGTTACAAGCTTTGGAACCCAAAAACAAGTAAGGTTGTGTACAACCAAGATGTGGTGTTTATATAGGTGAAAGATGTTGTTAAACATGAAGTCCTACCAAAGGAACCTGAGAAGATAGAGTTTGAACTAAAGGAGGATGAATCGGACTCTACAACAGAAGAAGACTCAAAAGAGGAAGAGCCACAAACTCCAGCTATGATAAGATCAGTTCGGGAAAGAAAACAACCATAAAGGTATAGTCCATCAGCTTACTGTTCAAATTTTGATTTAAATACAACTGATGGTGATCGAAGAACCATTAGGAGGCAGTAGATTCAGAGGATGGAAAACTCTGGAAGGAGGCCATGGTTGATGAAATGGCATCCTTGCACAAAAATGAGGCATGGGATGTGGTGGAGTTGCCGGCTGGAAGGAAGCCCATCGGGAGCAAATGGGTGTTTAAAAAGAAGATGAATGTAGAAGGCAAGGTGGAGAAATACAAAGCTCAGTTGGTAGCAAAAGGTTATTCCCAGGTGCCGGGAATTGATTTTGGTGATATTTTTCTCCTGTTGCTAAGGTTACTTCTATTAAATTACTTTTATCTGTTGCTACTGCATTTGATTTTGAGATAGAACAGATGGATGTGAAGACATCATTTCTTCACGGGGATCTAGAAGAGGAGATCTATGTGAAGCAACCTAAAGGCTTTATGGTGAAGGGTAAGAAAGAACATTTATGCGAGGGTTAGAAAGAAGTCTTTACATGATTGAAAACAGTCTGAGCTTCCTTATGAAATTTGATACCTATGCTCTACGGGGACTTAGCCGAAGCAAGGATGATCATTTGTTTATTTTTAATTTAATTGACCGTGTTATTTATCTGGTCTTGTATGTGGATGATATGTTGTTTATTGGAAATGACAACGAAATTATCCAAGATTTGAAGACCCAACTGTTCTCCAAATTCGACATGAAGGATCTTGGTGCTACAAACTATATTTTGGGAATGGAAATTAAGAGAGATCGAGCAAAGAGGAAGCTCTGGTTAAACTAGAGGAATTATGTCGAGACTATATTGCATAGGTTCAATATGAAGGATAGTAAACCGGTGAATGTTCCTATTCCTGTAGGTGTAAAGTTGTCTGCTGAACAGTGTCCCAAGACACAAGAAGCGGAGGAGAATATGTCTCGTGTTCCATATGCAAGTGTAGTGGGTAGCCTGATGTATGCAATGGTTTGTACTAGACCAGACATTGCAAATGCCGTGGGAGTATTGAGAAAGTTTATGTCAAATCCAGGGAAGGAGCATTGGACGATAGTGAAGCGGGTTTTCAGATATTTACGTGGCACTAGTGATTATGGCTTGTGCTACCAGGGAAGACCAGGATTGGATAGAGTTTGGACATCAGTGGTTTTGTTGATGCGATGCAGAGGTACAGGTCTGGACCAAGAAGATCTAAGTGGGTATGTGTTTAGCCTATTTGGAGGTGTAGTCAGTTGGATGAGTAAAAGATAGTCTGTAGTGGCTCTTTCAACTACAGAGGCAGAATACATGGTAGCCACTCATGCAATCAAGGAAGAAATTTGGTTGCAGAGATTGTGTTCAAGTATGGGGTTGGTGCAGAAAGCTATTAGGATAGACTGTGATAGCCAAAGTGCAATTTTCTTAGCTAAGAACCCTGCTTATCATTCAAAGACAAAGAACATTGATGTTCAATATCACTTTGTGGTTGAGGCTAAAAGGGTGTTGTTGGTAAAGGTGGACACTTTGAAGAATGTTGCAGATGCATTGACAAAGTCTATGAGCACTCAGAAGTTCTCTTGGTGTAGAGAAACAATGGGTGTTGCAAAGATGGGCTAATAACTCAGCTCCCTGTGGCCCCCTACGGAAAGAAAACAACAAGTGGGAGAATGATGGGTATGTGTTATATTCTTTCCCGGGAAAAAAAATCTGGTCCTTATTTTTCGGTGGGCGGACCCGCCCATGGTTTTGTGCATGGGTTTGCACATGGTTTTGGGGTATTATGGTTTTCGGCCCCTGGTATTTTGTAGATCCAGTCAAGGGAACTATGGTTATGTTCTAGTCCAGGGTTAATGGATTGGGGTTTAATATGTATGCTTCGGCATGTATATATATATGTTGTAACACTAAAAGGAATATAATGAAAAATCAAGCTGGTAGTCTCGATTTGGGATCCAGGGGAAGATCTTTGTGTATATCGGTTTTATGTTTTATGCTCTCGCTATTGTTTATTTTCTGTTTTAAGATTCGTTTGTAGATAATTTTTGTACAAGGTTAAAACCTACAGATACACCTCACAACTATCAGGTGTACTTTCCAACATACAAGATGACAGTGGTCAGAAGAGATGTAAAATTAGATGAAGAGAAAGCCATGAGAATTCCCCTTGAGAGGGAGCTTCAGTTGCATGCACTAGAGGAGCTCTTAGCTCCAAAAGAATAACCTTAGGATGTGGAGTAGACACAAGAAGAGGTGCAGAGAGTGGAGGCACCCACTCATGCAAAGACATCCCAAGATGGAAGAAATTACACCAGAGAGGCTAGCAGTTTGTTGCTAGATGAGAGAGAGAATGTGGGAGCACCCACATCAAAACGCGATCAGAGAATGTCCCCAAAGAGGTACACTAGATACATGACTCTTATGAGCAAAGGTATAATGATAGATCGATCCTCTTTCAAGGAAGCAGTGCAGAAGCCAGTTTGGGTTGATACCATGGTTGAGGAGTATGAATCCATTATCAAAAATAGTGCATGGGAATTTGTCCCAAGACCAGAGGGGAAGTCAGTTGTAGGATCCAAGTGGATCTACAAGGTGAAGCAGGAAAAATATGGGAGTGTGTAGAAGCACAAGGCTAGGTTTGTGTCCATAGGGTTTTCTCAAGTGGAGGGGATTGGTTGTGATGAGACTTTTGCATGAGTCGCAAGGTACTCATCAATAAAATTCATCCTTTCACTCTCAATGCAACTGGGATGACAGATACATCAGATGGATGTAAAAAAAACCTTCCTCAATGGGGTGATTGAGGAAGAGGTGTACATTGAGCAGCTGGAAGGTTTTGAGACCTTCGACAGGGAGTCACATGTGTGCAGACTCAAGAGATCATTATATGGGCTGAAGCAAGTACCTCGTGCTTGGTACACCAGGATTGATAGTTATTTCACTGGGTTGGGCTTCACCAAGAGTGAAGCAGTTGAGAACCTTTATCGTATTGTTCTCGAAGGTAATATTTTGAGTATTGTACTTTATGTCGATGTTTTGATACTGACAGGTGATGAGTAGCTCATCAAGTATTGCAAAGAGGATCTTGCAAGATAATTTGAGATGAAGGATGTGGGGCTCTTGCACTATTTATTTGGATTGGAAATATAGAAAAGAGATGGGGAGGTAATTGTATCTCAGGGAAATTATGCCAACAAGATCCTCAGGAAGTTCCACATGGAGGGAAACAAACCCATGGAGACTCCTCTAACAGGAAACTGGAGGAATTAGGATGTTACTTCAGGTAAAGTAGTAGATGTTATTGTTTACAGAAAGCTTGTGGGTTCACTCATGTATTTGGTGAACACATGACCATACACATGCCACACAATTAACCAGCTTAGTCAAGCTATGGTTAAGCCTAGCAAGATATTTTGGAAGGCAGGAAAGCATGTGTTGAGATACCTCAGAGGCACTACAAAATATAGGCTATGGTACAAACCGACAGAGGGAGTGAAGCTTCAAGGCTTCACCAATGGAGATTGGGCAGGGAGCCAATCCGAAATGAAGAGCACATCAGTGGGCATCTTCAGCATAGGATCAACAACAGTTTCCTGGTACAGCAGGAAACAAAGATTAGTTGCACTTAGTTTAGCAGAGGCAGAGTACATGGCAGCCAGTCAGGCATCATGTGAGGCCATATGGATGAGGAAGATACTTGTTGGTTTGTTTGGTCGACATATGGATCCAACAGTGATATATTGTTATAACTAGAGTTGCATAAACCTCTATTTTAATATATTTTTTCATGACATGTCCAAGCATATTGATATCTGATATCACCATCTCAAAGATTGTGTTCAGAGGCAGATTATGTCTTTAGAATACATTCCCACGAAGGATCAAGATGCAGACATCCTAACGAAGGCACTATCAAGAAGAAAATTTGATTCCATAGAGACAAGATTAGGGTAGAAGATAATCCATTTCTTGTTTAGAGGGAGTGAATGGCACCCCAAGGGGGCTTCTAATTTAATTTTCCCTTAATTAAATTAGAAGAAAAATTGTAATTCCATCTCATAACAACTTGTAAGTGTTAACTGAGCCAGGAAGACTTAGTTAGCTCAATTAATTCGAGTTGGAGGTCAAGTTGGAGGCATGTAGAGTCCACTCTAAGTTTTAGGGGGTCAAGTTACATTTATTTATGAGTTGTAATAAGTTAACTCAATTATTTGAGTTAAAATCAATTTAACTAGTTATAACTGAGAGATGAGCTAGTGATAGGTCTAGTGAATTGAATTTGATTTAATTCACAAGTAGTGGTAAATCATTTAATTTATAATTCACTATAAATAGTTGTTTCATGTCAGTTCTAAGGAAGGCCCATTTGAGATTGGGGTTAAATGGAAGATAACTATCAATTGTATAATTACAAAATTGTAAAGGTCATGCATGAGGTCATCAGGAAGCCTTGGATGTATTGCACAATCATTAATTGGGGATTTCCTAATTAATAGGGGCTCAATTGGCCCATGAATGTGTAAGCAGGGTTGGTCAGACAGAGGTAGATAATTGGTTAAGTATTGGACCGATTTTGCCTAGATCATAGTGAGATAGTCAACATAGTCCATAGGTTTCTCGGGAAGGAAAATAACATTGTATTGGTTCATGTTCTTGACTTTATGGAATATATAGGTAACAGGGTTTTTAGCCAAGGTTTTCCCCAGATGCATCTTGTGTTGTGCAATTGATAATTTATTTTTCTTACTTGTTATGTGATTGTGCAATCGAAATTGGTATCCGCAATTTGTAGATTGATTCAGTAATTTGTTTTAGTACATTACAAGATCAATTAAATCTATTTAGATATTTCTATAGTAGGTTGGAATTTTATATATATATATCCAAAATCCTATGGATATCATCACCACCTCTTATTGCATTTATTCAACAAGGAGCAGGTTGCCATTATTTAGTTGGCATGTTATTACATTAAATGTGATCAACAACACCCATAATGATATGAACAAGAACACTAATTCCACATAATGATCCTTGTTAATATGGAGAACCCAACCACAAATGCCACATCATGCAAACAACACACATGATGGGAACATTTCTGCTAGGATTTTAACATGTGATATCCTTATGGAAATTACCCCAAGTTTCAATTAAAAAACATCTATTGTAACTCGTAAAATATTGAATATTGATGGATCCACTAAGTTCAAAAATACTTTAAATGATATATTAACAATCCTATTAAGGAACCCCCTTCTCTCCCTCGTGTTGGAGGAGATCCCACTTAAAGGGAGGTGGATGACCACTAAGGTGATAGTGGGTAGTGTGCTCAAGTTCCCATAGTTTTTTCACTTGTGTGATTGGACATATCTTTGGTGTAGATCTCATGGGTAACAATAGTCATCATCAACTTTAAATTCCTCTATGAAAGAAATACTTTGTGTGAATGGAGGAGAAGTTATTATATTAGAGAGAAAGGAACCTGTGAATTTGACACAAAGACAAAATTTTCACCCTATTAGGTTGTTTCCTTTGTTGTTAAACCTCAAAATCTTCAAAAATGTTCATGTCTGTTCCCATTTCTCGCCTACTTCAACATTTCATGTATGATATTATCAACTGTTATCCACTATGATTGTTGCATTATATTTATGGGGTCCATATTTTATGTCTAATATTATCAATTCTTATATACTATAATTATTGTGTTTTATTTATGGGGTCCACTATCCATCTCACTTAAACATGACTAAGTGTTATGTATGACATATATTAATTCACAAAAGGCACCCAATTTTAACCACAAACAAAACAATCCATCATAAATTTCCTTAATCACACAAAAATATAATAATTATCCCCCCAATTCACATATTCTTCACCTAGTGAATGTTTTCCATTGAGAACATTACCAATTGTACCATCAACTTTCAAGCCCTACTCTTCCATTTGTTTGGGATTTCAAAAAATCAAAGTGTTTTGGAACACCTATCCATTACCTTAATCTTATTTTATCAATTACATACTCTATGTAGTGTCTGAATATAAAATTGACAACCTAAAAATTTCTATGAATTTAAACAAAATGGAAATAAAATATTTTTCATCATATTTTTTGTGTTTGATAAGCAAGTGTGAATACCCAATTTAACATTATCTAGAGTTAAGATAGGTTTACACCACTTTTTTTAAACATCGTCTTTTTGTTTACATCGAGATCAACCATTGTATTTTTTTTCATTCTACTATATTAGTATGACACAAGTCACAAGCATGACATGTTCATGAATATCTACCATCTCAAGAAGTAAGAGCATAGTCTTCTATGTCTCCCTTGATAATCAGTGAACAATAACATTATATCCATTCCTTTAAATAAATTCTCCCAAAATACTCGTCATTTATTACTATGTTAATTGAAATTATATACTCTCTTTATAGAGCAACAATATATGAAAAATTCCTAACCCCTAACAGACTAATAGTTAAAGAACAATAAAACAATTAAGGTTCATTGTCAATGTGTTTAGTGTTCCTAGTGCACTCATCCTAGAGTTGGATGCAACTTATCAATACATAAATATGAGCTATATCAACTTGATTAATCTTGTGCTTGTTCTACGTCAATACCTATGCTCATAATTTAACATCTAAAAAATAATAGGGCCCAATAATGACATATGTGACATTGTTTCTTGACCATGATTATAGGGAAATGTTCTTTCCTCATCTATTTCCCTTTATGTTTGTGCTTGTTGGATGTGCTATCTTTATAAGATAAGTATCCTCTTTCAAAACCCTTAACATTGTTGAGAAATATAGGGCATCATGGTTCATTTATTTCTATACTTATGATAACTACTTGTGAATGCTTTTTACTTTCTATGATTAGGGTCCTCTCTTTCTTATATTATTAGTGTTCTTCTTCATCAAACAACTACCAATGCATAAACCATAAAGAGACAAGAGACATAAAATATAGGCGATCAACCAGGGCCAAAACCTCTCCCACTTGAGAGGAAAACCAGGACAAATTTCTTCTTATAAGGACTTCAATTGATGAATACCAAGACCAAGACCCTTGACCTATTTTCTACTCCAATACCAAGACACAAGTTCTTTCTCTTTGTTGATTCTCTTCCTTGCACAAGTCAACACAAGTCAAATTTCTCCTTCTTTTGCACTTCTTAGCTACCTTGAAACTTCAACCTCTTTTCCACACATCTGCAACTCGTACTGTTGTGATACCACATGTGAGGAGTAGAGGCTAGTTTGGAGGTGATTCCTTCCTTCGCTACACTTGGAAGCTTCTCTAGATGAACTTGGACAACAATAGGACAGATTTTTGGATCCTTTTCTCGTCCTTTATTATAGAAGATGTACCCACTGCAGAAACCCTAGTTTCTACCACATGTGTGAAGTTGTTTTCCCAAGAAACAATCCCAAACAAATTCCAAAAGAACTGGTTGCTCCTTTCCTCCTCCTCGCTTGTTATAAGGCTTCTTCTTGATGACCTTCTCGCACTTCTTTCAACTACATACCTTTACCAAAAATCTCTGCTTGAAATTGTTAGCCCCATATGAATTTTTTGACAAGAAAACAAGGGGCTAAAATGTTTTTCTAGCCTTCAAGGAATGCATTTCCTCTGAAAACACATCATCCTTGAAGCCTCCTTGTGCTCTTTTCCTTTGATAAATCCTCGTTGTTGTTCCCAGTTTGAAAGCCTCTCTGTTGTGAAGAAGAATGCCCAAAAGGCCTCCTTTCCCTTTTTTTTTTTCATTTCCCTCTAAACCTCTATTTTCTTCCCTTTTACTCCTCTCTTTTTCCCTCATTAACCCTCTAAATCATCTCCATTCCCGTTTAAACCTCAAAAATTCCCCTTGTTTGGCTTGGGGTCCCTTTATTCCTTCTATCGAAACCCTCTCTAAGCCTTAAAAACCATCTTTTTCGGCTAAAAAACCCACTTTCCTTCATATACAGGCTAAGCCCCTTTCAGTGAGCCCCCTTAAACCACTTCCCCATATGCCCTGCGCCTAGGATCAAGCACTTAAGCCCGAGCGCTTATCGCAATCGGAGCGATCAATGTGGGCACAATCCTTTGCAAACACAGAAAACTCCGATGCGATAGTGTATTTGTTCTATGAAACTCGAGAGTGATCTCCGCTGTTGAGCTTAACAGATCTGACGGTCCACGGAAGCCCTCTCGCACCCCACCTCTCCCCTTTGTTATCCCTCTGATTACATTCCTCGCCGTTGATTCACGTTTTAATCCAACGGCCAACGCACTTCGCTCCAATCACAATTGGAACTTCTTACTGTGTCGCCCCTCCGACCCCCCGATTGGCCGATCTCTGATTGAATGTGGGCCGTCAATATGGTTCCATATCGGATGGTGGGTGTGTAATCACATCACGCCAGTCCATGCATCCCCTCCTCTTGTCTTCCCCAATCGCGATCCTCTGATCCGATCGCAGTCGTTGACCTCTCAGGATCCAACGGTCCAGATCTCATCGCATCAACCTTCCTCCCTGCCGATTGAATCTCCGTCATCAATCTAGTTCTAGATCGAATGGCTGGTGCTCAATCACGATCGCCAATCGAAAGTTCTCGAATGTGTTCCCCATTGTCTCCCTCGATTGCAATCTTCCGATTCCATCGTGACCGTCCATTCGATCTAAATTGACGGTCTCCATTGCATCGCGCCCCCATCCATATTTCTTCATCGGAACCTCCTCTAACTTCATCGCTTAATCACCACCGTTGATCTCCTCCTGATATCTAATGGTTCATATCTAATCGCCCTCCGCCCATGATGGGTCCCTCCATTAAAGGTCTGACTCCGTTCATTTGATCCATTTCTTTTGTGTTCGCCCGAACCTTAGAACCTTGGGTTTTACGTTATTCCTCCGCCCATTCGACTATTAACCCTTCCATTTGTGGATCCCGACCATTGATCACCACTCCAGCATAGGATCGGACGGTCCGCGCTCAGTCTTACCCCCAACCCTTCATTAGTTCCATTTTCCGCCATTCTTTCACTGTTTCCACAGTCTCGCCACCGTTCCTCTAGGCCCCCACAACATTTCTTTCACCACCCCCTGGTTTTTATAGTTGGTTTATTTTATTGTTGCAGGGTTTTACAGAGCGATAATTCACTCCTTTCTCATAATCACAACCATTGTGATTCAGAATACAGAGAGGCCATCACAGTAGCAGCCAATGAAACAACAGAGAAGGATTAGAGAGAACCGGGCCTGTTAGTTGCATATTTAGCACCTAATCCCATATTCAAAGAAGAAGGCGCAGTTTGAAGACTTAAGCACACATTAAAGGTCATATCTATGTTTTTACATCAACAGAGCACGTTTCTCTAGAAAGACTGCCTTTCAGCATTCTCCATGCCTCCTCGAGCCCTTAAAAGTTATTGCGCTAACAGGAGCTTCTTAAAGACTGTCAAGACCATAGTTATGAGGTATGGGAAGACCTTCAGACCTTTCTACCCACGTCGCTTATTTCAGAAGGCTACCACAGAGTACCATCAGTCGGATTTCTTCAGAAGAACATAATTGAAGTTATTAACAAGACTTCTGGACCATACTTCAGAGTACACACAGTTAATGAAGAGCCATTTTGTGGAATGGGCATTCGACCTACCTCTCCTCTGTCATAATGAAACAATTAAGTTTACATCTACTCCTGCTATTTCTCATTCTCCTATAAGAATCCCCAAGAACATATTGTAAAGGGTTCGGTTCGGTTGTTGTTGTTGTAGTTGTAGGGATTCATTTCGACTGTTAGAACAGTCTTGGGAGGGAGTAGTAGAGTAGTTTGTAATGTAGTAGGATGGGAGGTGAAAGTTTGGACTGTGATCATCCGTTGAGCTCAGGGTATGTGACTGGTGTTGCATCAATTAATCAAGAAAATTTCACAGGATCTTGGTCTATTACTATGGGTGATGTTTTTCTTGTCACGTTGTTTTATTACATTTTCATGTTGTTCATTGGTCTTCTGGTACACATCAGAAATCTGGCAAAGGATATACCCTCGCATGGTACCCTATGTTTCTGCTCTCCCTACCTTCGATGTTTTCTGCAAATTGTGAATCTATGAGAAAATGCTTGTAATTTAACCAGTGCAGCTGTTGTTATTCACTGCTAGCTGATGTATGGATTCGGGTTTGTTGCTTGGATGTCCTAGCTAGTGTCAAAGCAGGAAAGGTTAAAAGTCCTTCTCCGATCTATAGAATCTAGCTTTGTGTCAAATCTTATCTCCATTTTCCCTTGGAATATGCTGAAGCAGATCTAGAGTTAGATGACCTCTGGTCTGATCTCAAGCTACCCTTTGTGCCTTCATTAAGAGTTGCCTTTGAGCATGTCAAAGCATGCCTGTAGTTAAATGACCTCTGGCCTGATATGCAGACTGCCCTCTGGTTCCTTTCCTTCTTTCACCTTCTTTCCTTATCGTTCGATTTCACCATCTATCTAAAAGATCCTTTAGTATAGATGACTTGCCCTATGAAAGCCTTGGCTAGCTGTTTGCAAGTAATCCCCTTTCATGACTCCATAGCCCAATGGATGGCACGTTCCTAACCTATCCTCTTTTACTGAAACGTCCTACTACTCTACTCCTTTCTTCCATTACTTTCTCAGTTGGTGATCTCATGACTCAACCCAGCAACCAACCAACCAATTCACTTCAAACCCCCCTTTGTGCTTCATACCTAGCCTAACACCTCATTTTGAGCGTCAAAGATATATCATTCTTTGCTTTATTGGAGAGATCCCTCTCCGGGTCCAGGAGGGCTAGATCCTAGGGCCCCAAAGTGGTTCTGATGTTGTCCGGTATTTTGGTCTTTCCAATCTGGCCAAAACATTGGAACACCAACATAATGGCGACTCCACTGGGGAATTGAGTGCATTTTATCTTAGACACTCTTAGGCACTCAAATGACCCAAAATCTCTGGTTAGGTTGGTATCTAAATGCTGATGGTGGACAACAGTCTATTTCTAACGTCCAAATTCATCCACCTGGCGACTCCAAACTCTCCAATTCCTAAAATACCAGATGAATCCACTAGGAGAAGACTCTGAACCGGTTGAGAAGATGCAGTGACCCTCTGTGCAGGAACATGGATCCAGACATGGACAGAGATGCAAAGCTTGATGCTTTGTCACACCAATTAAACGAAATGGAAAACATGTTT
This sequence comes from Pinus albicaulis, assembly GCA_034641835.2. NCBI lineage: Eukaryota > Viridiplantae > Streptophyta > Pinopsida > Pinales > Pinaceae > Pinus > Pinus albicaulis. The sequence continues at coordinate 305,157,031 of CM076573.1, read as the reverse complement.
GGTAAAGTGCTGGAAATGCATATGGCTAACCTGAATGCAAATAATGATTATTCAGAACAGCCCATGCATTTTCCGGCGCAAGAGCCAACCCCAGACCTAGACGATGAGCAAGACATCTATGATGATCTTGGTCTGTAGTTTGCTCTTGCTCGGGAAAATTCTCAAGATAAGGCTCACGAGGATATCCCACCTCAGGATCAGTTCGTACAAGAAGCAGTGGACATCGGCTCTTCTATTTGGGTTAAAAGAGAAATTCCTATGTCGACAGAAGAAGAGATGGGCCGAACATCAAACACGCAGTCCACCTCTGCAGCCTTCTACAGAACTGATACAGATCCAGAAAAATACTCTGTGGATCAGAGTGAAGAAAGACCTGCTGAGCATCCAAAATGGTTGACTTGGTCGAGCCAGCCTATTTATGACACTGATGGGGAGAGCTATGACAGTATAATAGCATATGAAGATTCCTTGAATCTTCATTCTGCTTTACCACAGATCATCAGTGAGACTGGAGATCAGCAGCCTTCCACTTCAAAGGATGAGGAAGAAAGCAAAGAAGAGATCCTTGAGCAGGATGAAATTAAAGAGCCTTCCTTTGAAAAAGAGGAAGTAATGGAAAATATCCCTGCTCACGAATTCACAGATATTTTCACGGAGCTCGGCCCAGCAGAGCAGAACATATCAGAGCTCCAAGAGAACTCAGTTGCAGTACACAATGAGTCCTCCAGTTCAGAAGATGAAGGAGACACTCTACTCCAAGAGAGTCTTTTTCTCAACCCAGTGGAAGAAGGAGAGACCCTGGTTGAAGCTTGCCTGCCAAATATTCATAACCAGGTATCATTTCATGATCCTTATGTTCATTTCCTGCAAACATTTGAAGAAGGATGAAAGGTATTTTTGAACAGCATGTTGCAGACAACAAGAAATTTTTTTAAAGCTGTTGTTCAAGAAAAAAGAGAGTGGGAGCAGCCCTGCCTATCCAGCATGCTCAAAGAATTGAGCAAGAAAGACCAGTCATGGGATCACTTGATGGACTGGTTGCATTGGAAGAGAATGTTTGTAAGCTAGACTTGTAAATGTGTCAAGTTAGAGTAGGGTAGGTAGGAAAAGCTCAATAAAGCTCAATCTGTGAGCATGTAATTATTTTTTTTAATTTCTGCAAAGTCCAGCAAGCCAGACAGTCTAATCTTGGCTTGGTTGTTTTTCATTTTCTATCTTAGAATGTGGAGAATAAATCTGCTAGACAGTTTAATCCTAGCAGATACTAGTTTAGGTAGAGAAACTATGAGGCCAACAATTTAATCTAGTCTCATGGAGTAATAAGGGTAGAAGTAGAATAGGTTTATTTTTCCTGTTTGTAAAAAATTGATGATGTAAGGGTCTGCAAGTCCAAATGCACCTAGAAGAAAAATGTTAGGACTGTAGTTTGGGTAGGTAGTTGTTTGAGAGAATTTTTCTGCTGATATAGTGTCTTCATGATTTGTGGCAGCTGATCCATGAAAGAAAATGGATGTGTTAAGTACCAGGCATCTGGCCTACTCCAAAGATCGTTTTCTGAATTCTTGACTCCTTCAAGAAGAAGGCATCCCCATGTGGAGCCATTGTTAGCCCCCTATGATTTTTTTGACAAGCAAACAGGGGGCTAAAATGTTTTTCGAGCCTTCAAGGAATGCATTTCCTCTGAAAACACATCATCCTTGAAGCCTCCTTGTGCCCTTGTCCTTTGATAAATCCTCGCTGTTGTTCCCAGTCTGAAAGCCTCTCTGTTGTGAAGAAGAATGCCCAAAAGGCCTCCTTTCCTTTTTTCTTTTTTTTATTTCCCTCTAAACCTCTATTTTCTGCCCTTGTAATCCTCTCTTTTTCCCTCATTAACCCTCTAAATCATCTCCATTCCCTTTTAAACCTCACAAATTCCCCTTTTTTGGTTTGGGGTCCCTTTATTCCTTCTATCGAAACCCTCTCTAAGCCTTAAAAACCCTCTTTTTCAGCTAAAAAACCCACTTTCCTTCATATACAGGCTAAGCCCCTTTCGGCCAGCCCCCTTAAACCACTTCCCCATATGCCCTACACCCAGGACTAAGCGCTTAAGCCCCGAGCGCTTATCGCAATCAGAGCGATCAATGTGGGCGCAATCCTTTGCAAACACGGAAAAATCCGATGCGATAGTGTATTTGTTCTATGAACCTTGAGACTGATCTCCGCCATCGAGCTTAACAGATCTGACGGTCCGCACCTCTCCCCTTTTTTATCCCTCCGATTACAGTCCTCGTCGTTGATTCACGTTTTAATCCAACGGCCAGCGTACTTCGCTTCAATCGCAATCGAAACTTCTTGTTGTGCCGCCCCTACGACCCCCTGATTAGCCAATCTCCGATTGAATGTGGGTCATCAATCTGGTTCCAGATCAGACGGTGGGCGTGTAATCGCATCGCTCCAATCCATGCATCCCCTCCTCATGTCTTCCCTGATCGTGATCCTTCGATCCAATCGCGGCCGTTGACCTCTCAGGATCCAACGGTCTAGATCTCATCCCTCCCGCTCATCGCATCAACCTTCCTCCCCGCCGATTGAATCTCTGCCATTGATCTAGTTCCAAATCGGATGGCTGGCGCTCAATCGCACGTCACCAATCAGAAGTTCTTGAATGTGTTCCCTGTTGTCTCCCTTGATTGCGATCTTCCGATTCCATCGTGACCGTCCGTTTGATCTAGATCGACGGTCTCCATTGCATCGTGCCCCCATCTATATTTCTTCATCGGAACCTCCTCTAACTTCATCGCTTAATTACCACCATTGATCTCATCCTGAGATCTAACGGTTCATATCTAATCGCCCTCCGCCCATGCCGGGTCCCTCCATTAAAGGTTTGACTCCGTTCATTTGATCCATTTCCTTTGTGTTCGCCCGAACCTTAGAACCTTGGGTTTTACATTATTCCTCCACCGATTCGACTATTAACCCCTCCGTTTGCGGATCCCGACTGTTGATCACCACTCTAGCATAGGATCAGATGTTCTACGCTCTGTCTTACCCCCAACCCTTCATTAGTTCCATTTTCCACCATTATTTCACTGTTTCCACAGTCGTGCCACCGTTCCTCCAGGCCTCCACAACATTCCTTCCTCCACCCCCTGGTTTTTATAATTGGTTTATTTTATTGTTGCAGGGTTTTACAGAGTGGTAATTCACTCCGTTCTCATAATCACATCCATTGTGATTTAGAATACAGAGAGGCCATCACAGCAGCGGCCAGTGAAACAGCAGAGAATGATTAGAGAGAACTGGGCTTGTTAGTTGCATATTTAGCACCTAATCCCGTATTCAAATAAGAAGGCGTATTTTGAAGACTTAAGCACACATTAAAGGTCATATCTATGTTTTTACATTAGCAGAGCACTTTTCTCCAGAAAGACTGCCTTTCAATGTTCTCCATGCCTCCTCGAGCCCTTAAAATTTACTGCGCTGACAGGAGCTTCTTAAAGACTGTCAGGACCATAGTTATGAGGTATGGGGAGAACTGCAGACCTTTCTACCCACGTCGCTTATTTCAGAAGGCTACCACAGATTACCATCAGTCGGATTTCTTCAGAAGAACATACTTGAAGTTATTAACAAGACTTCTGGACCATACTTCAGAGTACACACAGTTAATGAAGATCCATTTTGCGAAATGGGCATTCGACCTACCTCTCCTCTATCATAATGAAACAATTAAGTTTACATCTACTCCTGCTATTTCTCATTCTCCTATAAGAATCCCCAAGAACATATTGTAAAGGGTTCGGTTCGGTTGTTGTTGTTGTAGTTGTAGGGATTCATTTCGACTGTTAGAACAGTCTTGGGAGGGAGTAGCAGAGTAGTTTGTAATGCAGTAGGCTGGGAGGTGAAATTTTGGACTGTGATCAGCCGTTAAGCTCAGTGTATGTGACTGGTGTTGCATCAATTAATCAAGCAAATTTCACAGGATCCTGGTCTATTACTATGGGTGATGTTTTTCTTATCACGTTGTTTTATTACATTTTCATGATGTTCATTGGTCTTCTGGTACGCATCAGAAATCTAGCATAGTATATACCCTCGCATGGTACCCTATGTTTTTGCTCTTCCTACCTTCGATGTTTTCTGCAAATTGTGAATCTAAGAGCAAATGCTTGTAATTTAACCAGTGTAGTAGCTGTTATTCACTGCTAGCTGATGTATGGATTCGAGTTTGTTGCTTGGATGTCCTAGCTGGTGTCAAAGAAGGGAAGGTTAAAATTCCTTCTCCGATCTATAGACTCTAGCTTTGTGTCAAATCTTATCTCCATTTTCCCTTTGAATATGCTGAAGCAGATCTGGACTTAGATGACCTCTGGTCTGATCTCAAGCTGCCTTTGTGCCTTCATTAAGAGTTGCCTTTGAGCATGTCAAAGCATGCCTGAAGTTAAATGACCTCTGGCCTGATCTGCAGACTACCCTCTGGTTCCTTTCCTTATTTCACCTTCTTTCCTTATCGTTCCATTTCACCATCTATCTAAAAGATCCTTTAGTATAGATGACTTGCCCTCTGAAAGCCTTGGCTAGCTGTTTGCAAGTAATCCCCTTTCATGACTCCATAGTGCAATGGATGGCACGTTCCTAACCTATCCTCTTTTACCGAAACGTCCTACTGCTCTGCTCCTTTCTTCCATTACTTTCTCAGTTGGTGATCTCATGACTCAACCCAGCAACCAACCAACCAAATCACTTCAAACCCCCCTTTGTGCTTCATACCTAGCCTAACACCTCATTTTGAGCGTCAAAGATATATCATTCTTTGCGTTATTAGAGAGATCCCTCTCTGGGTCCAGGAGGGCTAGATCCTAGGGCCCCAAAGTGGTTCTAATGTTTTCCGGTCTTTTGGTCTTGCTAATCTGGCCAAAACATTGGAACACCAACATTCAGTTTTGCCAAACCCTAACCCACATGCTAGTTGGTGGTGTGTGCACGAGAGGATAGTGCTGGTGATGTTTATGTGTTGTCGAAGGGGTTGTATTAGCACTAAAGTATAGGGTAAAAATGGGATTTGAACAGGATTCCGTGGACATTGAACCGACGCCGGAAGACCTACTAACAGTCCAAGGACATGAAGTGTCAGCGAGAAACTTGGACCGTTATTTTCTAGTCATTGGAGATACATGCCAGAAGAACAAAGCTTCTGAAGGTGCCTGGGGTCTATCGAACGGGGTTGCTTTGCTGGAAGAAAGCCTTCAAAGCACATTCAACTATGTGTGGAGGGAAGTTTTTGATCAAGGGTCTCTCCAGCCTTCGTCAGTCCCTGAGAAACCCGGTAGCGAACAACTCCAGACAAACCTACAAAACCTACTCTGCCAAGTATTTCTTCAATCCATTTTCTTTCAGGGGGGTTGGAAGATATAGTCGCTAGCTGTGGGTTTCAGGGCTCTGTGGGGCTTAACTATTTCTTGGGAGAAAGCCACAGAGTGTTAGAATGGGGTAGGGGAGCTCCTCCTGAAGTTCCATATGCTCAAAGGAACCCTCATCAGTGCTAGGGTATTAGTTTTCTCGAAAAATTCCTTCTCTCGCAGGGTAGTGAAGAGGTGAGCTAGGGGCAAGAAGTTGTTAAGGCTTTGGTTCGAAACCCTAGTGGGATGAGACAGTCGATACTGGGTTAGGCAGGAGCCTTTCGCTATGTGCCTTCAGTAGAGGATCAAAGAAGGGTTTTAGGGTCTGTTATAGGAGATAGTTAGAAAAAGGACCTAGGGACTATCAGACATCAAGAAGGACCTTTAGGAGTAGGAGGATCTGCGTGGGAGGGTCTAAATCACTCTGAGGAAGGGCGACCCAGGTCACCTAATCTTGAAGTACTAGATGTGATCGAAAGGCTGCTAGAAGGTGAGGAAGGTAGAATAAGTAGGGTTGCAAGAATAAAAGGGAAAAAGACCAAGTTGATCAGGAAAAAGAAGAGTACCCATGTTGTGTATTTGAAATAGACATTCTCATTAACAAAGACATGGAAGCGACATAAACTATCCTAGTTGGCAGAGTCATAGGCCAGAAATTATTTGCCAACTATATCACAGAGTGGACAGCCTCATAATGGACGGATGCCCCAGGAAGCCCCATTGAGATACAAACTCTAGCTTGAGGGTGGTTTATGCTTAAGTTTGAGAAGAAGGAACACTTAGAATGGGTTTTAAAAAGGAATTGAAACTTTGGGAAGAGACTTGTCGTGTTCAGGAAATGGACACCACTCTTTGACGTTGAGAGGGAAAAAATCGAAGAAACTCTGGTCTGGGTAAAGCTCCTAGGACTTCCCTTACCTTTTTGGATGGACTCTGCTTTCCGTTCAATTGGGAACACTCTGGGCCAATTCCTTAAAGTAGACCAAGGACTTGAGCGTGGCAAGAATCTTGGTCAAATTAAACCCTAAAGAAGGATTATCAGAGGAAATGCATCTTAAGTACAAGGAATATGAATATTCACAGACTCTGGACTACGAACATATGCCTTTTAGATTCCATCGTTGTCATAAGTATGGTCACCTAGCAAAGGACTGTCCGCTGGGGCACCGAAGAAGAAGGAAGCAAAAAAGATTAAATTGAGGGCCCCCAAGACCCTCGGTTCCAGAAGAGATATGTCCATCAAAAGAGGAGATGATGGAAGGGGTTGAAGATCCTGGCGTCAACACGACTATCATCACTCCTTCGGAAGAACAGGCTGATCTATCCATCCCTTTAACTATGGATCATGAACAGGAACTTCCTCAAGCGTCTGATCCTCTTCTTGAAGCTGGAGCCGCTGCATTTTCTCAGGAGGGTATGACTCTGGTCTCTTCTCCTTCCCTTTTCACCTCTTTATGTAATTCTGTTTTTTCTTATACATAGCCTGGTCCTTCCAGACCTCCTTAAATGGAATATTTTCAAAAGCATGATGTCATAGAGTCCCTTGATAGTATAATACATATATCCTGTCCCTTCATTTGGATCCCCTCCCTAAGGTTAATATAGGTTCGCCCCCCTCCTCCACATTGTATCCCTAAAAAGCCTCCCTATAACTTAAGATCCTTGATGAAGAAACCTTGGAAAGGGGAGGCCATAAGTGAATTGGAGTCTAACCCTATTTCGATCGGTCCTAGAAATACGCGGGGTAGGAAATCAAACCTTTATAAGGCACAAGTCAAGGCAAAAATTGATATTGCAGACGGGAAGCAGCTTTCCCTCTCTAGGGTGCTTAGAGCAGCACAAACCCCTTCCTCGGTTTATAAATGATCATTCTCTCCTACAATTGCGGGGTTTTAGCTAGTCAACCCAAAAAAACTAGCTTTGAGGGAGCTGATGAAGTCCTACAATCCCGATGTTCTTACGCTCCAAGAAACTTTGGGGTTTGAGGATGAAGTGATCGACACTCTTTCAAGGATGTTTCCAGGTTGGGGCTTCCAGGCTCTGGATGCCCATGGAAGATCTGGGGGTTTGGTGTTGAGCATAAAATCTAGGAGGTTGAAGGAAATTTCTTCATGGTGTTTTGAAAATGCCTTGGCTATGGAAGTCTACTCCAACGAGCTCTGTCACCCCATACTTCTGTTAAATGTATATGGACCTTGCTTGGATAGGATGCAGTATTGGAGCAACCTATTTTCCAAAACTTGCATGAATAACTCAAATCTAATTTAGGGTGGAGACCTTAACTTCTCCCTGGGGATGTCAGAATCCTAGGGCCCCTCAGCTCATGTTGATCCTCTTACGGATTTCTTCATCAATAAGCTGGCCTCCACACATCTGGTGGATGCAAACTTGATCAAGCCTAGACCCACTTGGAGGAACAAAAGAATGGGGGAGGATAGGGTGGCTAAGAAGTTGGATCGGTTTCTTCTTAATGAATATTTGGTTACCAAGTCCTCTGTTTTTAGGCACTGGGTGGGGGAAGGAGGATTATTTGATCACTTGCCCATTCTTCTTGAGATCAAGGGCCTCCATAAGAAGCCAGGGGCCCCATTCAAGTTTAACTCCTCATGGCTCAAAGATGAATCCTTCACTTCCTTGTTCCATGCCACTTGGAGGAGAGATTGGCCAGGGGAACCTGGCAATATGAGCAGGCATTTTATGGAGAATCTAAAGAAAAAAAAAAAGCCACTCTGGAATGGACAGTGGAAAAAAAACAAAAGGAGGAGGAAGACCTTCGAAAGATAAATGAAGAAATATATTTTCTGGAAAGCCCGAAGAGGGTTGGATACGTCTCCCCTGAATCAAGGGACAGATTAAGGAGACTTGAAGCTTCAAGGAATAAAATTTTATTGGAAAGAGAGGAAAGTTTGCGTCTAAAGAGCGGGGCTATTTGGCTGTTAGCCGGAGACGAGAATACAATTTTTTTCCAGAATTATGCCAAAGGAAGGAAAAATATCAATACAATTTCGGGCATGCAGACGGAGGAAGGAGTAACAACACGCACTTTTGATGACCTCTCCTCCCTTGGAGTGAAACATTTCAAACCTTTGTTCAGAGCCCCATCGGAGGCTTCCATTGCAAAAGTTATCAGGGTAGCCCAGTTTTTCCCCAGTTATATTGATGACGAATAAAATGATAGTATAATTGAGCCTGTTTCAAAGGAGGCAGTGGAAGATATCCTTATGTCAATGCAGAAAGATAAGAGTACAGGGCCGGATGGTTGGACGATGGAATTCTTCCAACACTTTTTTGAGTTCTTGGGTGATGATCTGCTGGAGGTGGTGGAATATTCGAGAAGAACATGATCTATATATCAACCTTTCAACTCCAATTTCTTGGATCTCATACCCAAAAAGGAGCATCCGAAATCCTTTAATGATTTCAGGCCAATTTCTCTTTGTTCATGCACCTATAAATCATTTCCAAAGTGATAACTAATCGTCTCAAGCCCTTTCTCTCACGAAATATCTCTTTGGAACAATTCGACTTTCTGGATGGAAGGAAAATCCATGAGGCTATGGGGGTGGCCCAAGAAACACTCCACAATTTGAAAAGAAGCAAAAAAAAGGAGTAATCATTAAAATAGACCTTTCCAAGGCATATGACAGAATCAGTTGGATGTACATCCGGCTTCTCCTGACCCATCTTGGCTTCAGGAATGCTTTTATCAATTGGGTAATGGGGTGCATCTCTTCTACAAGTATTTCTATTTTGATCAATGGGGAGGCTTCCAATTTCTTCAACATTCAAAGAGGACTTCGTCAGGGATGCCCTCTCTCTCCCCTTCTTTTTCTTTTGTTTGTGGAAGGACTCAGTCTGATGATACATGATGCAAAAATAAGGGGGGAACTAAAAGGCATTGAGGTGGTTGTCAACGTTTTCGTTACTCATTTAATTTTCATAGATGATATCCTCCTATTTAGTAATGGTAGTTTGGAGGACAGTCATCATTTAAAGGAGGTGTTGGATATTTTCCTTAAGGCTACAGGTTTAAGTATAAATAGACATAAATCTACAATTACAACAACTGGCCTTTCCAGAGCTGAAGTGGGGAGAATATTTGAAGTGTTACAGTTTGAAGTTAGGACCCTGCAGGACTCTTTCAAATATTTGGGGTTCTATCTTAAGCCATAATCTTATCATATTCAGGATTGGCACTGGATAATTGAAAAAAAAGAGGCAAGGATGAAACATTAGAGCTTCAAATGGCTATCTAGAGAAGGGAGACTAGTGCTGATAAAATTTGTAGCCATGGCCATTCCATTTTATTGGGTTGCCCTCTCTTGGGTACATTCTCTCCTCAATTAATAAAATTTGTAGTCGGTTCTTATGGGCAGGTTCAAAGGAGGAACATCTGATGTCATGGGTGGCTTGGGAGAAGATACTGCACCCGAAAGCTTGGGGAGAATGGGGAATCAAGGAGCCTCCCTCCTTCACGGCTTCTCTGGCTACAAAATTGTGTTGGCACCTCATCACCTTGGAAAATCTATGGACATCTGTCATTAAAAGGAAATACATTGACCCTATGCCATTATTAGAATGGTTGCACATGCCAAATAATAAATTAAAAAATGCATCAATTGTATGGAAAGCTTCAGTAGCGTCGTTCAAGACAATTGAACAGGGTCTAGCATGGCACGTTTGGGATGGTACACAGGTAAGACTGGGCCGTGACCCGTGGCTGGGCTACTCTGGAAGGTTTGCTCTTTCTAGAGATCTATTAGAACAACTGGAACAATGGGGTTTCCGAACCCTGAGCCATATAGCCGTGCAAGGGAAGTCCACCATTTCGAGGAGGGCATGGTTGACAGGGGTAACTCTCCAACTCGAAGACAGGTGGCTCGAAGAGTGGCAAGGCTTCATCAACGATCTCCAAAACTCCAACACCAGAATTTAGGAGAGACTGGATGAGCTCAGATGGGTCCATGCACCATCGAGTCTGTACTCCACAAATTTTGGTTACAAATGGCTAATGGCTCAAAAAGGCTGGGGGGAGCCGGAGTGGTGGTTTAAACCTTTGTGGGAGTTAAAGGGACCGGAAAAAACCAAAATTTTCTTCTGGTGAATCCTTCAGAAAAAAATTTCCCTCCTGGGACTTTCTCCAACGTAGGGGCAATATTGGCCCTAGATGGTGCTCCCTTTGCAAGGCTAGTCTTGATTCAGTTCACCACCTCTTCCTTACTTGCCCCTTTAATATTAGGCTCTGGACTGAAACTCTAAGGCTCCTTAGAATTACACAAAAATGGGAGGGAAATGATGTGTGGGAGGCATGGCAGAGATGGTGGCAAGCCTCTCCAAATGATAGGGTACGAAACCTCCCACTGCTTGTTGCTTGGGGAACTTGGATAGCAAGAAATCGTATCATCTTCTAAGACAATCACTTTCCTGTTAACCTTTTAGTGGAAGAAGGAGCATCCATCTATGAATATATTCCAATTCCGACACAACCCCAACAAGCCAGAGTCATCCAATAGGAGATCATTAGGGGGGATATTCCATGGGCATATTTTGATGGGGAATCTGACCCTCAAAATAGATGTGGAGCTGGTCTTTCCATTCATGATTCATCAGGGAAAATCCTCAAAGCATCGGTTGGCCTTGGTCAGGGGACAAATAACTTCACAAAATTAAAAGCTCTACACGTACTGCTATGTTGGCTCTCATCCCTTGAGATGAGAGAAGTTCCAATTTTTGGGGACTCTATGAACATCATAAAGTGGTTTAATGGGTCACATAGATGTCTAAATTACATTTTATCTCCTTTACTTGATGAGGTGATTCATATAAAATATTTTTTTTAACTAGATTACTGCTTGTCACATTTACAGGGAACGAAACTGTGAAGCAGACCTCCTATCTAAGGAGGGCGTTCATCAAGATATGGGGCATTGGGTAGCTGTAGTAGTTTAAGGAGGTCTAATCTGAGGGATCGATTAGCCTCCCTTCACCCGATAGTTTCCAGCTGCTCACACTTTATTTTTTTCTGTTATCTCAGAACAACTTGAACTAATCAGATTGTTTGTCTTTTTTTCCTTTAGCTCTGAATATACTCTAAACTATCATGTCTCTGTTTCAGATTTTTTTCCTCTACGAGGAGATCCGGGAGACAGGCTTTGTTCTCTTTTTAGAAATTACACTATTAAAATTTTGAAAATTGGATCGGTGTTTACCACCCAATTTTTGTTTTTGATGTGAACTCATAGACATAGTCAGTTTTCATCCCTGTTTCAGGCATATTTTTTCCTAACAAAAGGAAAGCCCGGGGGCTGAATGGAGACGTCATTTTTAATGATTTTGACAGGGTTGGGAGGATTGATGCATATATCTCCTCATGAGATGCAACTCCATCTTTCATTTTTCTACAAAAAAGGAAAAATGCAGTTCTTTGAATGCTACATGCATATACTATGTAACCTTCTACACACTTAATATATGGGTTCGATTTTTTCTTTGGAAAAAAAATAGATCGGTCAACTATGGAAATATTCATAAATCCACTCTTAATACTTCAAATGATGAAATATTTATAAAAAATGTTAAAAAAAATATCATGTCAACTGACTAAGATTTATTCAAGGAAAATAAAATATCTTTAGGCAAAAAGATGGTGACACTTCACAACCGACTGATAGCTGGCCCTGTTTTCTTGTTTGTTTCTTTCACTCTGTCTTTCTTTCACGTTGTCTTCCTTTCATCTGTCTGCTCTTTCACGTGTGTGTTCTTTCATCTGTCATCTCTTTAACGTGTGTGTTCTTTAACCTATCTTCTCTTTAACTTGTCATAGTAAATCACACCATTTTTCCCAGGTTTCTTCATCTGGAAGTTTAATTTTCATCGCCCTTTGGTAAATCTCATCTGCCTCTGTATATTTTGCAAACGTACGCTTATTCACAAAAAGGTGATTTACCTCATGCTGGAGGTAAAATAAGTTTTCTAGAATTTGAAAGAGCACATTTTTCGGTGGGAATTCCCTTCAATGAGGAACTGTTGGAAGTTTTTTTGGCTACTTCCCTTATCTTCTTATCATAATCTTCCTATCTCATTAGTTTATCATTTATTACCAGAGGATTAGGCAGACCCTTCTATTTTAATACATCAAACTTGTTCATAAACTTGTTCACTGCAAGTTCCATTGTTTGACATTTGTCCTCAAGCTGTATCATCATATTTCTCTTGGAAATCATTTTCTTCACCTCTAAGATAGTCTCTGTTCTATCAGCTATCCCGAGTTCCTCTAATTCATACTTGTTTTTGGAATTTAGGAATTTTATTATTTCAGAGGCTTCCTTTGGTTTCTTTCGAAGATCTACATTTACCTTTTGAATTGCATCATCGGCTTCCTTCACCAAGTCATTATGTTCAAATATGATCTGTATAAAAGGCCAAATATCATTAACTGAGTTAATGATATTGGACCACAACTATTGTTTTTCTTGAGCTAAAGGTTCTTTTAGTGATAACTCTTTTTCTAGCTTGTGAATTCTGTCAGTCAATCTATTTTTTTTTTTGTACTTCTGCCTGATGCATTACTTGTGCCAATTTATTTACATATTATAAACTCTTTACTTGTTCTTTGAGCTAGTTAATTTCTGTAGTTTTAATGGACATATCTTCCATTGATTTAATCAATTTGTTGGCCTCATTAGTGGGAAGGGTTGTTGGTATTATTGATGTTGTTGTTGATGTAGTTGCTGGAATTGATGTTGATACTGGAGCTGCTGTAGCTACAGGTGCTCATGTAGATGTTATAGGAATAGCAGTAATGGGAACTGATTCCATACTGGCTTGTATTTTTTGTACAAGTTCCATTTCTGTCTTCATTTGTTTTAGTTGAGTTTTCAACTGAATGATTAGATTCATCATTTCATCCTTTTGACTATTAGTTTCTAAAACCTCCTTGGTTTGTGGATGCTCAGTAGTTGGTAACTTTAGTTGTTTCTTCAGTGCAACTATGTCTGCATTCTTCTTCTTTATTAGTTATTCTGCTGCTTTAATGTCTTTTGGGTTATAACCAACTTCTATTACCAAATATTCAAGTGATTTTATCTTGTTATCATTTTCTTGTGATGAATCTCTTTCTAGTTTTAACTGTGACTTTATATTTTCCAGAGAATTTTGTAACTTTTGGACACTTAAATCTTTGTGTGTCATGGTGGAATAGATCATTTCTCCGGACTGTTTGTGAAATTCAATTTGGTCAATTGGATGTACATATTTGGCAATAACTTCAAAGGCTTTCTTTTTATAATCTTTTGATGTTTTTGGGGCCTGCACTTTTGGCTGTAGAAATGTCATTTGCATCTTCCTTGTTTTGAGTTCAAAAGCTGAAAGCAACCTACTTTGATCACTAGGATTTTTCTTCCAGTATTGTGCATATGTAACAGCCTTTAATGCTTTATTTTTTTATTTTAATCTCTTTTTATTTCTCCATGATATATTTTTCTTTCTCAACTGGCTTGTTGGGTGATGAAACCTCTACTGTATTATGCTTTTGAATGATTTGTGCACTAGAATTTGATGGCAGAGGTGTTTCTTATAAATGTGTTGTAGGTGCATCATCCTTGATAACAATATCTATTTCGATGGTTTCTTCTTGCTCTATCATTGGATTTAGATATTTTTTTTTTTGTTCATGAGCTTGAATTAAGTATCAGATGTAGTTTCTATTGAATAAGAGCCTTCTTTTCTAGGCATTTTTGAATTTATGTCCTGTGGGGCTGGAGTAAGCAGGATGGAACTAGTATAAAGTTGCTTCTCCACCTCCTTTAGAGAGTATTCCAACCACTCTGACTGGTTGGAATATCTCTCAATTTCAGGTTTAGACTCATGAATGAAAGGGGTCAATTTGAACTTAACTCTCAATTTACTTATGACACCCAAGGGGTCATATGACTATTTGAAACTACTACTGAACTTGAACTCTTGTAAGCATCTGTCTGCTTCCTGTCTCGCATTCCTACTGTTGCATATAAAAGGCCCTAGTTGGTTTTTAATCTTGAATTGGGTCCTCTTTTTAGCTGAAAGGAAATTGTTCTCATCAGAATTCAAGATTTGTCTAATGTATTCTAAAGAAAATATGCTCGTTGGGAGGTATTTGGGAAGCTTGTATGGAACTAGTTGGCTTCCATACACTCTAATTTCTGTATGATTCTGGTATAAATACCAGTCCCCTTTTTTGCTCTGATATGATAACTGTAAAACATTTTTTATTTCTTCACTGATTCCAGGTTGAATGCTACTGCTAATCATATTAACTACTGGATATACAAAAGAATCAATAGTCTTTGAAACTGAATTCCGTAGAATCCTTTCTGATCAAGGTTGTCCAAAAGATAACAGGCTGGGGATTACCCTCCATATCTAGTTTTTGTAGGTTAACTGCAAACCTTTCTGATTGAAAATATATCAACATTTGAAACAATACTGAGAAGTATTTGAATACTCCTTCTTTTGGAATTTTGATCAATTGATCATGCGTGGTATCTGCCAGGTATTGGGGAAAATTGAAAGTTGTAGCTGGAGGCTGATGGATAGGAAACCAAGAATAGATTCATCTACATGCTCATCAATGAGATATCCTAAAAATCAGGACAACATGGTCACAATTTGCTTCAAGGTTCTTTCTGAAAACAAGGTAGCAAAGCATGGAGGATTGTTTTTAGTGGTTTCTACTGATGGAGAGAGGAAATTCTGAAAGATTTGAAACCTTTTAGGGAAATCTAGCTTCAAGTAAAGCTCCGTGAGGGTATTAATGGAAAAAGGCACTCCCTTTGGCTGTGGTTGAATCTGTAGCATTTGATTAATGTATTGAGTAGTGAAAGTAAATATGATCTCTTGGTTAGGGGTGACTATGGCTATTTAATTTTGTAAATAGATGATATGGCACAGTTTGATGAGTTTAGGGAACTGATAGGTTGGTGAAAATATGTACTTCGGTAGGTTATATTCCCAGAGATGAATGTCATCTGCCTGATCAGCAAATTTATCATGACTCCAGCAATGGAGCTCCAAAAGGTTGCTATCAGTCATAGTTTCATTAATTTTGAAGTCTTTATCGGCCAAAGGGGTGTGGTCGACATCTAACAGTGGTGGTTGCAAAGGGATTACAGTCTGAACGCTTTGGGAAGCCATTAATTTGTTTCAATTAATTGATAAAATGGCTTATTTTAATGGTTCTAGGTACTTAGAATTACCTGGAAAATTGTGAATTTGGTCTGTAGAAGGGTCCACATAGCAACGAGATTCAATCTTGGTTGGCAATAGCTTTCATGTCTTTTTTTCGAAAATAAACAGAAATAATGAAATAATTGTAAAGGGCGAGGTTTTATTATTTTTGAAAACTGAGACTCTATTGCTTGGCATGGGGGTGGGTTATTTCAAATAGTGGTGGTTTATCGAATGCCTTGGAAGCAGTTTAGTGGTTTATCATACAACAAAAAGGACTTTGGGGTTTTGGGGTTGGGGGGTGCGATAGAACGTGGAAGTGTCGCATGGCAGGGGAGCAAGGGATTGAAACCGCCCATTTCGTACCCCCCCCCTCTGTTTTAAACTTCGAATAGCAGGGTGTGCGAAAGGGTTCGGAGGCCGTTAGATATGAATGGTTGTGATCGGGCGGTAGATGAATATACGGGTTTTCAAAGAGGCGGGGTCGGGCAGCTGATAGGCGGAGGGTTAATATGAAATGGGTTATGAATATATATGTGAAGTTTGTAAAATGAAATGGGGGTTAGTAAATATATAAAGCGGGAGGGTTAATTCAAAGTGGGGCCCAAAATATATTAAGTGTTGGGCTTAAATGAAATAAAGGGGGTCAGGAAAATATATTAGGTGGAGGGGCTAAAATAAATTGGGTCAGGTAATATATATGCGTGGTTAAGTCAAAAAGGGGGGTCCTTTGAAATATATATATATAAGTGGGGAGTTTAAATCAAAAGTGGGCCCGATTAATAATTTGTACTTTAAACTATTGAAAAGTGGGTTTTCAAAGGGGAAAGGGATTTTAGCAAGGGGAAGGGTTTAGGAGAAAGGGAAAATTAAGAGGGAAGGGATATTTAGAATTAGGAAGGGGAAATGTTAGAATAAGGGGAAATGGTTTCCAAGAGAGGAAAAAGGAATTAGGAGAAGGGGAAGGTGTTAGAAAGATATTAGTGATAAGAGATAAACCAAATGATGCTTTCCATAACTTTTGGAAGTATCCTACCCACCCTTTATTTATCCTAACATTTTTTATTTCCTTTATTGGGTGCATTTGAGCTTGCTGACCCTTTTATTGCAAACTAACTTATTTCTAATCTTATATCTTCCATTGGCTCAGGTTAAACTTATGAGCTCATTTTTATTCTCTTACTAACTACTGATTTGTCAAGATTAAATGGTTTGTTCAATGTTTATTCACTAACTATCATAACATGAAATTTAAATGCATGAATGATTAAGATTTAGACTGTATGATCATCATGAATTGTGGCATTTTGGACAAACTGCACACAATTTTATTTGCAAAAGTAAAGTAAACTAAGAGTAGTGGAATTTGAATGTGCAACACTTTCAGAATTTATTTTTGTTTATTTTTTTGGGGTTCATATATATATATATATATATATATATATATATATATATATATATATATATATATATATATATATATATAATTTCTTTTGGTCCGTTGATTATTATTTTATGACATACCCTCTTTTCATTTTTTAATATGGAAAACATTTGTAGAAAGCAAAGGTATGTACAATATTACAAGACTAAACATAGCCAACTCAAAATTATGATCCCTATTATTATAGGAACCTAACACAATGAAATAACACTTGTTCCATAGTGGAAGGTTAAGCAACTACTTGCTTCTCAAAAGCCTATTCTTCTCTCCTATGCCTTACTTGAGAATCCAAGGTGAAAAGTACTTTGCTTGAGCTATGAGGGTGTATATATAAAAAATGAGGTGACTCTCCGCCTCCCTTGTGACTATTGAGATCCCCTCACTACTCTTGAGCTTCTATGTGACTTTTCGAACTCCTATGAGACCTTTGGACTTCTGCGTGAATTTTCACATTCTATGAGTGACCTTTAGACTTCCACACTTTTTACATTTCTTATTTTATTTTTAAATTACATGATTACATCCAAAATGACGTGGAAAAATACAATGACATAAATGACTCTTGAGGTGACACTTGGACAAGCCATGACTTGGCACTCATGACATGGACTTCATTGTAGAGTGTTCATGCGAAGATTCTCTTCTTGCTTTCATATTTATATCTTTATGATATTTTTTTTCATGTACTTCATCTTCCTCATCCAAAAGGGTAGATGATATGTAGTCTTCCATGTGATCTTGGTCTTCAATCTTCTGTCGTGATCTTGTGTCCCTTCATCTTCTTGCTTGATGATCATATTTGCCTCTCCAACTTCAAAAGTTTATTATTGCATGGTCTTCTTGGAATCCTCCTTGAGCATCATCCAACAACATTAAGATACAATACCTGCAGATGAAATTCACTCATGAAAAGATTACAATAGTCCAAAAATCTTCTAGTCTAACTTCAAGCAATTCACTGATTGGACCTAATATTGAGTGCAGTATTGAGGAGGAGGCTCAGGGATTGTGCAGTGTGCAGTTTAGGATAAAATGATGAGGGTATGGTGACTATAAATGTGCAATGCACAATGGCTAAGGGACTAGGAGACACAATTGTGCAATTAAGGGATATAATGACACAACATGGCAATCTTTCTCAATGTGATTGAACAATGCGTAGTTCAGAGAAGACTAAGCCACAAGGTTGTGTAGTTTCACAGGTCAGGGAGGCAGTGAGGCCTGACTGTTGACTAAGACAGCATAGTGCGTAGTGGAAGACAGGATGGGAGAGAGAATTGTGAAGTTTCAAGGGACTGGGCACTGCAACTGCATAATGTGCAGTCCTTGAAGGAAGTGATTGTGTAGTGGGAAATTCAAGGAGGCAAGAGTGGTTTACTGGGGCCTGAGACTACACAATGTGTATTTCAAGAAGGAAACTTGAGGAGTGGTCGGTCGAGCAAGGAACACTTCATAAATTGACTAAGTGTGGGATCCGTGAGGCAGAGATGAAACCGGAACATGACTTGTGTTATCACTCTAATAATTCTTAAGTTGTGAGATTTTTTATTTTTAGTCAAAGAATATTAGAGGTAATCACATGCCAACTTTTAAACTCTAAGATCTAGCCTTATTAGGGTTCAGAGAGGGATCTCTCTATAATATTTAACTTTGTTTTAATTATATGATATTAGGCTAGTTATGATGTGCAAATTGGTTTTGGTTTGGTTTGATTTGGTGAGAAAAAATCACTTAATGAGATGGATAGTGATAGATATTTTTGTTCATTGGGCTAAGGAGTCAAATTTCAAGCAGACAGGACTAGGATCAAGGTCAAAAAGTCAATTTTTTTCAAGGCAAGATAGACAAGTCAATGAAGATATTGGAAGGATAATTGGTGAAGTGGTTTGATCGAGATAAAGAGAATCAAGGATTCTTTGATCCGGATAAGGAAGGAGAAGAAAGGGGTCATTCGAAAGAGGGAGAAATTAAGGGTTCCCTACTCTAGAAATCAGCAGAAAACATAGAAATGATAACTAGTTAAGGACAGGGTGCTTTTAACAAATCCTGTAATAATATTCCTAGTTCATCATTCAAATTTAGAACACATATATGGATGCATGTAAAACGTAAGAAGATAAACAATGACAGTAGAAATTACTTCACTTCAATGGCTCATCACATGAATCCTGAAATATGATGCTAGATGATTTGATCCAGTCTGCTACTTGAACTTGCTACAAAAAGCCTTCAGGTACAACAAAAATGACTATAGAAATCTTTAGCAATTTATTCCACAATAATACTTCAAAGGATGAAGTATATATACAAAAATGTTTACAAAATATCCTAGAATACTCATAGGAATTTTCTAAGGAAAATAAAATATCTTTTACAAAAAAATAGTGACTGCTGCTTAAGAACTTACAAGTTGTCCTATTTATCCAAATAAAATAGAAGCGTTGTTTTGGATTAGGTTTAGCTGGCTGCTTTGTTGTCTTCAACGCTGGCACAAAATATTTCAAATCTATTTTGAAACATTATCTTCTTATCTGATACTCTTTCATCTGATACTCTTTAATCACTTATACACTTTAACCACTGTTTAACTGCCTTACTGCTGTGATTCTATGTTTTGACTGTGTAAAATCAGCAAATTGTTTTTATCCTCTTCTTTGCAATCTGATTTTTACAGTAAGTCAGTGAGTGATTCCCAAGATTCTTCATCAGGAATTTTGATGTTTTTCAGCTTCCTAAAGTTCTCATCTACGTCATTATACCTAGCAAATGTTGGTTTTATAACAAATAGGTGTTTTATCTCATGTTGTAGATCAAACAAGTCTTCAAAACTTTTATGTAAAACCTTTCCTGTAGGAATTCCTTGTCTTTATGTTTTGTCTACCTGCTCTTTTGCATGATCTCTTATCTTCTTGTTGTAGTCCTCTTGTGGCATGAGTTTATCATTAATAACAAGGATGTTTGGCAAACCTATTTGCCTCAAGATCTCAAATTTAACCATAAATTTGTTTATGGCTATGTTCATGTTTTCACATTTTTCTTCTAGTTGCTTCATTAAATTCTTCTTTGAAATTATATTCCTTATTTCAAGGATTGTCTTTGTTCTGTCAGTAATTTCCATCTCTTATAATTCTTGTTTGTTCTTACTGTTAAGAAACTTGATTAGTTCTAGGGCCTATTCAGGTTTGGCACCTAGTTCCTCCTTTGTTTTCTGAATCTCTTCTTGTGCTATCTTTAGTAAATCCTTTTGTTCATAAATTACCTGTATTGATGGCCAAATATCATTGATGGATTCAATGATTTTACTCCATATTTGATTCTTCACATTGGACATTGGCTCTTTCAAGGTTAAATCCTTTTGTAAATTCTTCAACTCAACATTTAACCTGTTAGCCCTTTGTTCCTGAGTTTTAGCATTAGTTTGGGCTAGCTTCTTAGTGTCTTCCAGATTTTCAATCACTTTCTTCAACCTATTGATTTCATTGGCTTGAAGTGACATTTCCTCCATGGCTTTGATAAGCTTGTTGGCTTCATCTGTTGGCTGCACTATTGATGTAGATGACTATGTAGCTGAGGTAGTAGAAGATGTCACTAGTACTGTTGTGGCCAGTGGTACTTTTGGTGCCAACTCTTTTGCCAGAGTTGAAGGTACAACTGTAGTTGCCATGGGAATTACTGTAGGAACTTCTTGTGCTTTTGTAGTTTCTCTTTCATGGACAAGCTTGTCCATTTGGATTTCCATCTCTTTTATATGTGCCGTTAATTGTAAAATCAAGTTCATCATATCATATTTTTGGCTTGCCTCTTGCACAATTTCTTTGGCTTGGGGATGTTCTGTTGGTGGAAGCTTGAGTTGTTTTCTAAGTGCGGCAATATCAGCATTATTTTTCTTCACCAATTATTCTGCAGCTTTCACATTGGAAGGATCATATCCTACTTGAATAACCAACTCTTCTAAAGACTTAATTCTAAGGTCTTTAGCATATGAGGAAGCCTTTTCAACCTTCATTTGATCTCTCGTATTTATTATTGTATTATGGAGCTTTTGGAAACTCATTGCCTTTGTAGTAATGGTATAATAAATCATCTCAGAAGTTTGTCTGTGAAACTCAATTTGAGCTAATGCATGGATACTTTCTGTAGGCACTTCAAGGTCAACCTTTTTGTAATCTGCCACTGTTTTGGGATTCTTAACTGTTGGTTGAAGCACTGACATAATCAACTTCTTGTTTGAATAATCAAAAGAAGACATAAGTCTATTCTGGATCCCTGGTATTTGTTTTAAATACTAAGAATAAATCTCATTCTTGATTGCTTCATTCTTTGCCTTTATTTGCTTCTATTTCTCCCTGATGTCAATATCTTTATCCTCTGTTGGCTGTGAGGAGGATAACTCCATACTCTGTTGTTTCTATATTACCTGTGTGTTTGAATTATCAGGATGCTATTCATTTAGAATCTCTGTGGCTGGCTCATTTATAATAATTGTAACAGCATCTGTGTTTGTATCTGGAACATCTGTATCTTCCACTTCTATGGTCTCTTTTTCTTTATTTACTAGATTGAGCTTAGGCTTTTTATTATATCTGAGTTTAAACCTAGCCTCTGTAGTTGTTTCAGCAGTGTAGGTACCTTCTTCTCTGACTCTTTGGCAGCTTTATCTTCTTGATTCACAATTTTCAAGGTGTGACTAGTATCACCCTGTTTAACTGCTTCAATCAAAGTATTTTCTAGCCACTCTGTTTGATTAGAAAATTGTTCAATCTCTGGCCTTTTATCATGAATATAAGGGGCCAGTTTCCATTTCACCCTCATTTTGTTGAGTATTCCCTAAGGATCATAATTCCATAAGAAGCTAAATTCAAATTTGTACTCCATCAACTGTTTTGTTGTCTCTATTCCTGCATCTCTGTGATTGCAAATAAAAGGTCCCACTTGGTTCTTCAACTTAAATTGGGTCTTCTTTTTGGCTGCCAAGAAGTTGATAGAATCTGAATTTAGGATTTGCCTGATGTACTCCAAGGCAAGAACTCACATTGGCACATACTTAGGTAGTTTATAGGGTAAAAGATTTGACCCAAAAACTCTTATTTCTGTATGGTTCTGATATAAGTACCAATCTCCAGTTCTAGTTTGCTCTGACAGCTGTAATATTTTTTTTATCTCATCATTGATTCTTGGTTGTACACTTTTTGTCAACATGTTTATTAATGGGTGAATAAAGGAATCTGTAAACTTTGCATAACTGAACTCTGTGGACTCTTTTCCGATCAAAGATGTCCAAAAGATGACTGACAATGGATTTCCCTCTACATCCAGCTTCTGAAGTGTTATTGGAAATTTGTCTGCTTGGAAGTATAGGAACATATGAAGAAGAAAGGAAGTATATCTAAATACTCCTTCAGTTGGAAATTTCACAAGCTGATCATGGATATTATCAGCTATGTATTCAGCATAATTGTAAATGATAGAAGGAGGTTGTCCAAGTAAAAAAGTGGATAGGAAACCTAGAATTGACTCATCTGTAAAATAACCTAGGATAAATGACAACATGGAAATGAGATGCCTTGACCCTTTAGGAAATTTGGAAGTAGAATAAGGAGGGTTTAGTTTTGGGATTTCAACATAGGCAGGCATGAAATTTTGAAAGATCTGAAACCTTTTAGGAAAGTCTAGACCAATGTAAAGATTTGTGAGTGCTTCTATGGATAAAGGAACTACATTGGGATATGGTTTGAGCTATAGCATTAGGTTTATTGACTCAACAGTAATTGTGAACAATACTTCTTTATTTGCATTAACCATGGCTCTTTGTTCAGGTGAATAGTAGGATTGACATATCCTGATGACTTCTGGACATTGATTAGTAAGTGGAACTACATACTTGGGGTAGATTTGACTCCCAAATCTGGACTTCATCTCCCTGATCTATTGATTTTTCAAGACTCCAGCAATGGAGTTCTAAAAGATTAACTTCTATCACTGGATCAGCTATTTTGTAATCCACATCAGCCAAGAGTGTATGTTCAATGTCTACAATAGAGGATTTACAACAATTGTGGTTTTGGAAGTCATTGCTGGGTTTGGTTGTGACATTTTTTTAGACCTTTTGGGTGCTTGAAACTCTGTATTTTGGCCTTTTTAAACTCTTCTATAAGATTGAATTGTTTACAGAAGGTTTTTCTGGTTTAATAGAGGTCTATGGATAAAAAAATAGGCACAAATTGGCTTTCTTTTGATTTTAAACCTTTCAATTTGGCTTTAAACTGTTCTTCAAACTCTTATAGGTTCAAGAAATGATAAAACAAGGGTTTCTCTGCTTTTTTGGATAAACTGAACTGAAAATGGTTCAAATTGGGCACAGAAAGATTGGGATTATTTGCAAAGGGTTTCTGGATAAATTCGAAGTCTTTTTAAGGTCTGCAAAGGCTAAATATATTAAATTTTACTTTAAAAACCATATGCAGTACCCAAACTGGGGTTTATCAAAGTTTTTACAGAGAATTTGTTCTTTGCAGGTAACTATAGGTATTTCTATGGGTAAATGGGCTTCACTAGGCTTAATTTCTTCAAAAAACTCTTTTTCAAATGACAAGCAGGTTGTTTTTCTATGAAGAACACTTATTTGTGCAATTATTTGGTCTTTTAAACAGTTTCAACAATGTCAGACAGGTTTCTGATGGCTATGAAAATCTTTGGAAACGAACTAGACGCTTCCAGTGATCTTGACAGCAACTTTAATGGCTTTTCTGGTTCCTTAGGAAAAAAAAAGGTGTACAGGGCTTTGTTTCTTCAGTCGGAGATAGATAAAATGCAAATAGAATGCAAAAAGGGCTTTTCTATGCATAATATAAAGTTTTATAACATTTTCGGTTAAAAGCGAGTAAGCATTGAATGTGATCATATCAGAGGGGATAGTGGTTTTGGCGCATGAAGGAGAAAACCAGAAGTGGTTTATCGCACAGGCTTTAGGCGGTAAGTGGTTTCCTTGGATCGAATGCAATCCAATCATATATCGCCGCGTGGAGGAGAGATAAAGGCACAAAACAGCCTATTTCGCAAATCTGAAACTGATTAAATTTTGCACTTTTAGATTTGCGATATCATATCTTGATCGTCAGATTTGGGTTTAGATGTGCGAATGGCTGATATTAACTAAGGGAGTTGCTCGGCGGATGGGGCATGGGGCCCGGGTTTTGTTATATGGTGGGGTTTAGTTTTAACATTAAAAACGTATGTTTTTAATGTAAAACCAATATTTTATTTTGATATGCGGGGTAAATGAATTTATAAAGTAAATAAAATATTCACATGTGTTTTAAAACCATTGGGGTGGGTTTTATTATATATATATATGTTTTTTACCTATAGGGAATGGGCGGAAATAATTTCACGTGGGTATTGTAGACCATAGGTTAAAATTAAACAAGTGGGTTTGGGGTATTTAAATAAAATGATTTAATATATATACGGGAAGGGGTAGTTTAAGGGGATTTAATACAATATGTTAAAAATTAATAATAAATGAGGATGAATGAAAATACCCAAAATAAACTAAGTAAAGTGTAACATAAACTTTTTTAGGCACAATGATTGTACCATTAATCATTTACACTTAAACTTAGGATAAATTGTATTTTATGGGTTTTTTTAGTGTTTTTGGATGAAATGAAATTAATTAAGAGGGGATTTTTTTTTCTAAGCAAAAAAGGTGTTTTACTTAGGAAAAGGGATTATATTTTTGGAAGAGGGTGAATATGCTGAGGAAATGGGCTTTTATGAAGGGAATCCAATATTTTTAACCAATCAGTTATTAAGACTTGGGTCCAGTCCCAACAGAAGTCAGAGAAATGCTCTGAGCCTCTTTAACTGAAGGTTTTGAATACTGGATCATTGTGGGGGAGGGGAAATTAGTAATTTGCCCGATGATGCTTTATTACATGCCTTGCACAACTCCTTTCTACCTACCCATCATTATTCTAACATTTTTTACTTCATTTGCATGGGTGCATTTAAGCTTGCAACCCTAAATCCATTTTTCTTTAAAAACATAAAAATATCTAATTCTAACCTTATTTCATCTGAGGGCTCATATTAAACTGTTGAGCTCCTCATTTATTCTCTAACTATTTACTAATTTTTCAAGTTTAAACTGTTTGACATATCTTTATTCTCTATCTAAAACATGAAATTAAAAGCATGAAAAGTTAAGATTAAACTATTTAACTGATCATGGATTATGGCATTTTGAACAATCTGCACGTAATCATTTGCAGTAAAAGTAAATAGTAGTGACATTTTGACTAGCTCACTTTCATGTCTTATTTTTATCTCTTTTTTCTCTTTTGGGGTTCATTTTTTATTCTTTTTTTATCTTTTCTTTTTAAGTCCTTTGATATTTCTTTTAGGACTTCTACCCTCTTTTCATTTTTTATTATTTTCAAATATGGGAAAACAACTTGCAGAAAGCAAGGTATGTACATATTTACAAGACTAATCATAGTCAATTCAAAAATTATGAACCCTATTATTATAGGACCCTAATAGTGGCTCCACATGGGGATGGCATTTCCTGGTGAAATGTCAAGAACTCTGAGACTAGTAGCCTTTGAACTTTGACTGAGCTGACCTTGTAAATGTTATTATGATCTCTGCAGTTATTTCATACCCATGATATTTTACCTTTCAAAGCTTAGGGCCTTCTCTCCGGGCTTCAACTCTGTTAGGAAAACATCCAATCCAATATAAAAGCTTCAATGTTTATGTACAATGGACAAAGTAAACAAAATTAACTATTTGTTATCTCTGAGGAGTAGTAGTGCTTCAACATTTTGCCATTGATTGGTCCACCTAGCATATCTTATCCATCCATTTCTTTCAGAAAGAAAGCATTGTTACCTCTGTAACCATAAATAATATAAGGTCATTTCCATAGAAAATCAAATTTTCCATGTTTACCTTTTTCTTCTCTTATTGAATCCCATTTTAACACTTTGTCTCCAATGTAGAAATCATCTTCTTTACTCTTTTTGTCAAAAAAATTCTTTATTTTATCTTGGATAACTTGAGACTTAAGATAAACCTCTTCTCTTGTTTGTTGCAAGTGAATGGTTTGGTTAATCCTTCTTTGAATGTCATTTGTCTCAACCTGTAATTCATGGATTATCTTCATTATTTGTACTCCTAAGGAAGATGGAAAAACAACACCCATTCCATAAACAAGTTGGTAAGGGGATGTACCAATAGATTTTTGGTGGTAAGTCTATCTGCCCATAAGGCATTAACTAACCTCTTGTTCCAAGTCTTTTTGTTATCTTCTAGAAATTTCTTGATGATGTTTACAAGGCTCTTATTGGAAGATTCAACAAGACCATTACCTTGAGGGTAATATGCAGTAGAATGGCCTAGGGTAATGTGGTATTTATGGAAAAAGTAAATCATCTTTTTAGATTTGAATGCAGCTGCATTGTTAGTAATAATTTTTTGGGGACATCCAAATCTTGAAAGTATGTTGCTTTCTAGAAAGGAGATAATGACAGTGTCAGTGGCTTGCCTAGAGGGCATGGCTTCAATCCACTTAGTAAAATAATCAGTGGCTGTTAGAATCCACTTGTGTTGGAATGATGATGGAGGGTGAATTTCACCAATAAAGTCAAGACCCCATTATTGAAATGGCATTTATGTTGAGATAGGTTTTAAGGGCAATGGCAAGAGATTTTTCTTTCCCTCAAATATTTTACATTTGTGACAGGAGGTCACATACCTCTTTACATCTGCAAACAAAATAGGCCAGTAAAAACCAGCTGTCAAGATTTTGTCTATAGTAGTCTTCCAGTGGAGATGTCCTCCACAGTCACCTGCATGAAATTCTTCTAATACTTCGTCAGCTTCTTCTTTTAGCAAACAATTTAATAAAATTCCACTATGATCTTTCCAAAAGAGTACATTTTCTAATATACAAAATCTTACTACTTTTAGCTTTAAGAATCTAGCTTTTGTTCTTGATAATCCAAGAGGAGCTTGTAAGTTTAGTAATACAAATATGATATATGCATACCATGGTGAGTCTGAAAATGCTTCACTGATCTCTGGAGTCACCATCTCTTTTTTATCATCTACTTGGGCAATAAAATTTATGTTTAGAGCATGACAATTTGATTCAACCATGAGTTTGGCTAAACCTTGACCTTTTATAAGTTTAGCGGGTTTTATATCTATGTCATATTCCAAAATTGTGGCAATCCACTTCCTTATTCTACCATCAGGACCATCATGAGTTAGCGTGTTTTTACTACTGCATTTGGAACATAGGTAATGATGTGTGAATAACGAATGTACACTCTGAAATCTTTAATGGCCTTTACAAAAGCTAGGGCATGTTTCTCCATGATATTGTACTTAAAAGTGGCATCTCTAAGTGTTTTGCTAAAGAAAGTTAAGGGCTACTCATAGCCCTGGTCATTTTTTTCAGTAAAACTGCAACAATGGTGTGTTCTGAAGCAGACGAGAAAATGATGAAATCATTTTTAAAGTCAAGACTTATAAGGATTGGGGTTTTTGTTAAGGCATGCTTTAGATTCAAATGATTGTTTGGCCTCAATAGTCCATTTAAGAACTGAATCTTTTTTAAGCTTATTGTTAAGCTCTCTGATTATTTCAGCTAAATTGGAGATGAATCTTCTTAAAAAGTTAATTTTACCTAGAAAAGCTTGTAACTCTTTTATGTTCCTAGGAGGACTAATGTTAAGAACTACTTCTATTCTGGCAGGGTCTATTCTAATTCCTTCTTTAGATATTATGTGTCCTAGTAGCTTCCCTTTTTCTAATCCAAATAAGGTTTTCTTAGGATTTAGGGAAATTCCTAACTTTCTACATTTAATAAAGACTTGTCTAAGATGATCTAAGTGTTCATAATCAGTGTTAGAAAATACAGTAATGTCATCTAAATAAATTACTAAGAATTCATTAATTTATTTTGCAAAGGCTATATCCATAGCTCTTTGAAAAGTAGCCCCTGCATTCATTAAACCAAAAGGCATTTTTACATACATAAAAGTGCCCCAAGGAGTAGTAAAAGCTGTTTTGGCTTGATCCTCTGGGTGGACTAAAATTTGGTTGTATCCTGAAAATCCATCTAAAAGTGAAATCCTAGAAGAACCAACTACCCTTTGTAAAATGTGATCCATCTTTGGTAAAGGATAATTATATTTTAAGGATACTTTGTTTAGATTTCTAAAATCAATGCACAATCTAATTTCTCCTGTATTTTTTTTGGTTGGAACTAGATTAAAAACCCAATCAGAATATCTGATTAGTGCATCGTACATTCGTTTTACCTCTTTTTCAATCAAAGGCATCAAAACAGGGTTGATCCTTCTTAACTTTTGTTTAAAAAGCTTTTGGTCTTCTTTTATAGGGATTTTATGTTGTATTATATTGGTGTCATAGGATTTTAGGTCCTCATAACTCCAAGCAAAAACATCTTGAAATTCCTTGAAAAGAGCAATATATTTTTCTTTTTCTTGTTGAGGTAAGGCTTTGGAAAAGTTTGATCATCTTAGGTTTTAACTCTGTGCCTATGTTACATTCCCCAATATCAGATCTAAGTGGCTCCATTTTGAGTTTTCTAGCAACATCATTTGAGTCAAATAAATCTTCTAAAGGGGTTAAGCCTTTTGGTAGGAAGTTATCTTTGAGATTTAATATATTTGATTCATCATCAATTATCTCATCAATTTTTACTTTCTCTAAGTTATCTATATCTGATTGACTAAATTTAGCAGGTTTTACAAACTTTACTTTATTTACATCTATGTTATTCAAATCAATTTCACTATCTAAATCCTGATCTAATGTACAGTCCATGTCTATTTTACAATTCTGAAATTCACCTTCATTATTCATAAAATGGAAAATCTCTTGATCTTGTAAGAAAATTTGCCAATATTTGAGGTTATCTGAATTATTGGTATGTGTTTTACTTCTGCAGTATACTTATTTGGCTGAAATGGAAAATTACAGGTACTAGCAAAGGTTGCTAAGGAGTGTGCCTATATGTTTTGTTTTCTTGATATTGCAGAAAAATTATATTCTAACAGTTCATCTATCAAATCTAACACAATTTCTCTATATCGACCTAATCTAGGATTAAACAGAATATTCTCCATTTATCTGTTTTACAATCAACTCTGAATCTCCCATTATTGATATTCTTTTACCTCCTAAGTTTCTAATAATCTGGAGTCCTAAAATAAGGGCTTCATACTAGGCCATATTGTTGGTGCATTTAAAATTCAGTCTGAAAGCATGGCCTTCTGCATGATTATTTTCCATATTAGTTATCCAAACTCCTGTTCTTGCTCCTAGTTTATTGAATGAGCCATCAAAATCTAATTGCCATAATGATTCATGAAAGATATTTTCACTGTCTGGTGTTTTTTTTTGTCTTTTAGTTTAGTTTTTATTTCATTATCAGTTTCAGAGTTACAGAAGATGAATAAATCTAGGTCAGTAGGTGTAGTGTAAATTAGGTAATTTATTGATCTTTCTGCACTACTTACCATATATTTCATCAATGTTTCCCTATAGAGTTTCTTTGGTTGGCCAAAAATTAGTATAGTAGCATATGACATGTCTAATGAAATTAATTAAGAGGGGATTTTACTTTTTCTAAGAAAAAAGGTGTTTTACTTAGGAAAAGGGATTATATTTTTGGAAGAGGGTGAATATGCTGAGGAAATGGGTTTTTATGAAGGGAATCCAATAATTTTAACCAATCAGTTATTAAGCCTTGGGTTTGGTCCCAACAGAAGTCAGAGAAATGCTCGAGCCTCTTTAACTGAAGATTTGGAATACTAGATCATTGTGGGGGAGGGGGAATTAGTAATTTTCCCGATGATGCTTTATTACATGCCTTCCACAACTGCTTTCTACCTACCCATCATTATTCTAAAATTTTTTACTTCATTTGCATGAGTACATTTAAGCTTGCAACCCTAAATCCATTTTTCTTTTAAAGAATAAAACTATCTAATTCTAACCTTATTTCATCTTAGGGCTCAGATTAAACTGTTGAGCTCCTCATTTATTCTCTAACTATCTACTGATTTGTCAAGTTTAAATTGTTTGACATATCTTTATTCTCTATCTAAAACATGAAATTAAAAGCATGAAAAGTTAAGATTAAACTATTTAACTGATCATGGATTAAGGCATTTTGAACAATCTGCACATAATCATTATTTTTGCAGTAAAAGTAAATAGTAGTGGCATTTTGACTTGCTCACTTTCATGTCTTATTTTTATCTATTTTTTCTCTTTTGGGATTCATTTTTTATTCTTTTTTATTTTTTCTTTTCAAGTCCTTTGATATTTCTTTGAGGACTTTTACCCTCTTTTAATTTTTTATTATTTTCAAATATGGGAAAAAAACTTGCAGAAAGCAAGGTATGTACATATTTACAAGACTAATCATAGTCAATTCAAAAATTATGTACCCTATTATTATATGACCCTAACAACTTGAACATGATCACACACTCATAAATTCTCAGCCACACAACAATGAAACACTTAACACCCAAAATCAACATGTACCCATTGAAACAACAACAAAACGACACTTACCTCCAAGTGCGAAACTTAAGATACACTTTGCGACACAAGTGACAATGACAACAAAAATGCATAGAAATTTGGTAATGAGTTTGATACATGTATCTACGATAGATAAGACCCATTTGTACCAAAGTTTCCTCTTAAATATGCGCTATAACTCTTTTTCACAAAATGTGACACTTCCCTTACCAAAAGACGACACTTAGGTTTTCTTCACAAAGGGACTTGGAGAAAAAGCATGAAATGTCTTTTATTACTAGAAATGACAACTCACATGGTTAAAGGAGGCTCCAAAGTTTGAATATAGGCCAGAATTTGGAGGGTGTTTTAGCAACGACAACAAGAGGGAATCACATATGAGACAAGCAACCCCCTAAACACTCTTATGATTTCAAATCTTATCTCTGGTCGACAAGACCATGCCTAGAGGCGTTGATCCAAATTGGATGATTATATTTTTTCCATCCATATTGACGTTTTTTTTGTGGAAAAAGTGGAGGAATAAGCTCAGAGGACCATTTTTACTAGCAAGACCCAATTTGGAAAATTGGGGTATGAAACCTTCTGGGAATAGTGTAAGCCATCAAACACTATTTTTTAGGGATGATTTTTTTGTTTATTTGTGGTAACTTCTCATGTTATTCTACACATAGATACCTTTTCAACAATGCAATAATTTCCTCAGTCGGAGTCCGTATACAGAGGTTATGGCATTCATAAGCTTAGCTTTTGTTTGGACCACCATAATTCAAGAAGATGCCATGTCAAACCTTATTAGTCATGGAAAAGGGGCTAGCCACGTGATCATGATGAAGAAGACTCTAGAAGAGTCAATATGGTAACTCTAGTTAAGAGTTGAAGAAGTCAAACCTAACCATTAGTAGGTTATGCTATAACTGGGTCACTAAGAGGAAAAGGGGTTCCTTTCGATTCGAGTACATTTTGTTCCATAAATGAGTAGAGTGTTCAAGAGTGGATAGAAAGAGAAAAATGGAGACGATTGTGCACTGTAGCATCCCATGAGCGACAAGTCTGATTTTTTGGTACTTGCATCCATTTCCATTAAGAGAAAGAGAGCAGAGCAATGTCACCTTCCAGTTGGGTTTTCTCCTAAAAGGGTTTCCTAAGGTATATCTTGTGTGTTGTTGAGAAACCAAGTGCAATTTATACTAACAATTATTCCTCTTGGTAATTATTTGTAAAAAAATATGTCTTCTTATTTCTTATGTCTTCTTCATAGAAAAATAATACATTTTTTCAATCATTCAAGGAAACAAAGATCACAATGAGACAAGAGACACCAATAATTAGGCCAGTGGCCAGGACAAAACCCATAAGGGGAAAAACAAAAAATCATTTCCTTATAAAATTAGATTAAATTGAGAGATATCCAAGCTAAGAAAAATACCAAACTTCCATCAAGGTACTACGTCAAACCCTCCTCTAAGTCACCTCCAAAATTCAAAGTAAACACTAGTCAAATTGCTTCGAATTTGGTCAAACTTTTGAGTTTTGGACCTGCAACTAGGCCCAAATTTTGGCCTATAATTACTTTAGAAAATTTTAACCTTATCATAAAGAAATAGTCTTTCACATGTGTGAGTTGTAACAGTCAAATTTTTGATCAACGAGGGGAATATTCTTCTTATTTTGACTCGTCTTCTCTCCCCTTTAACTTAGCTTCTTCTCTGCTTCGCTTGGTTCAGAAATCCTTCTTGTGTTGTTGAACTGAATGAGCTCCAAAGGGGTTGAACTTGTATCTTATATATAATTGTCCAGGAGGGTCGACTAGGTGCCATTTGGAGGGCTAGGCCAAGTTGTCCAAGGAGGGCCAACTTGGTCAGCTTGTGGGCTTATGACTCATAATAAAAAATCAAATTCCTTTTCTTTTAAATGTCTAAATGGGACATGATATAAATAAATGATCTTTTGACTCTAGCATGAAGAATATACTTTAAAAAAAATACAATAAATACATTAATTATAAATATACAATATGAAGACCGAACCTAGTTACAATTTCAACATTCTTATGGTTGTGAGTGATTTTATTTTTGTTTTTTCTCTATTTTCCACATTTTCCATATTGCATGCATGAAATTTTAACTTAAATCCATGAATCTATGAATAACCCTCATGATCCCATAGAGGATAAGTTTATGCAGTTGGAAGCATTAGTTGTAGATATAAACTGTAATGTGAGCCTCCTCATGACAACCTTGAACAATAAGCTTAGGTTATTCGAAGAAGATGGGGGTTGTAATGCAAATGTACAAACAAAGGGGAGATCAGGAGATTAGGAAGAAACAAATAAGGTTTCAAAGAAAGAATCTTAAACATATCAACCCAACTCGAGTGTCATGGACCATTCACAATCCCTATTCATAATGGAAGTAGAGGTCGACATCAAGTTGTATCAAAGTGATATTTATGCTTTGAAGCTAAATCATTGGTTGCAACAATTAGAAGTTTATTTTAGTACTCATCATATAGAGGAAGAACAAAAGATTTTGTTTGCTTAATTGAAATTAGATGATCATACCCTAACCTAGTGGGAAAGCCACATATATACCTTGAGATTGGTGGGATATCCTCCTGTGACTAAGTGGGGGGATTTCACAAGCCTCATAAAGTCACAATTTTAAATTATTGGGTGTGTAAAGGACCAGTGGATTTGGTGGCATTACCTTAGGTAGAAGCGTGGGAAAAGTGTACAGGAGTACACCATAGAGTTTAAAAATATGGCCATAATATTACGTCTCTCCCTAAAGAATCTATATGTACTCCTCAAATATCTAGGGGTTCAACACAACCATCTGCAAAAGCATGGGATTTTGTTCAAGCCAAGATCGGTGAACGAGGCTTGTGTACAGGAACGTTAACTTGAGAACATAGGCCATGAGAAAGGGAAATCAAGTGAATTGAAGTAGAAAGAGCATCATGAAGCTTCTAAGGAGGGGAAGAAGAAGTGGAAAGGGGGAAATGAAAAAAAGATAGTAGCCACAACACACAAGTGCAAATATCTGAGCATCCGCTGCAACCGTTGTAACATTGATGGTCATATAGAGGAGAAGTGTTGGAAGTTGCATTCATGAATTAACACGAAGAATAGAAAGAAATATGCAAACAAGAAGCTCATGGCCATTGATTCAAGCAAATAGGTTGAAATAAGCTTGAACATGGATAAGAAGATTATTTTTACATCAGTGAAAAAAGAGGTGAATCTAAGTAGCCTTCAATGATAGGAAGAGAACAAAAAGACCAAACTCTTCCATATACAGATGTAGGTCAAGAAGACAAATATTGATGCTCTGTTTGACTCAGGATCACAAGAAAATTTAACTGCAATGAAGATGGCCAAAAAAATTGGTATTAGAATTCCGTGATTATCCAAGCCCATATCCATTGGGATGGTAAATAAATATGTAGAAATAAAGATAATCAAACAATGCAAAATTAGATTTTCTATCACTGTTGATTTTATTGATGAAGGAGAACTATATGTAGTTATCCTTGATGTATGTGGAGTGGTTATTAGAAGTCCTTATATGTACATGCGGGTTGCAATCTTCCAATTCAGAGAGATATCTAGTACCGCCTCATCAAAGGATGGAAAATCATTTACCATCAAAAAACACAAGTGAAAGTCAAAAAAATTGTTGGTAAGTGCTACTCAAGCCAAGAAAGAAGTTCTAGAAAGAAGTATGTTTTACTATTTTTAAGATAAATTCAGTATGTAGAATATTCAATGAGAGTAAAGTCATCCCCGAAGGAGTGTACTAAGAAACAAAAACTGCAAATAGAAGAGTTTCTATAGGCATATAGGGATGTGTTACAGGAGCTTAAGGGATACCACCCAAGAGGGCAGTGGAGCATGAAATCCAGTTACTATCAGACTCCTCATTTCCAAACATTGGGTGGTATAGGAAGTTTGTTATAGAAGCAATTGAGGTAAAGAAGTAATTGCATCAATTATTGGAACATGGTGTCATTTGACCGAGTACTTCACCATGTGGATCATCCATCATCATTATTCCAAATAAGGATGGGACTTGATAGATGTGTATTGATTATATGGATTCAAACAAAATTATGCTCAAGAATATGTACCCCCTACCCAGGTTAGATGATCTATTCGATCAATTAAAACAAGCAAAATACTTCATCAAGTTGGACTAAAAGTTTGGATATCACTAGGTTCGAGTCATATAAGAAGATACTTAGAAGATCACCTTCAAAACCAGGTAAGTTTGTATGAGTGGTTAGTCATGTCATTTGGCCTATACAATGCACCAATGACATTTATGAGGTTAATGAATGATATATTGTGCCCCTTTTATAGATTCATTTATTATTGTCTATTTGGATGATATACTAGTATATAGTGCTACATGGGAGGAACACATTTCACATTTGACGTAGGTGTTGGAGACATTAAGGAAGCACGAATTGTTGACAAATCTCAAGAAATGTGAGTTTGCACCATAGTCTTTGGTGTATTTGGGGTATGTGATAGGTGTAGGAGAGCTGAAGATAGATCCTACCAATATGGAGGCCATCATGAAGTGGTTGATGCCTAGTAATGTTTATGAGGTCCAAAGTTTCATTGGGGAAACATAATACTTGAGGAAATCCATAGCCTTGTTTTCAACAATAGTAGTGCCACTCCACACCATAACAATGAGTGGAAATAGCTTCCAATTGGGAAATGCTCAACAAAGGGGATTTGAGGAGTTAAAGAAGAAGATTAGTCAAGCACCAATTCTGGAATTACCAAACTTGCAACAACCATTCAAAGTGGAGACAAATGCAAGGCAATATGTTATGGGAGTAGTCTTGATGTAGCGAGGAAGGCATATATAATACCATTATGAAGTATTTCATAGGGTAGTTCTTAACTACCCAACCTACGACAAGGAGCTTTATGTCCTCATGCAAGTTGTGAATAAGTGGAAGCACTATTTGATGGGAAAATAGACAGTTTTCTACAGATCACTAGATGCTACAATATTTGCAAGCCCAAAGTAAGATATAACAAACCATCCATTACAAGTGGATGAGTTTTTTACAACAATTTCATTTAGTGGTCAAGTATAAAAAGGGTCACACAAACAAGTTGGTCGACATGCCTTTAAGGCTACCCACATAAAGTATTACAAATTTAGGAACTCTAGCACATGAAGGCATTCATCCATGATGCATACAAAAAAGCATATTTAGAGGATGAGGACTCCAAGGAGGTGTTTCAATAGGTACAAATCCAGATTCATGTGTACAATGGTGACAAAACAATTGACTACCATCTCCAGGATATGTTACTCTACAAGTTGGATAAGTTATGTTTTCCTGGGTTAAGCAATTGTAACTAATTAGAAAGGTACACACATCCAAGGTTGCAGGGAAATTTGGTGTAGGGAAGATAGTTTCCAACTTGTAGGGGTATGCGTATTGGCCCAATATGAAATAACATGTAGCTAGTTTCATAAGAAGATGCATATTTTGTTGTACCAACAAGCCTAGTAATAGTAAACATGCTCTATATCATCCCTTCCATATACCCACTCTTCATGGGAAAGAATTTCAATGGACTTTGATGAAGTTTTACCAATGACCAAGAAGGGACATGACTACCTATTCATGGTAGTTTATAAGTTCAACAAGATGTGTGTTCTTATGCCCTCTAATACCATCAACGGTAAAGAAGCAACAAACTTGTTGTTTGGACAAATACAAGTACACTTTGGGATACCAAGGAGCATCATTTCAGACAGGGACACAAGATTTGTCAATGTGTTTTGGACTACATTATGGGAGAAAATGGACACGAATTTAAAGAGGTATACAAAATTCCATCCAAAAACAAATGGGAAGAAAGAAGTAGTTAATAGGACTTTAGTGCAACTTTTGAGGGGTTACAATCACAAGCATCCAAAAACTTAGGATGAAGATCCAATATATATACAACACTCTTATAACAAAGCAATCCACAATTCTGCTGGTAAGTCCCCATTTAAAACTTGTTTTGGATATTTTCCACCTTCACCTTTGGATATCACATATGGATAGAAAGGAGGAGTGAGGGAAAATATTATAGGGGAATCCTCGAGGGAAGGAAAAATTGTTGATAAGATTAGGTAGATTCATATATAGGTACAAGAGACACTACAAAAATCATAGGAAAAATACAAGGTCAGACATAATCAACACATAACATAGAATTCCTTCAATGTGGGGGAAAAAGTATGGTTACAACTGAGCAAGGAGCGGATATAGGATTCTAGTAAGAAAATCAAGGCTCTGTGATATTGAACCTTTGAGATACTGGAAAATGTGGGAGATAACACCTATATATTTATTCTACTTCCATACATCCATATTTACTCAATTGTGAATGTTGAGAATCTCAAACTCTATGAGCCTTCCATGCTACATTAGGAAGAGGAATAGGTCTTACCTTTTGTACAGGATTTTACACTAGACGCTCAGGAAGAGTTGACAGAGGATAAATTTTGTAGAAGAGGTCTAGAACTATAGGAAAAGGGAAGCATAACTTTTGGAAATTTGGGTTGAAAGGACAAGTTCCAAGTAAAGATAAATGGTACACCAGAGAGAAGGTGAAGGAAAATTTTCCTCACCTCATTTGATAGAAGATTTTGGGGACCAAAAGCCTCCCAAAATTGGGAGATGTGATCTATATTGAATCATTATATTGTTTTTCATCCATATCGATAATTTTTAGTGGAAAAGGTGGAGAAATCAACTAACAAGAATACTTTTACCAGCAAGACCTAGTTTGGAAAATTGGGATTTGAAACATTTCAAGAATAGTTTGAGGAATCAAACAATGTTTTTTGGAGGTAAAAAATAATTTCCTAAGTGCAACACATTTTTTTTCCATTCTACACATAGACCTTTCCAATGACACGAGAATTGCCTCAATCAAAGTCTGTATGCAAAAGTTATGTCACCCAGAAGTTGACCTTCTTATTTAACCACCATAGTTCAAGAGGATGCCACATCAACCCCCATTATTCATGGAAAAATGGATAGTCATGTGATCATGTTGAAGAAGACTCTAGAAGAGTCAATTTAGTAACTTTAGTTAAGAGTTGAGGAAGTCAAACCTAACGATTAGTAGGTTATCAAACTCGGTTATAACTGAGCCACTAGGAGGAAAATGGGTTCCATTTGATTCAAGTGCATTTTGTTTCATAGATGAGCCAACCTCCTAAAGTGAATGTAATTTTTTTCTTTTGCTACAACAAAAAGTAGCCCTAAATATCTCGCACGTGTGAGGTGAATGGCCCAAAAACAATTCTTCTAAACTTCTCTTTTCTCCTCCTTGGATTCTCTTTCTTTTGCTGGATATACTTGAGCTTCTTGTGGTTCAAAATGAACTTTATTGATGCACTTACAAATGAGGTCAAGCTCTCTATATATAGGTTTCATAGGGTGCCCTAATAGGCCGACTTGATCCACTTAGTAGGATGACTTGTCATCCTTTTGAAGGTGGACTTGTTGTAGCACTATGACGAGGTATTGGAGGGTCTTTGACTCTAATTTGACTCAATTAAAGTTTTATTTACAATATGTAACATGCCCAAAAGGATCTTCCATACATGACAATGACTCAATTGACTTGTAGACTCAATGACAAGCCTTAGAAGCACTCAATGGGTGCTTGACCTATAAAAAAAATAACCTCGAGCATGAAACCCATGCCTCAAGAATAAAAATAATACTTTTATTCTCTCTTTACATCAAATACTTAAAATCATGGTTACATATGTCATTATGAAGACTGAACCTAGTTACATATTTCAACACCCCCTCTTAACTAAGGAAGTATTCATAATCCATAGTAGGTACTTGGACATTCTCAAATTGAATAATTCTCATAAGAAGAGGTAGATTGGTAAGCCATCTCATAAGCTACTTCCTTAGCCTATACCAGAGCATCTCATCATACCAACCAACATTGTCACATAGCAATGCCTTGACTAACAACTCTATCTCTCCACAAGATCAGAGCACAATGTTGGCGAAACTAATCACTGATAGAAACCATCATCATTGCCTCTCAAGGCACATACCCCACCCAAGCGTTCACAAGGTATGTCATTTTTGGACAATTCCTATCTTTGAATAACATATCCTCAAGGAATTTCCTCTTCGACTACTCTTACCTTTTGGATGCCCTGCCACATCCTCAAAGAGTATTGGAATCAATCTCAGATGCCTACCCAATCCTCCATTATTTCTTCAAAACATGAAGACAAGTTGATGTGTTTATCTCTCCCTCTCAACTAGGAAGATATTCTCATTCCTATAAAAAGAATATACCCAAGCTCCCGCTTACCCAGGGACTTTTCCAAGCTCCCTCTTAACTAGGGACTTTTTATCAACACCAACCATCTTTTCTTTGGTGAGATCATGGTACTATCATTTGCTCATAGGGCCCCTCCTTTCAATGTCATGAACTTCATCTTCTTCATTATGGAGCCTTGTTCTTCTAGATTTTCTTCGTAGGGCATCAACCATCCATCACTTTCCTTCCAACGAACCATAATGTTGAACCAATAGTCATGTCATCCTTCTTTGCATGGAAAAGTGATCTTCCAGTCCACATCTGGCTTTTCTTCACATAGCTACCTTTTCTAAGTCATGTTTCTTTCAGGATCTTCCATCCATTCCCATGAGTACTAGTTGTAGGTGACATCTACAACTCTCTTTCGGTAGCCCTGTTTCAACCCAACTAGATGTTTCAAAAATAAGAATGAACATCAAATCAAAGTTACCTTTTATGATGGCCTTTCATCATGACATATGCTTTTTGAAACATCAACATCTTGCACATTCATAAACACATCTCCAAGGCATTTAATGTCAAGGGTCTCCTTCCTTTACAGACTCTATCAGGGTCTTCATATATTCTCTATGGAGATGTCATATCCAATTCTTATAGTCATCAAATGTTGATCACTTATCTTATCTTACGTGACTATAGTTTCATCTTTCACGAACTCTTCTTCCTTTCTTCACATATTTTTCCCCCAGAACATCTATACATAGTTCCTTCATCAAGTTAACCACCTCATATTCCATATGAGGACATATTATGTTGATTTCATGTTATCAATATGTGAACCATTTTAAGGTATATGCCTTCATGTATCTTTCTAAAGGAGGATATCCTTCATTTTCGACCATCCTCATGAGATAGACCATTCAACTATGTTACATGCAACTATATGATAACATGACTTAATCTATCAAATATATAAATATCTCTTCTCTTCTTTTGGTCATCTAGATTTCCTTTGGCAGCGTCCTTTCCTTGCTTAAAAGTACTTCAACCATCTTGACATGTTGCACTCCTATGTCATCATACATTACTAGTGGATCCCACACAAGGTGGACTGTTGACTATTAGCGAGACATTTGCTTCCTCCGTGAATCTTCTCATTACAATTCTAGTAGAGGATCTCGATGATACTCATCCTGCAAATGCTCCTTTCTAATGACAATAATGTATGATGATTTCTTAGATCTCTATAATGCTAGATGACATTCTTCATATATGTTACTTCTTTGGTTGCCGCATCATGCTTTCAATGAGGATACCATGAGCTATTTTTTTTCTATCATAATGACTGCTACAACCATGTAGACTTCTACTTCATCTACACTTTCAAGCTTCCCTAATGATGTCATGAGATCTTATTTGCTGATTTATGGTAGCATCGGATGTGCTCTAAGTCTCAAATTTTGTAGGGAGGCTTAGACAAATGTATTTCAAAGAACCCAGAAATCGTTTTGGGAAATTCCACCTGGATGGGGTTTTATTAAAAAAAAAAAAATTATTTTTAATGGGAGCCTAAGTTTAAACTTAGGGAATTAAAATAATTAAAGCATATTAATAAAACAGGGTGTGAATCTTCTAGAAAAAGGCGGAGATAAAGTCAAGTTAAACTTAGTCGTTGATTAGAGATTTAATCTCGGCCATTAAAGTCTCAACGAGAATATTATAAGGAGTAGATGGGAATTTGGAAAACACACTGAGTGAGTCTAGAGATCGAATTTCTCAAGAGAGCAGCGCAAAGCAGCCGAAGGAGTTGATCGATTTGATTCGATTGCGGTGAGGGGCAGTGATAGTTCTGGTTGGAAAGTATTTTCCTGAGCCGGGAATAAATAATAGAGAAGGTAGAGAAGGGGATGCAGAAGAGGCAGCGTAACAACTACGTAGAGGCAGCACTGCAACCTTGAGGAGATCAATGATTTTGCTGAGCATTAGTCAGATCCAGTGCCAGGATGTGACACCGGAAGGGCCATAAGATAAAATCCAGCCGCCAGAAGGAGATGATGCGATTCCTATCCAGGGTGACGCAAGATCTGTGTAGAGGCAGCGTGGAGTTGTCCAATTCAGCGTTGGGTTAGTGCCAGATCTTCAATGTTAGTGTGAGGACATTTTCTCACTAATTCTATCAGTATTTTTCTTTGTATGGATGGCCAGTAAGGCGTCCTAGTTGTATTCAAAACTTTTTCTTAATAATATCAAACCCTCATCTATTGCACCGATTTTACCGCAATGGGTTTTTCCAGGGACTTAGTCCAAAAATAACTGCATTATTTGTGTTTAGTTTTCTTCTTGCTCAGATCTTGTTTCCGCATTTATTTTTCCGCAATTTATTTATGTAGTGAAGGTTGCAGTGCTTTTGCTTTAGTATTTACTTGTAGAACACAGTAAATAACTTGCATGATTAATCAAGTAGAATAAGTAATATTAGTTTGTTGCAACATGGATTTCGAGTTTAAGGAATTTTCACATTATCAACTTCAATCTTATACTTACTATGATGCCATTTTCTAATATGATGCATCCTGTCATACTTACAATGCTTCTCATCTTGGCTACAATCTTTAACCATGGTAGAGGTATTTTCACCTTCTACTTTTCCTTGCTA
Source organism: Pinus albicaulis (assembly GCA_034641835.2). NCBI lineage: Eukaryota > Viridiplantae > Streptophyta > Pinopsida > Pinales > Pinaceae > Pinus > Pinus albicaulis. The sequence goes on along the minus strand of CM076573.1, from coordinate 305,115,425 downwards.
TATACCTAAGAGACCTTAATAGTGAATATATATCCCTTCCTTCTTTGATACTTTCTCATCGGGTTCTTCTACTTCTTCAATGATATGGGCTTCAATTATTTCTTTTCTTTTCTTGCTTTCCTTCTTGAGTTTAGGACAAGCTCTCTTGAAATGCCCATATTCTTGACAACCATAGCATTGGATCTTTGAGATATCAATCTTCTTCTTTTTAAGAGAAACAAATTTCCCAAACTTTCCTTTTCTCCTAGCCATGGTAGAAAATGTTTGAACCTATTCATTTGATCCCACATCGCTTTTTTCCTTCAACCTAGTTTCTTCAATCTTACATAATGAAAAAAGTTCATTGAATGGGGTGGCTTTCTTCTTTCCATAGATGCTTGATACAAAGTTGCCCCATTCATCAGGTAGTGCATTGAGCACCACAGTGGTCGTTTCTTTGTCTGATATTATTTCCCCCAACTCTTGTAGTTGGTCTCTTATTTGTGACACCCTCATAAGATATGAGGCTATCCCTTCTTTGGATACCTTCATTTTGTACAACTCGGTTCTCACAGATATCGCTTCTCATGTAGTGCTTACGGAGAATAATTCTACCAGTTTATCATATATTTCTTTTGAATTCTCCAAGTTCGCTACATAAGGGATGAGAGAATCCTTGATTGATTCTATAAGAATTCTTTGAGCCCTTATCCTTTCATATATTTTTCCAAAGCGTGAGCTTCTTCTTTTGGTGGTTTACAGATTGAACCCTTAACATGCCCAATAACTTCATTCTCTATGAGGATCAAATTTTTCCTCTTCTTCCATGCAAGGAAGTTTGATGACCCAACCAATTTGTTGCTCTCCTTGCAAAATGAAATCATTTTGATAGACCCAGACATAGATATAAATGTACTTGTCAAGTGAAGATACTCTTATATGATGAAATCTTCAACTTGATGCCTTTCTTGATGATGTTGATAATAGAAGATGTCTTCTTGACGAAGATGTCTTCCTTCAAGTATGCTTTGAAAAGTGATCCTTTCTTCAATTAGAGGGATATCATTTTGATTTCCTTGATGATGTTGGAAATACTTCTTCCTGCTTCCCATGGATGTAGAGACTTCAAGATATTTCAATGTGCGGTTCTTATTTGAGTGGAGGTAGGGTCCCCGAGGTATTTTCTCCTTGTGTTGATGATTGTATGATCTTCCCAAGAATGCTTAAAGTGTAGAACCCTTCTTTGAATGTGTTAGGGTTTTGAGGTCTTCTTTGATACTCAATTCCTTCCTTCAAGATGATGAGTGGGTTAGTCCTTCTTGATGATCTCCTTGTGCCCGCTCCTTATGTATCCTTTGCCAATAATGATCTTTAAGTTTCCTTTTCTTCTGGTCGTAATCACCTTAGCTCTGATACCATGTTGAGAAATATAGAAGCAACAAATTAGGTGATTTCTCTCACTTTGATAATTTCTTGTGATGCATTATTCTCGACTTGATTAGCTTATTCTTTTAGTTGATTATAATTATTTTTCTTATCATCAAACAACTACCAAAACAATAAAGAACAATGAGACAAGAGGACACAAGATATAGGATACCAGCCAGGGCCAAAACCTCTCTTGTTGAGAGGAAACCCCACAAGAACTCTTCTCTCCTTATAGAACTTCAATTGATGAATTCCAAGACCTATGAGCCTTGACCAAGACCCCTTTAAGACCAAGTCAAATCACTTCTTTTATCAACTCTTTTTCCATAAAGTCAACTTTGGTCAAACTCGCTGCAACACTACAAATTTTGACTTCTCTTCAATTTTTCGGCCTCTATCACAGGTCCACAACTCTCGGCCTACATGTAAACCCTGTGGATCCAGACATGTGGACAAATTAGGGAAGATTTGAAAGTCTTCTCTTCCTCGCTTGGAATGATCCTTCTTCCTTGACAATTCATCTTAGCAAATTGATCCTTGACACCTTGTATTGGCCTCTTGAAGTGACTGTAGTTTTTATTTTTTATTTTTGCTACAATAGAAATTAGCCCTAAATATCTCACACATGTGAGGTGAATGACCTAAAAAAATCCTTCTAAACTTCTCTTTTCTCCTCCTTGGATTCTCTTTCTTTTGCTGGATATACTTGAGCTTCTTGTGCTTCAAAACAAACTTTACTGATGCCCTTACAAATGAGGTCGAGCTCTCTATATATACGCTTCATAGGGTGCCATAATAGGCCGACTTGATCCACTTGGTAGGCCGACTTGTCATCCTTTTGAAGGACGACTTGTTGTAGCACTATGACAACATCTTGGAGGGTCGGTGACACTAATTTGACTCAAATAAATTTTTCTTTGCAATATGTAACATGCCCAAAAGGGTCTTCCATACAAGAAAATGACTCAATTGACTTGTACACTCAATGAAAAGCCCTAAAAGCACTCAATGGGTCCTTGACCTATAAAGAGAATAACCTTGAGCATCAAACCCATGCCTCAAGAATAACAATAATAATTTTATTTCTTTCTTTACATCAAATACATAAAATCATGATTACATATGTCAATATGAAGACCGAACTTAGTTACATATTTCAACACGGGGTTCATCCTATGTTGAGGCTATTGAATAGGTTGAGATCCTTCCTTAATATGATAGTATTCAAAATCGAAACCAGTGACCGGACGGGTCCACCTAATAAATTGGGTTTCAAACTAGGACTGGCTAGATCTCAATGAACCGATTTTAAAAAAACAAATGAAATAATTAATTTTTAATGAAAGAAACTATTTTTAAGATTTAAACCATGATTCCAAACCAATAGAGACAAAATATGCAAATATTTCTCATATATATACCATGTAAAGGTGAATATATCAAAATGGCACTGAATGCAATACATATCAACAAGAAAATATATAATCAGTGAGGCTCTAAATGGCCTCTAGAGTCTAAAAACAAAGCCTACAAGCTATGAGGCCACTAGCCTACCACAAGTCTACATATATGATATTAGTGATCAACATTATCACTTGAAACTTCTCATCATGATCAAACTCAATTGGTTGAGTCTTGACTCTCAAACTACAAAACTGCTTGAGTCACAAACTTCTCTGTTGGTTGAGTGACTTGAGTCTCAAATTTCTGAAGGTATTTTGCCATAAAATGCCCTATTACTTCATTTGGTGCCCTACATGGCTTTACATGGCCTCCTATCCCAGACAAGTGTTGCTTGAACCTGTTAATACCCCCTCCTTCAATATATTTTTGGCAATATTTACAAATCATTTTTCCATCAATCATATCACAATGAACCCATGTAGTATCCTTGACTCTTGGAGGCATGGTGGCTACCACTTAGCTCAAAGTTTCTGTTGTTCCACTACTCCGGCAAAAACTCAACACTCTCCAAGTTCACAATGAAGCTCACAAAAAGTCCAAATGAGATGTGTGAAGCAAATGAGAGAGTAGAACTCCTTTTATTGGCTTGGAGGGGTTGTTCTTGGAGGGAAACAACCCTTAGTTTCCCTCAAAATCTTAAAAACTGTGTTAGTGGGTGCACAGTCAGCCTGGCAATGAATCGACCGGTTTATCACGAAACCAGATGGTTTACGGGAAATTTGGTTGATTCCATCATAAACTGGCCAACTTATGTTCGATTTGACTAAAAGCTGGCGAGGAGGGGAGTTAAACCCAGTTTTTCTACCAATCCGGTGGCTTTGGTTAATGAACCGACCGGTTTGAACGGTTTACGGTTCAAACAGACTAGTTTTGAATACTATGCTTAATATAAATGTGATGTGTACACAAGTGGATGGATCCCCTTCATGTTTGAATAAGTCCACACAAAAGCATCATTGTGCTTTTGTAACAGTTTAACCAATCTCTTTTTTCTCTTTTGTCAACCCTCAATTAATCTTCAAGGTTTTACCAAGGATGATTTCAATTTTCTTTGAAGTTGAACCTTGGTCTTCCTCAACTAAGGACTCGTGTTCGAGAGGTGAAGCACTTGTTGAGGCTAGAGGCCTGAACATCAAGTTGCATTATATGGTCAAGAGAATGTGTTAAAATGAGGAAAAAGTGATAAAATCATTGATTTCTTCATCCTCATTTTTCTCCCTAATGGCAAGGTATTGTCCAATAGTGAGGACTTGATGAGCTACCTCTTCCTCATCACTATCCTCCCCATCAGCCCAGAAAGATATTTCAAGGTCTACACTAAGCTTGGAGGGATGATATAAGGTCAGTTGTTTAGTGGAGGTGCCATGGGAGATTGTAATATTGCCAGAATTGTACACATATGCAGTGGTCAACCATGGCTGCTTAAGGATTCTAGGGTATCCCCTGAAAGAGGATTTGAGCTGGCGGGATATTCCCACGAGTCAGCGAATATCACCATGTCATCTAGAATTCCTTCTAATTTAATTATTGACCTATCAACTAGTTTAAGCATAGTGGGGGTTTGCCTGAGGCTAGAGAGCCCTAAGGCCTCCATGGTTTCTCACATCATAATATTAATGGTGACACCCAAGTTGATTGATGAGTTTGGAATAGCAATATTATTTATTTGCACGTTAACAATGGGGCTACCGAGATCAAAATATTTTGATGCAAGGACTTCCCCCCATAATAAGATCATATAGTTTTCCCATGGTATGGACTATTTGGAGATCCTTCTTCGGCTAGGCTTCCTAAAACAAAGTTCTCTCACCGCTTTAGAGTAAAATTGGCACATCTTTAATAGCTTGAAAAAGTAGAATCTTGACACACACATTCTTTATATTTCCCAAGAAATCAAATTCTAGTTGATTTTACAAGTTTTTCTTGATTTAGCGTTTCAAGGTAAGGTGGTTCTTGAAGTTCAAAGCTTAAATGCTCATTTCTTAAAGGTTTAGATGAAAACTCCTACCCAGGTTCTTCATTTCGAGCTTCCTCATTGAGATCTTTGATATGCATGGAAGGATGATCTTTAGTTAGCTTCTTTCCAGATTTGAGATGGATATCATGGTTTGGTTAATTTCTTCCGGATCTAAGATGGATATCATGGTAGTCCAGGGAAGATATGGAGTAATTCAGGTAGGTTGCAAGCCTAGCAACTTGTGTTGGTTGAGATAGTGTACCATTATTGGGGTTAGCTATGGGTTGTGCAAGAAACTGTAGTCATGGAGGGGTAGAGGTGGATGCTTGCAATTGAGAAGAAGGAAGTTGTTACATAGGTGGCTGCATAGGAGCCTATTAAGGGCCTCCATACATAGGACTTCTACACCCTTGCTTCCAAAACTGTTGAGGGGAAAGAGGAGCCATCCAAGGCTAGCAAGGTAAGCACCACTACTAAAAGGGGCATTGCATGGAAGGGTTATGCCAATAAAAATTAAATCTTTTAGATGGATCTTGGATCATACCTTGTGACTTTTGTGACAATCATTTTTTTGCAACAAAACAAAGTTGTTTGGACTCTTCCTCTTCTTGATAGACAACCTTCAATCCGTAGAAACAAGAAGCTACTCATAATATGCTCTTTGCTACATATGGCACAAATTTCAATTTGATAAAATGGGAACTCCTTTAGTGGATGCTTTATTCTATATTTTGGGCAGAAGATTACTATTGCTAATTCTACCTCCTCTTTTTTATTTTCCTATAACATATGTGCAACATATCTGGCTGGGAGTCCAATGTGCTTATTATATTAGTTTTGAAGTTTTCTAGCATGTTTCCAATTTCTGCACTAGTGGTTCCCCCACTAGTAATCCTATTGATCCTCGCCGACATATATTGGGGTCCTCTACTAGTCTAGTAAGTTCCTCATGAGTATTTTTTATAGAGTTCCACAATGTCATCATAAGCTTGCTATGAGATATCTCCTCCACTCTTTAGGTTGAGGAGTTCTATATAATCATCTCTGATCCCTCGCAATAATAAGACACGACACGTCGTGTCTCTAAAGGAAAGTTTTCTTGCCTTGCTCTTTGCATATTGTATCAAAATCTGTCAACATAGTCCTTAAGACTTTCGTCTTCGTGTTGGGTCATTCGGAAGACTTCTTCCCTTCGCTCATTGTCCTTGCAATACTCTTAATATTTTTCCAAGAACTTTTCCATTTGCACCCATGTCATGATGCTATCATGCCCCAAGCTCATAAAGCAACATAATGTGGCGCTTTTAAGGGTAGCAAGAAAAAATTCAACTTTTGTACATCAAAGACATAGTCATAACTTTTGCAAAGCACGTTGAACTCGAAAAGAAAGGTGTCGGGGTATTCTTTTGAGAGACCATGAAAATTTGGCAAGGCTGAATATCGAATATTTTTCATCTTAGTTTGCTCCTCTAATTATTTGATGGGGAATCTGAAATAAGAGGTTTTTTCGTCCTTAACTTTGCGGGCAATTTCTTCCAAAGACCTATCTTCCTCCTTCAGGGGTGCCTTGGGAGATTCAAGAAAAATTAGCTCTGTGTGGAATTGCTCATCAGGCAAATCTTCTAGGAACAGAACTTTTGCAGGTGCAGAGGACGAAGGTTGCACAAATTCTGATTGTACTTTAATGGATTCAAGTTTCTATTTGGCCAAAGAACCTGTTGGAGTAATAATGTGGTTGGTTGTGCCCTCCTTCATTATGATCTGCACTATTAGTTTGAGGAAAAGTTTTGAAAAATATACCAAGTTGATCTCTTCTCCTAGGCCTTTAACAAGTCAAATTGTTGAAAACAAATTGATGAGAAAAAAGAAAAGAAAAAAGAAAAAGAAAAATAGTAAATCAGACCTACCTCAAAAGAGAAAATTCTGTAAAGTAGCAAGTAAAATTGCACAATTACTAAATAAAACAGGCAACACAACAAAGATGTATTATTGACAATTCCCCAACAACGATGCCAAAAATGATGGTGCTTTTAATTACCCTTCCAATTGCTTAGAGAGACAACCAAAATACGGTTCATTTAATTGTCAGCCCAGGTTTTGTAGGGCAACTTGCAAATTTTCGTGCACCTTATATGCCAGTACAATCATGTATGTGTCTTAAAATTGTACTAACTAAATGGTTGTCACAGTTCAAGATATAAAGATTCTTTTACAAGTCACCAAGTAATCTAAATCACACCTTCAATCCAATCCACACTTGCAGAAACATAAAAGCACACTGTCTAATCTATGTTGCAGGAAAAGTATATCACATCAGCATCTAAAGGTGACTTGCTCAAGTGTTACGAATGATCTTGATTACTGTAACCAATATGCAGTTGCCATGCAATGGAAATGCATTCAATTACAAGCCATTAACTCACGCTTGTAATCAAAAGATCTTAGCTCGAGTGGTTTGGTGAACAATTCGTTTCCCCAGTTGTGCTTGAGTGGGTTCAAGTCTCCAAAGACATGTTGTAACTTTCCAGTTGTGGCATTTATGAAATAGTTGTATTTGGTGTAATCTTGGCAACCAATGTTTGGAAGTTACCAACTCTCCAGAAAATTCTAATTCCGGTTCTAGAAACTGAGTAATGTTAATGCTACAACAGAGTTGCAATAACAACCCTAACTCATGTGATGTTGTAATTCCTCCTCGAAATACAACAAAAATAAAGTACAGACAGAATTAAATAAAAACATAAACTAGAACTAGAACTACACTATGGATACAAACAATTCCTAACTAAGGAGGGGGGCCTACCTTAGATGAGGCACTGGTAGAAAAGAAACAAAATGTGAATGCGCGGCACACCATCATTTGAACTAGAGTGGAAAGGAAATTGGATTGCAGAAATAAAATCCTTGGTTCCAATTACAAGTTTCAAGCTATCAGTTTCAAGTTTATAGGTTCCCCCTAGCTTAAGGGGAGCAGGGAGTTTTATACAAACTATATTCTATGTAATTAAACCAAACAGGTTGATGGACAACCATGGAAATCAGATTTGTTCATTTTGTTACATCTATTTCTTCAAAGAATGGTAAAAACAGGGATCAACTTACTCAATTCAACTGACAGGTGGCGGCTGAGTCAGGTCCTTTTGTTGGTTATCCACTTGTTCTTATCATTTTGCTGCATTAGAAACTATTTGTTAAATTGTTTGATTGATCCAAAATTGACAATTGGATGGTTGACTGACGCATTGGCACAATAGGCACAGAGTTGCAGCACTGTCGCCAAAGTTGCAGCAATGGGTAAAACAAAGAGTTGCAACAATCACACCACTAACAGGGGGTGGCACAAGTTGCAGCAATGATGTCATGGATATCACAAGTCGCGGCAATGATAACAACGATTGGGGTCGCAATTCTTTGCAGTCGCGTCCCAAAGTTGCAATAGCAGTGAGGAGTTGCAACAAAAGTAAATAGTTGCAACAACAGTGGAGAGTTGCAGCAATTATGGTCACATCTCGGAGTTGCAGTCATTGAACCTTGCACAAGCAGAGAGAGATGCAGTGCTTGCAATGAGTTGCAGTACCACAAGGAGTTGCAACTACTATCGAGACCTTGCATTGAGTAGTACTTGTACAGTGCTTGAATCCTGTATGCCACTGGCAATACAGAAAGGCAACAATTTCTCAAAAATTGCATACAAATAAGCATTAAAATGGTACATAAAGAGATACTTGTACCTTACCAAAAATGTATCGATATGAATAGAAAAAGTGATAAGAAAAGGATGGAAAATGGAAAATGGAAATATGGTGGACAAAAAGGTATTATATGGGTGCTAAAAGTATGTCAATTTAGACACCTGTCACACGTATAGCCACTTATTTTATTGTTTTTTAATAGATACTTTTAATTAACACAAATGAGAAACACTTTTTTTAATATAATTTTTTTTTACAATGAAGCGAATAGTCCCAAATGCTACAAGCAAGCAGCCATCCTTCAGCAAAAGTACCACTAGTGAAGCATACCTTACCTGTTGATTTTTCTCATACTAGAACTCTGGATTCCTAGTCATTATAGAATCCAAAATAAATCTAAGCCTGACAACATTTCTTGACCTCGTGATTATTAGTTATTTTTAAGTGTAACAGTAATTAACCTATGGATAAGAGAACCCCATGGTTTCAGAAATATGATTGGCCTTTTCCATCCCCAATAACTTTTCAACAATACTAACTGCATATTCCATGGCTGATCCAGGACCAATGCTAGTAATCACCTTCCCATCAATTACAACACGCACATTCACAGAAGACTGATCTGAAAGTTTACTTGAATAGTGAGGATGAGTGGTAGCCTTTTTTCCCTGCCACGGATATCCACAGATGACAACATCATAAACTTTTTCATATAATGAAATTTACGATGGAACACAAACACATTGGCTTTCTCATCTAACATATATATGTTCCCAATGAAATATTTTTGTCCATACCTTCAACAAGCCTTTGGTATCTAGCATTACTGCTGATGCACATATAGCTCCATAGACCTTTGACTCTGCATGTTCTCTAAGTAATGCTATAAGCTGTTCTGATGATCCCAATTTTTGAGCTCCATACCAGCCGCCCTAAAATAATTTTCAAAAATAAGGGCCTATGGTATCGATCTAAATGCTAGTATCTGCAGTTTGAACATAGACCTGAATTTACAACTACATTAAGACAATAACATAAGAAAGTTGATATTAATAGAATGAGATGCTGGAATGTTGTATCTGCATATTTGATTTAAAATGACTGACTATTCTTTCATAGCAGTGATACATGGGTATATCTCTCCTACCATGAAAAATGGTGCCAATTTTTGGTATTTATCTTGATGTGGAACTTATAAATGAATTGGTAAAGGATTATTCTTTTCACCAAAATTTGAATGTAAAAAAATAAAATAAAATAAACGAAATGAAAAAAATAAAATACTACTGCAATAGAAATTATGTGAATAAAAAATCACAATTTTCAGTAGACATTTGATATTTCGATTACGCTACTCATATACAACAGATCAATTAAAACTCACAGGCAAATGGATCAAATCATAATTTGATAAAATCGCATCTTTAATTAGCTGATCGGCAAGAATTTTTGTCCCTCTGGCCGCTACAATTTCCAAACTGTCTTCTACAGAAGCAACCAAGACATTCACTTTGGCTCTCCTCAGAACATCTACAACTACGACAATCTCCATCTCATCTGATCCATTTGCAATAGGGACAAGCACCTGCCGAGGTCAATCAGTTTTGTTATTTCAACTCACTAATTGTCACATGATAACAACAGTTATTAACACCATAATGTTAAAACTTAAATCTACATAAAATCATCAATACAGTTATGAGGCCAGTCTGTTTAAAAATGTATTACAACGGAGCCAGTTTATGTATCTAGTGAAAAAGAGGATACTGAGAATGGATTAGTAGACAACTGATACAAAGTACCAACTAGCTGGGATGTAACTGAACAATCCATCCATCTAGAAAAGAAACTCTCCATCTTACAAATACCTACAGGCCACCCTCGTTATGAAACCAAGGAGGCAACACTTACTTGAGGATTATTTTGGAGCGACCAGTCATCAACATTGTATTCCTTTTTTGCCACTTCACATTTATTCCAACCACGTGGCACCTGTGCATCAAAAAATGGCCTCCATAAGTTAGATGAGGCAATTCCCATTGCTAAATATACAGCTCTACAAAAGTAACTATACTTTCAAATACTGCTACGAAGGAGACAGGAAGTAACTTGAACACCACAGAGAGAAAGATACTTTATTGCAGAGGGGCTGTACTTTATGTGCAACTTGAAAAATTAAGAACTGTTAACTATTAGTGATCCAGTACCACTCCTAAAGCATATATTCAACCTGCTTCATCACTTTGAAATATGCTTAAGCCTGTTTCATCACTTTTAAATACTAGCACAGATCATCCACCCCATAGTTACAAGCTATGCATGCAATTCCTGGACATGGAGGCATGCAAATTCCAGCATCCCCATCATATTCGATCATGATGTATTTAATGCTCGCATCCAGCTGTATTTGCTTCTCATTAGATATATGGCTAGGTACTCAGTGTGTGTGCGGGTGAGTGCTCCCAAGGACTCACAGAAACCTTCAAATGCTGAAGATTTGGCTTTGTCCCAAGCCACATTTCGTTTGGTGTCTTCAATTGTAATGAAGCAGCAGGTGTTCTGTCCTAAGCATATGCAGCAATTGCCACTGCTTCTGCCAGAATGAAACAGGCATCCTGCGCTGCACGTGATACTTTCAACGACTTCCTATTTTTCCATTTGTCTACTCCATTTTGTTGTGGAGTGTAGGGCAATATGAATTCCAGTTCAATGCAAAAATCTTCTATGCCATTGAGGCATGCTTGCCTCCATTGTCACACCTCAACCTCTTCAGTGGTTTCCCAGACTACTACACAAAGGCCCTGGAAAAACTTATGTCTCCATTATGTCCGTCTTATTGTTCAGAAGGTAAACAAATGTCTTTCTAAAATTCATTGATGGATGTAACAAAATACCTTGCTTCTCCTTGTGACAAAACCTACATAGGTCCAGAAATGGTTGAACGAGTCAGATCCATTTGCACCTTTTTGTGTCTCTTTCTTTGAGAAACGTCTTCTATGTCATTTTCCGAGATCACAGCCTTCAAGCACGCCAATTGGCAATTAGTATTACAAATATAGGCCATCTGCCAATTGCCCCTTTCGAAATGGCTCCAATGAATCTTTCTGGGCCTTTACATCAGCCATAATGCCTCATGAAGGAAAATGAATCATTAAGAATATATACAAAGAAATACTCATATAAATAACCTATCAAGTAAATAACTACCAAGAAGCTAATGAGTTAAAAACATCATTTCCCAATGAAGAATCACAAGATGCATCATGTTAACTACATATAAAATATAAAATCATCCGGATAATGCATTGGGGTGTTAAAATCCTCCACCTCTAAAAAGGGTTATAATCTTGGGCCTGGACATTTGTGTACGCATCAAGGTTTTTCTTGCTCAACAACTTCAGAAAACAAGTCCCAACTATCTAGCTATTAACTACAAAAAGTAATAGACTCTCCTTATTAGACAGGTAGGTACATTTGCATCCGATAACGGTGAATAAATTACATTGGTAAATAGGTCACACTAGTGAATGAACCACTGCGGTGAACAAACTGCCACATGATTAAACCACACCTCTTATAAAACAACCATATGAACAAACCACATTGGTGAGCAAACCCGCATAGTGAACAAACCACATTGGTGACAAACCATCATGGTGAACAAGCCACCACATGATAAAACCACGCTGGTGAACAAACCACCATGATGCATCCTTAATATATCACACGGCTTATTGACTTTAAAGTTTGTCCTAATACAAGTTCACTTAGCTGCTCATGGAGCCTACATTTCCCACAATATTATCCGTTACCTTATGTTATGGCCATTCAACAAAAGTTACAATAGATATGGTACTAATATGCTTAATGTATCCATTTCCCACTATAATATTCCAAAATTAGCATGCAGCTAATTGGAATATTGATTTTTGTTGATTTCACTTAGGAGATGAATAAATGGGTAAGGAGGCCCATACATTTCAGAAATATGAATAAAATCCCTCATAGTGTGAAAAGGGATCATCATAAGAGCTAGATTTCACACCCTCATGTGTGAAAAAGGACCTTTGCATGTGGACAAGGTCAAGTTTGACCAAGTCAACAGCGCTGGGATAGGAGATGGAGATCATCTTGGGAGACAGCGCAGAGATAGTGGGAGGACGATTCCTTGGTGGAGGAAACCCTAATGAGTGGGACCCAAGGAGAGAGGGCTTCCATTTGTATAAAAGGAGGGCAAGGCAGCGATATGAACAGATGTTATGGATTATTGATTTTATGGTCTGGTTAGACTATTGTGCATTCTCTTGTTGTTTAGCAGAGTTGTTGTGCTGCTTAGCACAAGGCATTCCTATTTAGGAATTCCTTCTCCTTTCAAGGGAGGCCCCTTGAGGGATCTTGGACTTCATTTCTCCACATTCAGGCTTAAGGCCAAGCCACCTCCTTCAGCTACAACGTTATTTCTGCTGAAATATAACGTCGTGTTGTAGGGTGTTGCAGTGGAGGTTTCACAACACCACTTCCGGAACTTGTGTTTCAGAGGAGGAAGCTTTCCTTCCTTTGGGAGATCAGTGAGGAGGACTCTTGAGCTGATTTCAGATCTTGGCACTTGGCCAATACATTCTCTATCCCCTACGGGCTACGGCGCAGTCCCTCTCCTTGCTGCGTTATTTTCAGTGTGCATTTGCAGTAAGGGTTTGCAGGTTGTTTGGAGGGTGAGATCTTCAGTGTTAGGATTAGCCTTTCACTTGGAAGATCCATTAGAGGAGGTTTGTTCAGCTTGTACATCATCTTCAGCCATCTCCATCCAGTTCTTGAGTTGCAGCCGCTACTCAGTCTTAGGACTGCAACTCCAGCATTTTTTCACTTTTGCATATTTCAGCCAATCCTTCCAGGATTGCCTTGAAATTGTGTTTGGGAGCTTAGATCTTCACTCCCCATATTGTATGAGCCATCTATTTGCAGATGTATGTTATTTTACATTCCCATGTAGCAGTGTACCATCTATGACTGCGTTGTACATGTTTATGAAAATTTTGCAATATAGCAGCATTTCACTTTTGGCATATGTATTGATGGGAGGCTTGTTTGCCTTGATTATTTGATGTATATTGCACTCATTTGCTGCTGATTTACATAATAAAATGGCTCCATGGTTTCCATCCATTTTGGTTTGATATTATTCACTGCTATTTCCAGTGTTGTGTTCATGTATTGCTGCATCCCCATTTTGGGATACTACAGTGATATCAGAGCCTAATCTTAGCTCAGCCTGTGGATCTCAGCCATTATGCTATCAAGAAGACAAGGAGAAGAAAAGATGAACAAAAAAGACCAAAAGAAGACTCCATTCTTTGGAGGAAGGAAGGAAGAAAGGCTCTCAAAGCTTCTTTTTCAATCTATACAAAGCATTAAAGGAGATCTCAAGAAGATGAGGAAGGAGATGTGTAGAGAATCTCCAAGAGAGTTTGAATCTGAAGCAAACTTTAGATTTTCTTATGATGAGTGTGAGCATGCAACCACACACTATGATGCACAGCGCAGTCATATGCCCAGATTTGCCATGAGGGAGATAGAAGAAGAAGGAATGCCTAAGAGGGAAACTCTTAGTGATTTACTGCAAGAATATGAATCTCAAACTGAGAAGTTTAGAGATCATATCACTTTTCCATATTTTTGCAAGATCAAGGTGGAGAGAAGCAAGCAGCATAATGGGAGTAGATTTTTCCTATCGACTTTTGATGGTTCACCTACATGTTCAATTAGAGCTTGGGTGGAGGAGCTAGACACCTACTTGCAGCACCACCAAATTTCTGAAGATGAAGCCATCAAAGTTGCAGCGCTGCATTTTGGAGGTAAGTCCTATGCATGGTGGATATTTGAGTCTTTTTCTTTGAAAAATGCAAATACTTCTTCTTATGCAAGGTTCACTAGGGCATTAGTGGAAAGATTTGATAAGAAACATTTTGAAACACATGTGGTGGAACTAAACAAACCTAAACAAACAAAAACCTTGCATGTGTTGGAGGAACCTATGAGCTCAATTCCACTTCAGAAAACACTTGAGGAGGCTGACATCTTGCATCATACCTTGTTAGAGGCAAGACATATATCTCATATTCTTGAACAAGAGGGCATGGAGATCCCTTTTGCAAAAGAGGATCCAATTCTTGGGAGGTTTCCCATTCATATTGGAGAGGAAGAAACAGTTGGGGGCAACAGCGTTGTCATGTCTAGAGTAGATCTAGCACCTCATGCAGAGGAAGATGGAGCACATGCTCCAACAAGAGGGATTCTTGTATCATTGCAAGAAATTCCCTAGGATCTCATATGTGGAGATCAAGGCACAACCCATGATCAACATGTGCCATTGGTGATAGGGTGTGAAACCATGGAGATAAAAGGAGGAGATAGGGAGGATGACCAACATCATGTGATGTGGGGCACACACCCCTATCCATTTCAGGAGGTTGATGCACATAAGAGGGAGACTGGATTGCGCAGTGAGGGCAGGGACAAGTCTGTCCATTCATATATGCAATCTACTCTTGATGTTGATGTCTCATTGCATGGAGGCATTTCACCAGGGAGACCACCAGATCAGCAGATGATGAGGGATGTTTTACATTTGGAGGCACCACTCATTGATTCTGGAGGGGTGAGGACCTTGGGAGAGCTTGGTACAACATTGAGAATCTTGGGTAGACTCAAGGAGGAGGGAGATATTCTCCCAACATCATCATTACCCACTCTCATTTCAGATTATGCGTTGCGGCAGAAGCAACAGGGGAAAGATAACAACCTTCCAACTTGCATCTTTGGCATGGGAGATGTCAAAGAAGAGGACAACCATATGACAAATGATCTTCATGATAGTTCATCAGTGCTGTCACTATGGAGGATAGATCCATATTGGGATTCCCACCTATTGGTGGAATATTCCAAGGATCTTTTTGCTTGCATGATATTGGATGACCAGTTGCATGAGGAGGGATATTCAGTCAGAGATGGGGACATCTACTGTCATGGTAGGATCTTCTTATCTGGAGCTTCCAAGCTTAAGGAGAAGTTGCTACTAACAGCGCATGAGGATTTTCTCTTCAGCCACACTTATTCTATGAGAGCATACCACACCATCATGGAGGGGTATTGTTGGGAAGGCTTTGAGGAGGAGATATATCAGCATATGAGGAGATGCATGGATCATGTGGAGATGGAGGAGATACATAACTCTTTGGAAGAGTTAGCACAACCACCTCTTTTCTCTTTGAGGATGAGAGGAGACTCATCTATGAGCCACTCCATTTGCATGGGCAAAACATGTGGTAAGGGTATTGTTTGTTTGCATAATGATTTGTATAATGTATATGTGCAACCCTTAACCATATATGTGCAGGATATTGCTCAAGGAAGGAGCATTCTTCCTTCTAGACCTCATGGTCTACTTGAGGCCATGAGCATTATTGATGGCCATTCCCTAGGAGGACTTGGGGAGGAGATATCTTATGGAGAACATGCTTACTATGCACCATACATCATACACTTTCTCCACACTTGTGAGGAGATTGGGGCAGCAAGCAAGTGGTTGAGAAGCCACACATTATGTCATTCTCCATTGCAGTTGAGAGTCAAACTGCGTTGGCTACATTTGAGGGACCATTGTCCTTCTCCCTTGCTACATATGGCAGCAAGTATGATTCTCATTATGGTTCCCTATGTTGTTGTTGTTCTCATTTGGGAGCATGTTTGGGGGAGAGACACATTGGTCGGATGTGTCCTTTGGGAAAGAGGATTCCTACACTTTTGCATTACATGTTCTAATGGGAGCATGGGAGATGATATGGCCACCACAACAAAACACTTGTCTCTTTATGAGGTGGGCCATGAGATTGCTTGGAGCACTTGGGCTATGACTCTCCTAAATCATTGGGAGAAACTTTTCTATGAGTTGCCATGTCATGTTGTGCAACAGCAGTTAGGAAAATTGCACTGTGACCACTTGGGAAACTGTTGGTACCTTTCAGCTCTACATGAAACCTTCAGTATTCCCCTCACTTGGATGCCATATGATGGTGATTTCCTATTCATCATATTATATATATGGGATGGTTTGGGCCAGCATGATTCACAACGTTGGAGGGAAGATTTTTGGAGATCCAGTTTTCTTCTTGCCCCTTGCAGGCAACACTTTTGCAACCCAAGAGCAGCAGATACCCTACACTTATCATAGGTGGAGAGGAGGACAGCGTGGGGTAGGCTAATTTGTCTACCATGATCAGGTTTTTAGCCCAACTACATTGCAGGAGCTCAAGGTGGAAGAGCATTTTCAGGAGTTGCCATGTTGGGATGTGACTCATTTTGTATGGATGATTGCTTGGGGATGGAGGATCCACATGGGAATGATGATTCCCACTATATTTCAGACTCCATGCCTTGAGAGGACCTCTAGATAGCATCTAGTTGCCTCCTTCAGTATTTCACATTTTCATGATGATGGCTATTTGGGATGCTCACCAAATGCTAGCTTGCATGCTTGGGAGGGGCACTATGGAGATTTATTGATGAGACAACATCATATTCCTTGGAGGAATTCATCATATGAGGATGCTACAGGAGGAGGAAAGGAGACTTTCCGGTTCTATCCTTACAATTGCTTGAGGACAAACAACATTTGGGAGGGGAGGACTGTAATATTCCAAAATTAACATGCAGCTAATTGGAATATTGATTTTTGTTGATTTCACTTAGGAGATAAATAAATGGGTAAGGAGGCCCATACATTTCAGAAATATGAATAAAATCCCTCATAGTGTGAAAAGGGATCATCATAAGAGCTGGATTTCACACCCTCATGTGTGAAAAAGGAATTTGCATGTGGACAAGGTCAAGTTTGACCAAGTCAACAACGCTGGGATAGGAGGTGGAGATCATCTTGGGAGACAGCGCAGAGATAGTGGGAGGAAGATTCCTTGGTGGAGGAAACCCTAATGAGTGGGACCCAAGGAGAGAGGGCTTCCATTTGTATAAAAGGAGGGCAAGGCAGCCATATGAACAAATGTTATGGATTATTGATTTTATGGTCTGGTTAGACTATTGTGCATTCTCTTGCTGTTTAGCAGAGTTGATGTGCTGCTTAGCACAAGGCATTCTTGTTTAGGAATTCCTTCTCCTTTCAAGAGAGGCCTCTTGAGGGATCTTGGACTTCATTTCTCCACATTCAAGCTTAAGGCCAAGCCACCTCCTTCAGCTACAGCGTTATTTCTGCTGAAGTATAACATTGTGTTGCAGGGTGTTGCAGTGGAGGTTTCACAACACCACTTCCGGAGCTTGTGTTTCAGAGGAGGAAGCTTTCCTTCCTTTGGAAGATCAGTGAGGAGGACTCTTGAGCTGATTTCAGATCTTGGCACTTGGCCAATACATTCTCTATCCCCTACAGCGCAGTCCCTCTCCTTGACTGCGTTATTTTCAGTGTGCATTTGCAGTAAGGATTTGCAGGTTGTTTGGAGGGTGAGATCTTCAGTGTTAGGATCAGCCTTTCACTTGGAAGATCCATTGGAGGAGCTTTGTTCAGCTTGTACATCATCTTCAGCCATCTCTATCCAGTTCTTGAGTTGCAACTGCTACTCAGTCTTAGGACTGCAACTCCGGCATTTTTGCACTTTTGCATATTTCAGCCAATCTTTCCAGGATTGCCTTGAAATTGTGTTTGAGAGCTTAGATCTTCACTCCCCACATTGTATGAGCCATCTATTTGCAGATGTATGTTATTTTACATTCCCATGTAGCAGTGTACCATCTATGACTGCGCTGTACATGTTTATGAACATTCTGCAATATAACAGCATTTCACTTTTGGCATATGTATTGATGGGAGGTTTGTTTGCCTTGATTATTTGATGTATATTGCACGCATTTGCTGTTGATTTACATAATAAAATGGCTCCATGGTTTCCATCCATTTTGGTTTGATATTATTCACTGCTATTTCCAATGTTGTGTTCATGTATTGCTGCATCCCCATTTTGGGATACTACACCCACATTCGCATCTAAACCTTCACTTGTCGAATTAAACATTCCTTCTATGATCACTTCCCTTTTGCATCCTCTAGGTGAGATGCATGATTATATCTCTTTCTCTAATTTTCTTCGTTGTTGACTTTTTAGTTGGGCTTCCCACTCAACTTGTTCCTTCATAGGGATTCTTCTCCATATTCCTTATAATAAGATCTTCAGCATAAACGTCTAAACCTTATCTTTAACATAATTTCCGAGTCCCCAATGAATTGTCCAACTAAAGATTCTTCACCGAGTCTACAAGCATACTTGTTTAGTTCTGTGAACTTTTGTTCATGATCATCCTCAATCATGCTACCCTGGGGCCTACTTCAATTAGAAATACTCATTTCCTTTCTTCATATAGTACATCTAGCCCAAGTAAAGTGCCACTATCTAAATCAAAATCATTTGCATTCTCTAAAATACTTAATAGCACACCAACCTGAATCAAAATCATTTGCATTCTCTAAAATACTCAATAGCACACCAACCTGGAGTTGTGCAACATTACGTCCCTCCTCATCTACTGATGCATTAGCTTTACATCCATTTTATTAAATCATTTTTTTCCTTTTTTCTTTGTTTTTCCTCAAAACTGTGAAGTTTGGTCAAAAGAAAACATGGGAGTATCTAGATTTTGAGGCGGTCATTCTCTGTCGTGTTCTCTTGTCTCCCCTAACAAGAGGGAGTGTGGGAAAATGTCCCCTTTTGAGTACGCATTTCCTGAACGCATGGGGAGCAAGTCCCCACCCTTGGGAACATGTCCTTGCGTAACACTTAAAAAAATCTGATCTTACCCTCTTGAAGTCTTCAACTTCCCACACATGTTCTAAGTGTTACATCTAAAATGAAAACATGGGGAACTCGCCACGATGCTAAAACCTGACAATATGTAAATTATTGCAAACGTGATTTACTCTCCTGCTTTGAATACCATTTGCAAGAAACTGTATTCAATCCTTAAATTGAGTAATTGAAACCCTATGACCATGTGCTAAATCTAATTATAGCACTCCTCAATGTTAAATAATGAAATTTTAATGATAACTTCATCCCATAATGAAACCATGAGCTATCGTAGTTGATATCGACTAATGTGTCCACAAACTGTCCATGCCAAAATGTGAACTTTTGATGAGTTCATACCATATGTGTCAACGAACTATTATACATGTTAACGTTTCTGACTGCAAAATAAAGGGTAATAGTTTTCAATAACAGAGAACAAAGTTACACTTACGATCATAAACCATGTTTCTATCTTATTTGTTCGCGCTGTAATTTGATATTTTCTTTAGTTTTCATTTTTCCATGTATATGTTGGATATGTAAATGAATCTATCACCTTCTACAAATAGGAAATATGCGAATAGAAAATATGGCCGTCTAGACAAACATTTCACCTTCCAAAGCTCTAAATAAATATTCACACATATCTCACTCCAGAATGAGACTGATTCTGCCTCCATCTCTATGTCATTGAGAAGAGTAATAGAATTACAAGTCATATAAATAGAGTTACAAGTTATATTAGTCATCCAATCTTTCTAGAGATAAAAAAAACACAGACAAAATTGAATGAGCCAGAGTGGAAAAGAACTGACCATTGATCTCAACAACACTTCATCTAGCATTTTTTTGCCAAAGAGTCGTTCAGCAATAGAGAGTGCAAAGTCCAATGTGAAGGCAGGCCCTTGGCTAGTAGTGACCACTCCATCTACCTGGATGCTAGAATCAACTGCAACAGCTGAAGATAGCTGGTCCATAAAAGAAGGATGACATTTTGCCTTCCAAAATCAACAACAAATATAGTCAGCATCAAATTTGCTACACAATAAAGATTTAGAATTTCATGCTAATATAAAATATGTATTCATAATAGGTCACAAGTTCAAATCCAAAAGGGTGATGTATTTACACCTCTGTATACTTTAGCAGTCAAATTGCTGCATAGAGACAGGTCCTTTGTCCCACAAACAAGAGAGTCTCATACACCAATTTAGTGGACTATTATTATTATTAAAAGAAAAAATCATTAACAAAACAGATAACATGATGATGAATGTTGTTCACTATATGAAATTGCACACTGGTCAATGAACTGAGAGTTGAAAGACAGTGATTACCGCACCTACCTCTGTGAATCAGGCCAGTTTTTTCACAAACTAGTGACATCCAGGCAAGGTGTGGATATACAGGAAACATGTCTGAGTTTATAGCCTACCATGGGAGGTTAATCCACTGAATAGGTTGATCAGAGAGGAAAGAAAACCCCTTTTTGCTGCCTATTCATTCTGACATGTACATCCATCACAAAGGGCCTTACTAGTAAATTACCATTGGATCCCCTTAACAGTAAACAACCAATGTATCCTTAATGTTCAAACTTACAAGATGACCTGTATGATACTATCCCCTAGCAATTGAGCTAGTAATCAACTATCTATAAATAAAATCCAGCACCATCAAATCAATTTGCCGTCATACAGAAACAAAATGAGGCATTATAGGGGCCTTACCTGGCATCCTTTCAGCAGACCCCATGTCTCCAGAACCACAGAAGGCGCTTCACCTACGGCACCACAAAGCCGCCCCTCCTTTGCATGAGCTTCGGTAATCTTTCGCAAAACCTTACAGTCTCGTAATCTTTCTGAGCCAGGCATGCCCCCCTACATTAAGAAACCCCATTATCAAAGAAAGACTAATTCATCGACGTGAATTTCCGCTGAGGAATAGAAAAAGCAAAGAAGATAAACCCTTTCACAAAACTTCATAAAACAAAATTTAAAAGCCTGGGATGTCACCGAACAAAAGCCCTAAATACACAATTTTGTCCCAAAGACTAAAAATGCAAAATACAAATTGTACAATATTTTCCAATAGTTGCAAAGCAATATTTAATTTGGAAATTTATCTTATTAATTATCCAAACTTTGATTCATCGAACATACAATTCTGATTATTAAGTCTTTTATATAAATGTAGCTAATTCTTCCCTGTTTAACATAAACATTTGAGCTCCTGGTTTTACAACTAGCAGTGTAGAATCCTCAACAGGTACCTGTAAGGAATCTGCTAGAGTGAGGGATATCTCTAAGGAATCCACGAGAGTGAGGGGACTTGCAGCCAAAAGTTAGTTCCAGGATTTTGAATACAATACTTCATATAACTCTTTCACAAGAATTCAAATAACTAATAACATACCGGTAGAACAACGAGGTCAAATATCTGGGATTCACATTCCGAAATGAAGGTGTCTGCTACGAGCTTTACGCGACTTGAACACTCGATCTGCAAATCCTGTTCGACCGACGCCACTGTGACAAGTGCGCCACCTTTACTGAAAACGTTGACTAGACTTACAACCTCAATTTCTTCGCTGCCAAATGCGATCGGAACAAGGACCTGTGTTGCAACAAACATGCACAACAGGATTATAAATCATATATACCAACATTTGGCGGCAAAATAATGCTATACAGAAATGTGCATACTCAATTTCTCACCTTTTTCTGAGGTGTCTCCATTGCAGTGGACATAATTGAATGCAGAACACTGGAAAACTCGATGGTCTCTTCAATGGAGAATGTATGAATGAAAATGGTACATTCTGACTGTGTCAAGCTGAAGTAGTCAGCATATTTGCAACCACAATTTTTAATGAATTGTCATTGAGTCCATGCCTGAGTCCATGCCTACGTCGGTTAGCTGAACTATTTGGTTTCTTTTCGGCCGCCTTGGTTTTTCGCATCTTTTTAATTATATTTTATTTCAGCACGTCTTAAAAAATATTTGCTAGTGCCGACGTTCACAGTAGATATAGAAAATATTTTATTCTGTGTGGTCTACCAACCGATATGACATTTAAACAAGGACCGAGTTTCGGTGAATTTGATAAAATTTAAAAATTGGTTAAGGGAGAAGAGAAATTGAAAAATTGTTTAATAAGAGATAAAAGCAAATTGAAAAATGATTTGGAAGAAATGGATTGTTTTCGGGTTGCAAATGAATCTTGTACATGAAGAATAAACAGTCAAATAAAGTTATGGAAATCTAAAATTTCGAGATTATATTTTTTAAAATAGGCATAGAGATATAGAGTTATGGGATTTGAAAACTACTTAAATTTTTTGGGGTTTCTAGTTATTTTGGTGATTTTTTATGGTTGTGAATTGTGGACTAGCAGTGCATCTGATATTTTTTTTTTCAGAAAGAAAAAAATGTTGTTTATATTAACAGTGCATAATTCAAAAACATTACATTCCATCTAGGGCAGATGAGAAAAGACATGAGCCAAAACATCAATCCCCAGAGACAACTTCTAAGGAAGAAAGGAAGTCGTGGGGAAAAAATGTAGTGTCCATACATTACTGGGGGGTGGGCACCCAATTCAAATTAACGAGATCAGCAAAAAGAGACACTAAAAGGAGTGGTCTATTGCTGTACTCTGCAATATCATGAAACTAAGGAAAAAGTAAAAGTTGGTCCGGCTCGCCTGTATAATATTTGATGGCCCTGTGGGGAAGAGGAAAAACACTGCCATATGGATGTAAAGGTAGTTAATATGTAATAGTTTTAAAATTAAATAGAAAAACGGGACTCCAACAATCCTTCTACAGGTTCATGGTGGAAAAATGCTCAGCACGCTTGTAGATGATATTCATGCTCGCTTGTAGATGATTATTGACAGCTCCAAAAGGTGTAAAAAGTTCACATGAGGATGGTACCAAGATGAAAAATTGTATAACTCTGGTGCAAAAACAAAAATTCAAAAACTGTCTCGCTTGATAAATACAGCAGTAGCAATGTCTAGCTCGCTTGAGAGCTCCAAAAGGATGTATTGATTTGTTTTTGAAAATTCAGGCTTGCTTGTAGATAAAATATGGACAGCTCCAATTGGTTTATAGTAGGATTCCCATGAGGATGGAACCAAGATGAAGCTGTATAAACACTGGTGCAAAAACAAATTAAAAAAAGTCTCGGTTGATAAATACAGCAGTAGCATTGTCTGGCTCGCTTGACAGCTCCATAAGGATGTATTGATCTGATTTTCGTTGTGAGGCCATAAATCCACTCGCTTGTTAGAAAAAGGATAGTCGAAACCATCCTGAAATGCCAGTGTCTGGAAAAACAAGCAATATATCATCTGAATAGTAAAAACCAGAAGTAGGCATCTGCAAACAATGTGTATATAGGCAGCACCAGAAGATGATTGTGGGCGACCGGTGGATGAATAATAGGAGATTCGGGTATAAAAGAAAAGGAAGATGTGGTCAATGACTGAAAAATGCTGTAAATAAATTGAGAAAATTCAAGTGTTTGATTACAAACAAATTCAAAATTAAAAGTGCAGTTCCTTGTGCTCTCTTGTTAAGTGAAACAAGCACTGCTCCTATTGAAGCAATTGCTATGATGCCTGTCATAAGGTATTTAAAAAAAATTAAGCGAATGGAGGAGGGAAAATGACCTAAGGTTGTCTTTAATGAGATATTGTGCAAAAGAAAGAAGACTTGGATGGGTTTAGTAAATGGGGTATTTGTTTGAATATGTGTCCCATAAACAATAAAGAGATAAAAGTTTTTGTTATGGATAATAAGAAGCTAGGGAGAAAGAAAAAGTACTATATTAAAGTGTTTAATCCCATTCGTAATCATCAACAAAAAGTGTACATAGAGGCCGATATTTCTTGGAGAGCCAAAATTCTTATTGCCTAGTTAAGGACTAATTCTCATCAACTCTGTTGTGAAACAGGGCACTAGAAAAGGGCAAAAGAATAGTGGGAGGAAAAGAGTGTATTTTTTGTTCTTCCAGAAAAGTGGAAATAGAAAAGCATTTCATTTTAGAATGTGAGGCCGTCAAAGACAACATGAAAAGTTATGCAGATATTCTCGCAACTAGCTCTTGGAATAATCTATTCAGCGAGGGGTTTGTCGAGAAGCTAGGAGCGTTTATTATAAGGCTTCACAAGAAAATGATCGAATACAACAACTAGATGAAGAAGCAATATGTCTCATAGGCTATCTTTAGTCTCGTAGATGAAGAAGCAATATGTCTCATAGGCTATCTTTAGTTTAAACATTGTAAGTTAAATCATTTTTTTAAAATCAACATAATATCATTTTTTTTTAATTTTAGGGAAAGAAGATTTATTTTATTTAATTTTTATTGTGAATGTAGCAAATTTTTATTATACAATTTATTAATGTATTATTTTTTTAATAAGGATATAAATTAATAAATAAAACAAAATATAAATATGTTTTACAATAAGGGATAGGTACAATTTTTTCTTGGTAATCTAGAGGAATCAGTAGGGGTTAATTTTGGTCATTCCCACTATACGTTAGGGCCTACCACATGTTCTCCTCTCCATAGATCAAGCCACAACCAAGTAATTGAATCTTGGATATCTTAATTTGCACGATTTCACATCACATTAATCACTAATTGAGTTGCCCCCTTGAGACATAAGGGATATATATAATTAAATATGAAGTTGACATGTAATATTTTAAGAAATAATAATAATAAATTCATATTTTAATGTTAAAAACAAACAAAATATTTAAATATTCATTTATTTGAATTAAAATGAAAGCAAAATAATTTTATTGATAAATGTTTTTTACAATCCACACCTTGCTAAATATAAAATTAGATATATATATATATATAACATTGCTCACCATGTGTGTGTGTGTGTGTGTGTGTTTGTATGTATGATGATGATGATTATTAACGTTTACTAAGACCAATGTGGTGTATTGGATCTTAAGAAAGCAAGAGATTAATTGCGACTCTTTAATATTTTATTTCTATGATAATAATAAAAAAAGAGAAAGAAGTGCTCCTAGATCACTGTAGTTTTGTTAACTTAATAAGTCCAGAAGGTTAGTAGTGTGGCAAATATTTTGGAAATGAGAATGGATGTGAGTAAGTGTAACTGATCCTCCCACATTTACCCAAATTCACAAGCTCGCCAGGGTAACACATGAAACAAGTGTCACCTCCTAGTTTCAGTTAAGGAAGTGGGACCTACAAACTGAACACTTACTAACATCCTATAGGGAGTATAGATCACTCAGGAGTTGAACAACCATGCCAAGTGATCAATCCCTGAGCTCGAACCCTTTTTCACTAACCTAACACCCAAATCACATGCACAAGAAGGCAAAAGTGTGGTTATGAGGCCCCAACCGCATGCACAACAAGGCATCCATGTCATTATGACCTAAATCCTC
This sequence comes from Pinus albicaulis, assembly GCA_034641835.2. Lineage (NCBI taxonomy): Eukaryota > Viridiplantae > Streptophyta > Pinopsida > Pinales > Pinaceae > Pinus > Pinus albicaulis. Next base: position 305,089,609 of record CM076573.1, on the reverse strand, counting down.
CAGTTCAATGCCAACAATCCTGAAATTTGAGCCACCTTTCCAGGCTAACCTCCAGACCAATTCCCATAATTTCATGTAACTTTCCATAATCATAAAAGAAAAAATAGCAATGCTAACCATTCAAATTCAATTAAGAACTTGACCTAGACATGACTAATCTGCATCAAAATTTCGTCAAACATATGGTAAACTTATGAGCTACAGGTCATGAATGCATATATGATCATAAAATTTTGATTTTCATCTAAGAATCACTAAGAATTTTCCAAGCCATCTCTAGCTAGCTGCAATAAAGCTTGTTAGCCCAATGATGCTTGAAATGCCCCCCCCCCCCTAGGATCCAAACCGAAATTTGCATCCCGTACGGAGCTGTGGCGGATCCATTGTCGAATCTGCGGTCCGGAAATCTAGAACCACAAATCAGGCCAAAAAAACATGGTTCGTAGAAACTCCGAACCATGCCAGCTAGTTCCATAGTTCTGGATTTCTGAACCACGGACCCACCTCAGATCCACGGCGGCCGACCTAAAAAACTTATTTTTTTATTATTTTATTTTCTATAACTTGAGTTCAGGGTGGGTTTAGGTTGAGTTAGAGAAATAATAGATGGGGATCAAGCTAATTTCCCCCTCTCGTTTCCTCACTCTTGTATTTTTGGAGAGCTTGGAGAAGAGAGGAGAAAGAGATGAGAAAAGAGGCTTGAGGAGAGCTTGGAGGAGAAGTAGGAGGAGCTTGGAGGAGTAAAGAAGGGTTTCCATCTACACGTGTTAAAGATGTAAGTGAAAACCCCAAACTCCCTCATTTTTCTGTCAATTTTTAGTGTATTTTTTCTCCTCCCTCTCCTACTCTTTCCCATTCTTTATTCTTGCTTATTTCATTGCAGGTTGTCCATCTATATTCATATTCCAAAATGGTGTTCTTTTGGCTTATATGTGTCATTCCACTTTTGGTTTTCATGATGGAAAGGGGGAGTATGAATAGAAGGGAAGAAGAACACGATAATAGTGGTCCCCATATGAGTGATCAAATGTATGATGAGGAGAAAGGGTTCAAAATAGGAAGGGGGTGAAGAGGATATTGAAATGCTAGAGGGGAAAGCTCCATTGACTCCCTTGTGGAATTATGTGACCAAACTTGAATGGGGAAAAGGTGGTGGAAGATACAATTTTTTGTGCCCTCATGGTTGTCATGGAGGAAAACCATATAGCGGTTCATTTGCCTGTGTGAGTAGGCATCTTTTTTGGGTGTTGGATAGTGATGAAAAAAATGTTGTCGTGGGAATAGCAATTTTCCCAAAAGGTTTCAGTTGAACAAAGAAGAAAATACATCCAAATAGAGGAGGTTTCACAAAAACAAAAAAACAAAAAACTCATTCTGAATCAAGTGCAACCTCCAGATTTGGTATCTCATCTCATCATAATACTTCTACAACCTCTGGAAGTAGAAGAATAGTAGGGGATTTCGTTAATGTTGTTGGGAGGGATGATGTGGATAAAAAGATAGTCCATTTTATTTTTTTTTGTGGTGTACCATTCAATGTGCTTTACTCTCCCTATTGGCATGATATCGTTAAGTCCATCAATGAAGCCCCAAAAGGATACAAGAGCCCCAACTATGAAAAATCTAGAACAATGTTATTATAAAGAGAAAAAACAAAGGATCAAAGAGCTTTGACGCGTTTTACAAATCATTGGGTGGATTGTGGGGTATCCATTGCATCATATGGGTGGACAAATAATAGAAGCCAACATTTGATCAGTGTTCTTGGTGTTTTTGCTAGTGGTGTAGTGTTTATTACATGTCATGACTCCTCCTCCATCAGTGTAACTTCCCAAAACATTGCACATCTCCTATTGCAATTAATCAAAGATGTTGTTCCTAATAATGTCATTCAAGTGATCGCTGATAATGCAACAAATTGTAAGGTAACATGAAATATTATTGAGCATACTCATCCATACATCTTTTGGTTTGGGTAATTGGTGCACACATTGAATCTTTTGATGCATGATATTGTGAAGCATAAAGAATGTGGATCGATTAATGAGCTTTACAAGAGAGAGAAGGAACTCATTGAATTTATCACAAGGCATGCAAGGGTAAAATACTTTTTATGGCACCTACTCCAAGTTGCAACTGCTTAAACTTGAAAAAACAAGATTTGTAAGTTATTACCTCACCTTTAGGCGGTTAGTGAAGGTGAGACAAGATTTAACTAATATGGTGACCTATGAATCATGGGAAGAAATTAACATTGATAGAGATGGTGTTAATGTAGTCAAGGAAACTATTATTGACAGTTACATTTGGTCACAGATTAAATATGTTTTGCAATTCACCAAACCAATTAATTACATGATCAAGTTTGCAGATTCAGATTGGCCAATAATTGGGGACATGTATGACCAAATGGATAGCATGTTGGGGCAGATTAAAGACATTGTTGAGCATAGAGATATGAAATTGTACACTTATATTCATGCATAGGTGGAAAAGCGATGGGATATGCTAATTTTCCATTGCATGGCTTAGCACATGTTCTAACACCTAAATACTATCATCCATCATGGATTTCAACACTAACACTTGGGGGGGGGTTGGTGCTGCAGAGTAGGAGAAAACCACACCTAGAACCAACGGTTCTATCTAGTTATATGAAATCATTGGATAAATTAGTGCCTGATGAGGAGGAGTTTTCCATGCTATGGAAGCATTTGAGAAACTATACGCTTATCATTGGTCCATTTGGGAGAATGAATGCAATTAGAGATCGAGATAATTTATCTTCTCTTGAGTGGTAGAACATGCATGGAGGTGCTACTCCACTTCTACAAACTTTGGCACTGTGGGTGCTATCACAGGTGGTAAACACTTCTTCTAGAGAGAGGTGTTGGAGCTCTTATTCTTTCATCCACAGTGTTAAAAGGAACATGTTGAGTTTAGACTAGCAAGAGAGCTTGGTTTATGTTCACTACAACTAGTGATTGTTGACCCATTACTGCAATGATGCAAACACTAATAAAGACCTTAAGGTTTGGGACAAAAATCCAGAGGAACCCAATTTGGAGGATGGAGTGTTGTGATTAGAGTAATTGGAGTATTCTCTTATCCAGGATGATGATGACCGAGTTGTGATGCCACCCCCATTTGGTCCCTTGGTTCCCAGGTTCCATGCTTCACCACTAGCAACATGGGCTTCATCTTCATCAATTACATTGCCATAACTTCCACATCCACTATCTTCACCATCTGCTTCATTTCCACCACGTGGAGGCTCACGTCTGGTTCGTGGTGGAAGGAGGAGAGATTAGTAGATATATTCACACTTTCCTATTTTTGTCATAGATTAGGCTTGTAGTCTTGTTGTGAATTTGAATTCTTTTGTCTTCTACAACTAATTTGGTATTTGGGATGTTTTTTTTACTTCCTATATTTTTGGGATCTTCACTTCCTAGATTTTTTGGAAATGATGCTTCCACGTCCCGGGTTCCAAAAAGCGTCCCCACTTTGTGCAACATTATGTTAGACCATGCATCCATCAACCATTCAATAATTGATCAAAACATGTCAAGAGTCATAGATAGAATACATCATATAACCAATGTATAACCAACAAATTTCTATAATAGAAACCATAGAAAATCATCCATAATGTCAACATGATAACCAATACAAGTGCTCATAGATCACAATAGGAAAATAGATCTTATTAACATATAAAAGTGCCAACCAAGTATGGGACTTCCATGTACCACCCAACCATAGACTAGGTTGAACCCACTATCTCTTTCAACCAATCACCCCCGCACCATATTCCAAGCATTAATGTGGGATCTCATGGAATAAACCAAGAAAAACCAACCAGGGCTTCTAGAGGCTGAACCACCTCAACCCTCAACCACAGTGATTCCACCTCTACAGTCTAAAAATCACTAACATCAACCAAATTGGTCTCTACCCAAGATGTCCAGGGCTCCAGAAACTATTAACTCAACCGAAAGCCTCTCGGGGCTCCAAAGCATTTGTTCTAATTGTGGCTCCTATGACTAGTAACTCAACCCACTAAGGGCTCCAGAGTGTTTGTCCCAACTTACTGTTAGTATGATTCTTTCGTCGTATCACTTTAGCTATGCATATCAAGTAGCCCTAACATCAAGTATGGCTGCAAAATATCTTTAAGTTTGCTGCATAATATTAGATCTAAGCATAAAAGACATTAAGCAGATAAAATGTAAAATGGCTCCATGCATCCAATGAACAAGACAAGAACAATGTATAAAAAGAATCTTATATTATATTAAAGAATGGGGCACCTGAGAGGAAAACAAGAAAGGTGTTTTCCAGTTCTCCTCAATGGGATGGGTTCTTGGAAGTCCTCAGTGTTTCAGATCTAAAATTCCTCTCTTTGGTTAATGTGGAAAACCTTAACAAACATGGAACTCAATGGGAGTTCAAAATGCAAACAAATGAAATTGGTGACCAAGAGTAGATCTAGTGTGATCTAATGCAATGGAGGTGACTAATGAATGGGGAAAACCCTTCTATTTATAACAAAATATTGGAGTGCTCTAGAACTCGGTGCATGAATAAAATATTATTAATCACATTCTAGAATCACCCTTTAGGAATATTTTATTATATTTGTTGGAGGGAAAAGGGTTTTTGACTTGGGTCAATTCCTTTATTTATAAATAACAAATAAATAAATGAGTTATTTATTATTTAAGGGAAATGAGGGGAATATAATTAAATAAATAATGGTTTATTTAATTACTTAAAAATGATTTAGTCAAATTTAACTAGGAATAGTATTTAAATAGTGATTTAAATAACTTATTCTTAGGAAATAATTAAATAAATAATGATTGATTTAATTGATTACCTTGTTTTGGGTTAAATATGACCAAGAAATGTAAACAAATGTGGTGAAAGCGATTTTACTTGGGATAAAATTGGTCTTACATGGTGTACTTGGGTTCATCTAACGATAATGGGTTAGATGACCAAAAAATGGTGTAACACTTACGGCTAGAGGAACTAGTAATTCACCCAAAAAAATTCCAAAGAATTTGTTTCAACCCACAAACATGAGTATCCTGAGCACTAAAAAAAAAGAAAAAAGAAAAAAAAAGTGGGAAACCCACAACACCATGGTTATCCAGGAAATGGAAAGACAAGGTTGTCAATCCAGGAAAATCTCCATGCCAATGACAGCACATAACCAATAAATCACATGCATATACCATGCGTCCAAAAATCAACAGGGAAATCAGACATGCAACATGTTACCTGCAAAGAAATCTAGTTGTAGTCGTTGATCCAACAATCTCCTTGCGCTTCCTTGCTTTCCTTTTCTTTCTTTCTACAAATCCAAGTGAATGCTAGAGTGCCCCAAGAAGGCTCTAAGTGTGCAAGAGTGTGAGAGAATGAGAGAATGAATGAGAGAGCCAAAGCTTAACTGACAAAATTTGTGAACCGATCCTATGAAGCCTATTTTATCATTGAGCCCTATATTTTCCTCATTTTCCTTCATTTTTCCTCTAATTTCCCTTACATGCAAATATGTGTCTCTTCACCTTCCTTTTCTCCTATTTTACTTTATTTTCATAATTAAAATGTCGATTATTGTCTCTTTTCCTTTATCAATGCCTTTGCCAATTTCATAGCCATTATTAATCCACAAGTGATGCCCACTATAATGTTTTTCCGAACATTCATATTGGAATATGTGTCCCATGACCTTGGTCTTATTTTATTTACATAGAAAATCAACTTGAGGTAGTACAAATCACTCCCCCATGGGGGGACACCGTCCTCAATGTTCAATGACACCTATAACTAGGAAAACATGTTGCCCATGGAGCTTTATAACATAGCTCAATGCAGTATTTACAATGACATCCTATTGAAAATGAAACAAACATACTACTTATTGGAGCTTTATAACATAGTTCAATGCAATATTTACAACCATATACATATATATATATACCAAAAACTCATTTTCTTGAATCAACAAATAATGAAGGATACAAAGCTTGCATCCGACCAGTGATCTCCCATGTAGCTTCATCAGACCCAAAGTGCTTCCACTGCAGTTGCTCGATTCCTCTGTTTCGGAGCATGAGTTGTTTCCGCTACAATATGCATTGTGGTTATGGCCAATCAATCACATGATCAACAACCTGGACATATCTCTTACGAAATGAAACATGGAAAACATCATGGACTTTCACTATTGGTGGCATTGAAAGTCGATATACCACTGGTCCAATACTTTCAAGGATCTCAAAACATCCCACAATACCGAGGTGCCAGCTTGGCACATGACCCAATCCTCAAGGATCTCCTCTTGGGCTTGATGCGCAATTACACATGCTCTCCAACCTGAAATTCCTTAAATGCCCTATGTTGATCCGCATAAATATTCCACCTGTCCTGTGCTACCTTTAAATTCCTTATGATAATTTGCATTTCCTGCTCCATCTCAACCAATATATCTAACCCATTCAATACCTTGTTCACTGGATCACTCCAGATGATAGGATTATTACAAATTTTCCCATAGAAAGCCTCAAATGGACCCATCTTTAATGATTCCTTTTGCTCATTGTTATGTACAAACTCTACCAGTGGAAGATACGCCTCCCACTTATGTTGTTGATGCATGTCAGACATCTGCAACATATCCTCAAGAATATTGTTAACCCTCTTTGTATGTCCATCTGTCTGCGGATGATAAGTTGCGCTAAAAGCTAACTTTGTCCCCAAGCCTACAAACAACTCCTTCTAAAACCTGGAAGTGAACTTGGCATTTGTGTCTGACATGATATTCTTGGGAACACCATGCAACCTCACTATCTCCCTAATGAAGATCTTAGCTACCTCACTAGTTGAATTAGTATAATTCACTGCAACAAAGTGATCTACCTTACTCAACTTGTCAACCACAACCATGATGGAATCATGTTGCTTCAATGTCCTCAGAAAACCTATAATGAAGTCCATGGAAATGACCTCCCATTTCCATTCTGGAATAGGAATCAGTTGTAATAGACTAGTTGGATGCTTACACTAAGCTTTGACCTGGTGACAGTCCAAACATATCGTAACAAACTCAACCACCTCTTTCTTCAAGTTCAGCTAATGATAGAACTTCTTGACTGTTGGCAAAGTCTTATGATATCCCCAGGTGACCTAAATACAACTTGACACGAAACTCCCTCAAGATAATCTTCTTGAGCTCTCTGTTATCTGGAACATAAATCATGTTCCTGAATCTGAGAAAGCCATCTGCCCTGCAAACCCCCCGACAGGGGAGGTCATCTTCCCCCTGCTGCGCCTGACACAATGCAACAAAATGTGGCACTAGTCATGGAAAGAATATAACAAACACAACAAGCATGATTTTCTCTATAGTTATTAATGACCGATTTTATAGTGGCCATATTTTTCCTTTCAAATTTATTTCCCAAATTGAAAGCATGCTCTAGATATTTATGTTCAAAGAGAGGCACCTCATGTTGGATGCTTTCCTTTAAAGTTCCCATAAATAGGTCTAACAAGTTATCCTCTGAAATACTCTTTACTCTTAGGCTCAAATTTTGGATTTGTTGAATGTGTTATGTAACTGGACCTTTTTGTCGAATATTTACCAATTGAATAAAAAATGTGTTTATCTTAATATCCCCATAACCTGCTATCAATTCCTCTGTAAAAATGGACTAATATATAACAAAAATATTTTTTCCTTCACAAATCCATTGATACCATACATGTCGGTCTTGTTCTGAAAATATGGATGTAATATTGAACTTTTGTAAGGATTTTAGTTGGTGTAAATCAAAGTATTGCTCGATCTGAAATATCCATGTTATAAGGTCATTATCATCAAATTTACTCACATGAAATGTAGTAGTTCCTCAACGTTGACTTGAACCTCTCATGATGGGGATCTTGGATTGAAATTTCATGATTATGGTTCTACGATTCAAAATTTGTGCTCTCCAATTTTGATAGCATACTCCCTATATGAGATTGATTCTCAAAAACATGTTTCTCCTTATGTTCACATTTTCTTTGAACTCCACATTCCTTTAAAGAAGTCTCTGCAAAAGAATAATTTCCATGTGAATCATGGAATTTTGTATTTCTTCATTTTTCCATTCATCTTCTTTTCCATTTCTCTTTTAAGTTTTTCTTGAGAACCTAAGAAAACCACCTTTTTCAATATACTACCATTCATTTCATTAACTTTCTTCTCTAATTGAGATAACCTAAGTTTCAAGTCTTCACTTTCTTCATGAGTCAATAATGGGCCTTCAATAGATTTAACTGGTGTAGTAACTTTCTTTGGAGGCATATAGGAAAATAATAATAGCCCTCCTCTTTATTACAACAAAAAAAAGGGGATCTTCTAATGAAGAGTTAGGTCACTAGTAAGTTATGTACCTTAATTTGGAGAATATCAAAATGGATGAAGATTTATTGATATATCTTTAAGTTTTGAGGCCTTATGGATGTGAAAATTTGAAATGTAATGCTTTGATATGTAGTTTATGTAATTCTAGAGGTGTCAACTAAATCTGTTGTGCAAACTGAAAATTATAGTAATTTTTCCAAAACTTGTTGATTTTTTTGGTCTCTTCCCATGAGTAAACTTGTATAGCATGACATGTCTCCAATTCTTGAAATATAATTCTAGAAATTGTACCTGACGTAATTCTATATTTTTCCTGAAACTATTGAAGATTTTATATTCTGAATATTTCCAAATAAGAAGGTATAGCAAAAATACCAAGTTGATCTATTTAAAATTTATTTCATAACTTTTCACAAACCCTAACTTATAGGGTATAACTCCAAAAACATGGAGAGAAAAATTCTGAAGATGGAACCAACTATTCCCCAATATTTCTCCTTAATATGGTCTAAGTTTCACTTTATGAAGCCTTATAGAAAAAAAAAATATATTATAGCACAAATTCCCAAATGACCTGTTTGAGACTTAATTCTGGAGAATATAGAAACACTAACTTCCTTGGGGCATATCTCCAAAAATATAGCATAGAAAGATCTGTAACTTGGACTAGATATTCACCATAATTTTTCCTCATTTTTTTCCAAGTTTCATAGTCTGGAGCCTCACAAAAAAAATGTTATAGCGAAAATGTTGAACTGGCCTCTTTGAGACAAAATTTAGGAGCATTTAGAAACCCTAACTTTCTTAGACCATATCTCCGAAAAGATATCAAACCAAGTTCTAAAACTTGAACCATAGATTTCCCAAGATGTCTTCTCAATCTTCTCCAAGTTTCACTATCTAAAACCTCCCCAAAAAAGCTATTGTGAAAATTCCATGATGACTTGTTTGAAGCAACAAAACTCTAGGATCAAGAGCTCTAATACCTAATGTTATGATCTTTGCACCTTAAAAGTGATAAGAAACCAATAATTACAATCCACTTTGAGGGGGAACCCACCTTTTACAATAAATACAATGAAAACGATAATATTTGATTATCTTAAGACTAGGTCTCCTTAGTGTGTGTGTGTGTGTGTATATATATAAGACAAATAATACAAAATGTGACCATGAAGGGTTCTAGCTACTTAACAATATAACAATAGAAATGTAATCACTTAATAGATAGAGATTAATAATGGGTTTTTGGGTTAACATGGGGCTTATATAGGCCTTAGCAAACGTTGACTACTATCTAAAGGTTTATGTGTTGTAATCAGACACTCTACTTCCTGAGATACAACACCATGCTTGAATATGGTTTCCATTCACTTGGTTGTAACAATCTTAGGGGAACCATTGGACATGCCCCTTGGAATTACCCTATTACTATATATTGCTATGAATTCCATCTCAATTGTTTGGTAGTTCTTCGAGTGTTTCCCTATAGAATAAAGCCACTTGAAACCTAACACAAGATTAGTGTATACTAATTTAACCACATAGAATTCATCGATCACAATGTAGTTACCATCATTAACTCCAACCATAGAACCCTTTTTGTACATGTCATACCATACCCATAAGGTACCACAACATTGAATCCCTCAAGGTATTTTATAGGAATTCCTCTCTTGGTCACCATAGAAACATCAATGAAGTTGTGGGTTGCTCTAGCATCAACCAAGACAATGATACAATGTCCCTATACTACTCCCCTGACCCTGAAAGTGTGATATCTAGGGACACATGATAGAGTGACTATAGTTCCACTCTTAGTCTCCACATATGGGTACTCATTGTTTGTATCACCAAGCTCATCGCCTTGAGCCTATTTTGACTCCTAGTCCCCATCATTGTTTAAGAGCACCTTAAAGCCCTAAAATAAATTTAAATAATATTTATTCATATTTTTGTTTTTATAAAAACTTAATAAATTTAATTAATAAGTATATAATTAAAAATATATATATATATATTTTTAAAAACATAAATATGAAATATACATAATTTGAATAGTAATTATAAATTGTTAACTACATAAATTAAGCGATTCATATATCCAAATATTATATTTCATAAATTTATACATTTTATTTTACAAATTCAAACACACACAAAGCTATTCATATCATATTAAAACAATGTAAAACAAAAATGTTATATATATATATATATATATATATATATATATATATATAATTAATTTTAAAAATGAATAATTTTATATAGAGTTGTGAAATTTATAGAATACAAATAATATTATTGAGAAGTTGTATAAATCTATCTTAACTCTAAATTTACCAAGAGCTCAAATGAATCAAATCTCTCGCGGTGCAAACATCAATGAGGATGGTAGGGATTTAACCTCCATGGAATATTCTAGAATATTCATAGTAGTATACATAAATCAATGGTTGAGATTTATCACCAGGGTAGTTAAGACATTTTTGTTCTTTTAATTGAATTGAATTATAGTTTTTTGGGGGTGGTATTGAGAAGCCATCGTCTTGGCTCATAATATTGTAACAAAATCTATTTGCAGATTAAGAATCTCCTTAATTAAAGGAGAGTAAATCTCCATTTAAAAATCTTGTTCCACGTTTTTTTAAATGCATATATGTAATTTTATTTTTTTAATTAATATTAATTTAAAATAAAATTATAAGTTATTTTTTATGATTTGTTTAGCTATCTTAATTTATATTTTTTAAATGTATATATTGTTAATTTATATATTATTTTTAATAATAAATATTAATTTGAAATATAATTTAAATTATTTAATTTTTATAAAAAAAATAATTTCAATAAAATAAGACATATTGTAAAATGTGCATTGATATGTACTATAACCTAAAATTTTTGATGTTTATTATAGATTGAGATTTATTTATATTTACCAACCATTTACAATTAAAAAAATTACTTAAAATTTTAAAATTAAATTTTAATATTTAATACCTAAAATACACGAAATAATAAATATATATTATGCATTTTGGTTTATTTTGTATTTCTTGGATTTATTTTGCATGTCTGCTCCTTATGACTTGAAAAATAAGATTTCTTGGGTGTGCACACATTGAACAATAAAAGCTATGAAATGTTTCAAGAGTGAAGAAGAAATTGCAGGTAAGAACAACAATCTCTGTTAAGGCTTCTTGAACCCAAAGATGCACATGAATTAGCGCAGAATCTATAGAGGAATGCAGGGAATTTAGAGAAGGACTTCAAATTAAAATTATTAATCTAAAGAATGTTGAAATTTTTTAGTTAAGAGATTTATTTTACATTTTAGTATGAGGGGATATATAATTTTTTCTGTTAATTTAAAAAAAAAAACTTTTTATTCTAAATAGAAAATTAATGTTACTTTTAGTTTAAAAAAAAAAAAATATATTATAAAATAAAATAATTAGAAGTTAAAAAAATATGTGCATAAGATGTTTAAATCTTATACTTCTTAAAAAATTTGTGAATTAAATATTTAAATCTTATATTTTTCAAAAATATTTAAACAAGAATTATTTGAAAATCTATATTAACTCATTTATATTGATATCAACTTCATATATCTATACATATGAAAAAAGATAAATGTTTATAGTTGAAATTTCAAAAATACAATTTAAACAACTAAAAATAACACATTCTATTTTACATTCTAAAAAATTTAAAAGTGAAAAAAATCTGATTCACTCAAGTCAAGTTAATGTTAGATCAGTCCTTAAAAAGCTTTTTATTCCAGTTTCTTTTTTATTCAAATGACATCAGAAACGTGCCTCGTGAAACCTGAAAGTCTTCTGTGAATCCAAAGGCCTTTGAATGGGGCTGTGTTGTTTGCAAGTGTCTTGAAGGATGCTCCAGTGCACATCATCCACTTGCTTGAAACCCAATTCCCAAGGGACACGAAGGGCAACGCTGCAACTCGAGGGAAAAGCAGACATCATGGATGGTGAAATAGGGAGGGGGCAGAGAAAACGCACCCACCCTTTCAAACAAAACGCAGGTAATTAATTCTCGTTAACATAGGCTTGAGAGCCTCTTTACATTCTTGGGGACGAGATGGAATTGAGGAATGATTGGGTATTCCCATCATAGCCAGTGCTCGAGTGAAATGAAAGAAAACGTTTTTCCGATCACATACTTCCTGCACAGGGGAAAAATTGAAATTAGACGTGGAGCTAATAGTTGGTTGTCTCTCTGGTTTTGGAAAAGAATCAGAAATATTCCAAACTACTTACTGAATGAGATATCGATTTCCAAAGTGAAATCAATTTAACAAAAGAGAAAATCACTTGCCAGTGAGATTGGGGCTCAGATGAAGGAAATTTATTTGCTGAAGAGAGAAAGCGACTTGCTCCAAAGAAATTGGTTTTAGCTAAGTGAGTCAAACAAATTTTTTTTTTCAGAGAGAAAAAAAAACGCTGTTAATATTAATCAAACAGTACATCATACAGTATAGAGAAATGCTGTGATGAGCACTTCCCAAAATGTAGTTCAACATGGGCAGATTGTGAGGACAAGTATATAAACAGATTACCAAAACCCATCACAAATAGCACTAATATATCCCAGCAACATATGCTTATCAAAATTAAAAAAGATACTCCCCAACATGTAGTTATGAAGAGATAAAGGGCCATGCAGATCAGTACATCATTAAACATCAAATAGACATGTCCAGTCACACAGAAAGGTACACCAAAAGCAGACTAAGGGCAGCAGAGAAAGGAATTCGGCCGTTGCAACATAAGGAGCAGTCCGGTATGCTTGTTGGAGTGGTCCACAGCACCCTCTGTCACCAAAAAAAAAAAAGACAAAGACAGGCTCGCTTGCTGCCGAGAAATACCAAAACAAAACAGGCTCACTTGAAGTATAATCCAAAAAACCATATAAGCATATAAATTAAGGGATGGGTATGTTATTGGTCCAAATGATTATATTGTCTTTAAAGTGAGACACCTGCATAATATGATATATCATATCAATACCTTTTTTAGATAAACCATCTGCCCTGGTACTGTTTTCCCTATAAATATGTGATGCAGAGGAGGGAAATTCAATTTAGACCACAAATATCTAGTTCTCTTGTACCACCCATGAGTACTCAGCGAGGAAGGGGAAGAGTGTCCCAGCATGGCATCAATAATAAACTTGGAATCTCCATAGATGAAGGCCCGATCCAATCCCAGATTTTGAGCAGCCAGTAAACCACACCAAAGAGTCATCAGTTGTGCCAACTTGTTTGTGCCAAAACCCCCATTCCAGCAAATATGGATTCTCTCTGACTGAGATAACTTGATCCAAGCAACACACCCCATAATCCCATCCAGACATGCACCATCAAAGAAAATAGCCGGAAGGGAGATGGGATGGGGTCGAATCCTTCTAGACCCATCACAAACAAGATCCATTGCAAGCACCCTATCGTTTATCCAACTCAAGACAACATTATAGATATGAGAAATGATAATAGGTTTTCCTTCGAATATAAACAGGTTCCTGGCACGCCAAATTTCTCAAATGAAAAAGAAAGGCAATGATTGAAATTGCCCCTTCACCAGATCCCATCGAAGAACTATATCCATAAAGTTTACCAGAGACCATGATGGTATGAGAAGATACTTACTGAACAAAATCCAAATATGAGCCACCCTGGGACATGTAAAAAATAAGTGGTCTGTTGATTCATCATTGTTAAGGCAGAAAACACATCTGCCTCGGCCGTGCATACCCCTCCTAATGAGGCCATCCCACGTAAGAATCATCTCCTTCCATACCAGCTAACCAAAGAGAAGGATTTTAGTGGGGATATTCCTATGCCAAAATTTATCAAACCCAGAAGAAGTGAACTCATGAATGGCAAATAGGTTAATATTGGAATATATGTTTTTTTACCACCAGGCCATCATTCTGCATTTTCCCTGCCCATACTAATTTGTCCTCGTCATTGCAGAGACATAAACCGGATTTTTATATTTGTTCTCTTTATTTCATCCATTCTTCAACATCCCATCCTGAAAGGCCCATTTGAGTAGCCGATTTAATGACAGGCACACTATGTACCCAACATTGTATCACCTGTGACAAATAAAAGATTCCTCTATGTGTCAATTTGTGTAATAACCAGATACTAATGATAGGAACATCAGGCATACCACAAATTTTGTCACCGCTCAAAAGAATCATATGTCCATTACCAAAGCTCCATGCCAGACCCCCTGCAAAAATATGTAAAACCTTTTTGAATCCACGCCATATAGCCGATATTGAGCGCGGAAATATAAATCGCTGATAGTATATTAAGCGCAGAGGGTCATCTGTGATATATTTGCACGAAATGATATCGGACCAGATCCCTTTGAGATGAATTGCACGCCACAGGGATTTTGTGAGCAGAGCCAAATTGAAAGCCCGAGTGTTAAGGATGCCCCATCCTCCCAGATTCTTCGGGCAGAATAATATCTCAAGCTTACATAGATGATACTTATTCGCCATATTAGACCCACCCCATAAAAACCGTGCAATGATGGCGTTGATCTGAGATATAATACTCTCCGGAATGTAATAGAGATGACCCCAATAGATAATAAGTTGGGCTAGAACCGCCTGAATCATAATGAAACGACCTCCAAGAGACAATCACTTATGAGTCCATCTTGAGATTTTGTGTTTGAATTTCTCAACAAGCCATATCCAGTCTTTAACCTTATAACCACATGGTTTAATCCTATATCCTAGATACAGAAAACCATCTGTAGCTTGTCTTGTCTGAACCCCAAGAAAGTCAGCTATAAAGGAGATTTCTCCCACGTCCCCATAATCACAAATGAGAAAATATTTGGCCTTTTTTATACATAATCCAGAGGCAGCGGCAAATCAGATGAGTAAAAAGTGAATATAATACCAATGATTCCTAACAAGTCTCCCGAAAATAAGCAGATCATCAACAAATAAGGAATGGGAGATACTCACAGTTTTGGAAAAGGAGAAACCAGCAATGTAGCCAGCATGCATAGCCATCTTCATAAGGTTGTTGAAGCCGTCCATGAGAAGGATGAAGATGAGGGGCGACAATGCATACCCCTGCCTCAAGCCACGTTTAGCACCGAAGAAGGAGGTAGGCCTCCCATTAATGATAACATCATACCTAACCGATGAGATACATCCCATAATCCATCGTATGGACCCAATGGGAAACCCAACCGTTAGCAGAAGAAGGTGAATATATGACCAGTCAGCTCTGTCGTATGCTTTAAGAAGATCAATATTCAATATGAGAGCATCCCTTTTCCCCTCGTGCATGGAGTGTAAAACTTCCTGAGCAATAGCAATAACATCATGAATAGAACGACCTTTCAGGAACCCATATTGCTCCTTTGATATGGTCTTCAACAAAGTCTCCTTGATCCCGTTGGCAATGATTTTAGATGAGATTTTATAAATAAGATTGCACAGGGCAATCAGTCTAAAATCCGAGAAGACCTTAGGATCAAAAGTTTTGGGAATGAGTGTCAAGAAGGTGGCATTCATATTAGAGGGAATGTGTCCCAAAACTCTACCTTGTTCAACAATTGTAGTGATTTCCTCACCCAATATATCAATGAAATGAATATAAAATTTTGTTGGCCACCCATCCGGCCCCGGGCACTTGTCATGAGCAAATGATTTCAAGGTGGAGATCACTTCACATTTCGGGCACTTGTCATGAGCAAATGATTTCAAGGTGGAGATCACTTCACATTTAGTCACTTCAGAGTTTAAAACCCTAATGGCCTCTTCATCGAACATTATAGAAATATGTTGCATAAACCATCGTTGGCATTCAGGGTCGATGTCCCAGTCAACTTTATAGAATGCTGAGTAATGCTTGAAAGCCTCTTCCATAATATTGTGAGTAGTAGATGCTAAACTCCCATTCTCTCTTGAGAAATCGATTCCAATGAAAGAGAAATTTACAGAAAAGAAATGATGCAACATTAGAGTTGTTGAGTGAGCAATCGAATCGATTCATTAGAGGAGGATTTCCATAAAAGAACTAGTTTTCTGGTGACAAATTACACATACAAAACTGCATCAATTTGTCACCCTCGGTTAAAACTGAGAAAGAAGTAGCATCAACTATAACAAAGCAAGATATATCTTCTTTTACCTTACACAATTGAGCTAATATACTTCAAAATATTTTAAATCAAACTTCTAAACAAATTTCATCACCAATTGTAAATCCATCAATGATCAAGTGAAGATTAACCAACATCTTGTTTTTAAATTTAAATAGAGTAAACCAACTAAAACCGTCTTTAAATTTGACTTGAGTAAGCCACCTAACTCTATATGCTCCATATCAAATAGGTATACATGTAATTAAATTGCAACTAAGCTCTTCCCATGACTCCCTTTGGCCAATCTAGATTGACAAAAAAATATACTTAACTCTATATGCTCTATTTCTCCATATCAAATAGGTATACATGTAATTAACTTGCAAATATGTTCTTCTAACTTGCAACTATGCTCTTCCCATGGCTCTTTTGGCTAATTTAGATTGGCAAAAAATCTGAGGAAATTTTGCAATGAGTTCTTTGAAGTTTTTAAATAAAATTAATTACATACTAATAAAAAACAAATACTAGGACTTGGTCAATATTGTATATCTATAAACTACACATTGTAAATCAATCAATCAATAACTTAATCAAGAATAACCCAACAAAATTCTCAATGCTTTGAAAGTTTCTTTTTGATATTATATCAAAGATTCTTTCAATTTAAAATCAATGTTCAATTCCACACAAAGCTATACAATCTTTTAAATCTTAGAAATTTTGAGAGAACCATTAAAGAATCCAGGGTTAAACTTTCATGATGATGTTATCTTCAATGTACAACTTCCTATTGATAGGATTGCTCATATTATTAAAAATAATAAAGTTTATGTTACTTTCAAACTCATTACTATTAGAAATTTTCTTAATTTTGTTAAAGACCTTGTGAACCCTAAAGATATGAAATGGGTTTACTCTATCCCTTGTTCCTATGGGATTCCCTACATTGGGGAAATTGGTTGCTCTATTAGCGAACAAATCCAAGAACATGTAACAAACATTAAACACAATTGAAAATGAGTTGGATTACCGCCTTCTCTTCTTGATTTTCCTCCTTTTTTACTAAAAATGATTAAATAATATTAATTTGATTTTATAATCAACATACATATATAATCAAATTTATTCGTTTTTTACAATTAAATGTTAATTTTATTCAATTTAATGTTAATGTTAATTAATTATTATTTCAGTTGTTCTAACAGCTAATTCCTAACAACTATTTCATAATGGCTAATTATTAATTTAGAATTAAATATTTGTTTTATTTGTTTTGATTTATTCAATTTAATCTATTTTAATACTTAAATAATATTAATTTTATTTGTTTTTATTTATTCAATTCAATCTATTTTAATACCTAAATAATATTAATTTTATTCTAATAATTAATTCTTAATGGCTAATTCTTAATGACAACTTTGGAGTAGATTGATTTTGTATCAAATCTTTCGGTGAAAATCACATTCGAGTAAATTGTGTCGACGCGTTTCAAACCAGTCAGACGCGTTTCGAACCAGCCAGTTTGGTTCATCAGGACAAGATGAGAAATCTAATCTAGGACTCAGCTTAAATATATAATAAATCCCCAATTAGCCATTGTAGAATAACGACTTGTTTGACCATAAAAAATATAAAAATATAAAAAGTAAAAAATAACAGTCGTATATTATTATTATTATTATTTTATTTATTTTCTTATATTCAAATCTTAAAAATAAAATAAAATAAAAACAAAACATTAGAAGAAGAAGAAGAAGAAGAAGAAGAAGAAGAAGAAGAAGAAGAAGAAGAAAATAATAACAACAATAATAATAATAAATCCTTAGACTTCTTTTATGCTCTATAATGGGTATGTCTGTTAACACTGACAAAACAAAAGTTATGATTATCAAATCCAAGATGGACACTTACGCTAATTTTATGTATCACAATAGTAACTTGGAGGAAGTGTCTTCTTACAAGTACCTACGAATTGATATTCATCACAAGCTCAACTGGAACTATAGCATTCAGAAAAAGATTAATGGGGGGTGGAAAGCTTATTTTGGTCTTGAAAATAATTGTAAAACGGAAAACCTCGTAATGTGGGATAGAAATAAGTTCCTCTTTGAAACTTTAGTCACTCCTGTTATCTTATATGGATGTGAGGTTTGGGGTTGTAGCATCTCTAGAGAATCCTAGAGAAAGATTGAGCAAATCCAAAAGAATTTTATAACGTATAACCTTAAAATTAAAAGCAATACACCCTATCCTATTCTCCTTATAGAAGTGGATCTTTCCCCTATCGAGAGCCTAGCTATGACTAGGCTTCTATTGTACAAGCATAAGCTCAATAGCATAGGAGACCATAGACTTCCTAAGCTAGCTTTAAATTCCATCCAAAACCATCTAAGGCTTAAAAGAGGTTGGTATAAAGATACCAGGGCCTGGTTAAACCATTGGGAGATCGACGAGAATGTTTCATTGCAAAACATTAATAACATTAAAAAAATTGTTACTTCTAAGTTCAAAGAAAAAATGTGGTGTGAGAAAGATCTAGCAGCTAAAAGAAAATTAAGATATTATAAGGAGGTCATTAACCCCACCCTAGAAGATCAAAAGTATCTCTCTGTTTTAACTAACTCAAAGAAGAAAATTAATACAGCCAAGATTAGAACGAACTCTCATGAGCTCCATAGTGAAACAGGTTGTTGGACAGTTCCTAAAACACCATGGATGGAAAGGATCTGCCATCTCTGTGAGAATATGAACATTGAGGATGAAATCACTTCCTCTTAGAGTGCTTTGCGTACAACCACATTAGAGCTCAATTTCATAATCTTTTTTGCAATATTGACCTTCCTAGCCTTTTAAGATGTCAAATTATAGTGAGCTTGGAAGGCTTCTCTCCAAGCTTTTCGAACATAGGAATAAAATCTTAAATCAAACTAAATAACTCTTTTCTTTAGGTCCAATAGACCAAAGGTTGGTCTCAGTGGACGTTAACCATCATCATCATCATCATCATTCATATATATATATAATTTGAATGTAATTCAATATATATATATTAAGAAAAATAAAATAAAAATATGAAGCTAAAATTAAATTAATTAATTAATTAATTAAATATAAATAAATAAATAATGAATTTAAAAATAAATAATAATAATAATAATGATAAATAAATAAATAATGAGTAACTAAATAATAAAGAATAAATAATAAATAAATAGATAAATAATAATAATAAGTAACAAAAAAACGAAAAAGGAAAATGGGACTAGAGGAGAGGAAAAGATGACCCAAGGAAGAACAGAAGGGAAGAAACCCAATAACTAAGAATGAAGGGCAGGGATCCAACATTTGCTCACACTCCACCCATCATCCCTGTTAAGCTTGACCGACCTATTTTCTATTTCAAGGACCTCCCTCAACTTTCTGTGGTGGAAATGGTCCACTCTTGCAATAACCTCAACGTCTTCAATGCAAATGTGGAAATGGTCCTCTGGTCCTGTCTTCCTTTTTCGTTTTTGGTTCCTTATTATTATTATTTATCTATTTATCTACTTATTTATTCTTTATTAATTAGTTACTCATTATTTATTTATTTATATTTAATTAATTAATCTATTTATTTAATTTTTTAGTTTCATATTTTTATTTTATTTTTCTTTATATATATATATATATATATATATATATATATATATATATATATATATATATATATATAAATTTATTATTTTATTTTATTTTATATTTTATATTTTATGTGATTTTAATTTTAAGATTCGAATATAAGAAATTAAATTAAATAATGATAATTATTATTATACGGCTGTTATTTTTTACTTTTTATATTTTTATTTTTTTTATAGTCAAACTAGTCGTTATTCTACAACGGCTAATTGGAGCTTTATTATCTATTTACGCTGATTCCTATATCAGATTTTTCATCTTGTCCTAATGATGAACCACACTGGCTAGTTCGAAACGCGTCGACACAATTTACTCGAATGTTATTTTTACCGAAAGATTTGATACATAATTTATGGATCACAGAAGCCAAATTCCTAATAGATTGATTTTTTCATCTTTGTCCCGAGGATTAACCACATGATTCAAAACCAAAAGTTTTGAGTAGATTGAATTTTTCATCCTTATCCTAAAGATAAACCACATCACATGGTTCAAAATCAAATCTTAATGATGCGATTAATCCAAAAAACATCTTAATTATAAATTTGAATTGCAATTAACATTAAAACGAAGAAAACCCAACATACATAAAACACCTAAGTTCACGATTTTACCTAAGCTAATTAATTGCAAAAAAAGTGGAAGAACTACTAATAAGACAAAAGTGAACAACTTGAAATATCTGCGACTGCGAGAGTTTCCACTAAATATCTGTAAGCGTTTCCAGATAAAACCTAGCTAGAAATTCTCATCAAAGAGATGAGACACAAATTCAGGGGGAGAATGATATGAGGTCATCAAGAAAGAGAACAAGTTGGACCTCTTTGGAAATGGCATCACAACGCTAAGCTATGTTAACTAGTCTTTATATTCTGACCTGAATACCATTGTGGATAAATATAACGCACGATTGAATGTGGGTTATCTCAATTGCTCCCACAAGATTCTCAATGGCAGATAATTGAGAAGAGCACTTAGATACTTGAGAAGAGCACTTAGAATATATATCCATCTTATTATTATTTTGTAAGTTTAACAGTGTCTTTCTATTTTTCTATTTATAAAAAAAAATCAGGTTTACATATCAAAACGCGATTGCCTCAACTTGCCCGAAGGAAACCAGGTTTGTTGGCCATCTTAACAAGTTAAAATTCATCCAGTATTGAAATTGTTTTTTCTTCCTATAAACTATTAACTCCATACTATTATATCTACCAAAGTCTGACAACAAACTATAAATATAAATGCTATCCGCTAAAAACATGAAACATCAAAATAACGAACCAGTGAATTAGTCATCCGAGGACTCAACTGGAGCAGGGTCTTTGCACTGGACCTCAGCATGTCCACTTGGTGCATCGTTTGAAGTTGCCTCTCGATTCTTCCAAGTCGTGTTGTTGCATGATGCTGAGATACCCGTATGTATTGAAGTTCCTTTTTAATATCTTGCTAGACTGAAACCACCTTTGAAACCACATGTGGGTCTCATCCCACTTCTTGGAGGCTCATGACAGTCTTTTCCAGAACACATTTAAAATTCCATTAAGTCTAATATACTGGTGGAAAATGGATAATCGTCCTCTAGTATTCTATGGATGAATTATGAAGTCCATTTCATCTTCCTTCATTTCTATCTCTTTCTCTTTATGCCCACATTCTCTCTCCCATCCATAAATGAGATTGCGAACTTGAGGAGGATTTCCTGTGGTGTAGGCTTTGAAAAGGTTCTCTATAACCTCTTTCTTGGATTCCCTGCCTCGCTTGCTAGAGCTTGCAGTGGGTTTGACCTGCTTCTGCTTTCCTTTTTCCCTACCCTGCTTCTTTGTAGGCTGTCCTTTTGCCATTGATGTATGCCCTCGTACAATCAGGATTCGATTTTGCCCCGGATTATCAGACCGAGAGTTGGAGGAAACTGTTTTTACTTTTTTCAGAGCCAGATGACCAGCTGCCAACGCCAACCTTCTGTCTTCGCTGCTACTGTTTATTCCAGCTTCCGTCTGGGATCAGTGTTGCCTCTCCGGCATGCCTCCTGCCTTAAGGTTCGATCTCGGCGGCGATGTTTCCAAGAATTTTCTGACATTCCCTAGTGGTTTCCAACTACTCCTACGACAAGTATTATTATCTGGCATGTGGTCATGTCCCTACCGATCATGCGATGTACTGAGTCACCCATGCGGTCTGTGCACAACGCCATGTGCCACTGCCAAACCTAGCCTCTTGACCTCCTCGTGGCACCCCGATCAGGGGTATCGGTCTTGAGAACTTTCCTTATCTCTGTTGATAATGATTTGTAATGGGTGTAGTTCAATATCCCAGGCCCTGTCAGATGCATTGATGTCCATCTAGTGTCCTTTGTGGTTTCATCCCTAGTTAGCTAGGTAGTCTGCTGTGTCATTCCTAGCTCTTCACACATGCAGTGGTATGAGATATCCAATATCCTGCATAATCACGCTGATCTCATTGATAAGTCTAGCAGTCCTCCAGATTTGACTTATCTTCTCCCATGGGCTTCCTTGCTGCAATTTCTGAAGTATACCAGTTTCCATAGCCGAGTCACCTTCTACAATAAGTCTTTGATAGTTTTCTCGAACTACAATTGTGAGCCCTTGTTTGACCGCCATTAATTCAGCCTCATTGTTTGTGGAAAACCCCAACTCGATCATATAAACTTTGCAAACTGATCCTCGGGAATTTCGGAATATTCCACCTGCTCCTGCCTTTCCCGAGTTGCCTTTGGAGGCCCCATCGTAATTTAGCTTCAAGAACCCTGGTTGCGGTGCCTGGAACGTGTTTGAAGGGTTTTTACTAATCTGATTTGTTTTTCATAGGTTTTGAGCCAGCATTTGAGGTTTTAAATTCAACATAGCAAGGATGCAGGCTTCATTTTCGGTTTCCATCCAGCCTTCCTTGTAGAAATTTTAATACAATTATGTATTGCCTGGATTCTCCTGATCTAACAATTTTATGCCACTGTTAAATACAGAATCACTTCTACTAAAATCTTTGCGGAAATTTAATCACCAATTGCAAACAAATGAAGAAAGATCAATCACACATAGCACATATGTTTTTACCGGGAAATCATAAAGCTAAAAATCCCAGTATCATATATTATGTATATATCATGGATCGTGAAACAATCTCATACAAAACTCTAATCCAAGAGCTCTTAGTACAATATACAATCGTCTCACACTGTCTTACAAAAATTGGCAAATACATGCGCCAATTTGCTGCCTTCTCACAACCTGCTTCCATTGCGCAATCCTTGCTAATCACAATCCCTGAATGAATGAGATACTGCCTTGCCTTGTGATCTAAAATGCGGAATTGACAAAATCTTCCCTAGCTCTTGACAAAATGTGAATGGTAAGAAACAATCACTGAATAGTTACTTTTAAATGAAATTAATTGTTAGCATAAAGTGTTTTTAAGTATAAACCTGACAATGTTAAGGCTTAACAATTTCACATTATGCATATCAATAATAAAAAAAGACTAGTGAAGTTTTGTGACGGAGTTCATCCCTCCTGGACTACGTCTCTAGGTCCGCCTCAGAAATGTGCGTCCGTTGTATTTCTTAAGCCAAGAGAAATAAGACTACAAAGGATTATCATATGACCAGTGCCAAGAAGCACTTCTGATGTTGCAGAATGGAAAATCTCCTGATGAGGCTAAATGAATACAGACTCTTTTCTTCCAATGACCAAGAAAAGATGAGGAAGAATTGCACACTTTATCTAAAGAACTGAAGCTTAAAGGAACTTGAGCATTATGGTAGCTGAATAGAGTTTGGAATATCGAAGTAGAACACGTTGTTCAACAACGAACTTCAATACTGAGACTCTGCAGGAAGGATGGGCTCTCCTTCTTCAATGAACCTACAAAAACCAAAACTCTCCACCAAGTATTTGAGAAATCTTCTTAAGATAATTCACTTCTTCTTGAAGTTGAGAAAACTCTCTCCTTTCCTCTCATGCCACTCTCTCCTTTTTACAGATCATTCCCTCTCTCTTTTATAAAACGAGAGCATAAATATCCCATTCATATCCTCCATTCATATCTCGAAGATGGATTAGATTTCTATTTTTAACCATTTGGATTAATGGTTCCTTACTTATTTCAAGCATCTTGGCTTTAGAGGCTTCCACCTCATAGCTGCTCTCGGGTTTAGGTGACACATAATCACTTAGGATAATGGTGCTAGTTCAATACAACGCCTTTATTTCATGCAAAAACCCACTTTTAAACTTTAGTATATAATTGACGGCTTATTAACTGGGCGGAGAATCAATGTTAGCATGTGATCATGCTTAATCGGCGGCTTCAGCTACGGTCAAGCCTGACAGTTAGGGTCAACTCTTATCCGTTTCATTTGTTGGCTATATCTGTTCACATGTTATCGAAATCTTGACGCAGTCTGTTGGCTAGCGGTGCGGATAACGGATCTCTGGCATGTGATCAGGTAGACAGTTGACATTTACTGTGGCTCCAGCGGTCATGGTATAGCTGGCAGCTTATCCTGACGGTTCCGCTTACCTGCGTTCACATGGCTTTGTTTTATTACCTTGTTGGCTTACAAATTCAAAATACAAAACCCCGACGGTTCATTTATTTGCGTTCACATGGAACAATGGTTCCGCTGCCATTTAACTTGCGAGGTCAACTGACTATCATCAACTTCTGTTGTGGTTAGAACATATGCATTCATATGGATTTAACACTGACGACTTACAAACTTTTTTATAAAACTCGATGGAACTTTGACACTATAAGGTTCCGTCGCGGCTTATAAACCTTGTCTCTGCTATGGTCTAAACCTGTCACATGACTTGTAAAATTCCAACGCGGTCTTCGCACTAACATTGTAGTTTTATTATAATCTTTCCATAGTTTATAAAACCCAATAGCTATTTGCCTATGACCCGAACCTTTGTATGCATAGGTATTTGTGCTTAGGTTTATAACATAGTTTTTGTTTAAAAACTCGACACTTAAGGTTTGAGTTTAGTCCTAGGTGTATTTGTAAAGTTTTAACACCATGTATTAGGACCAATACCTTAGCGCTAGTCTTTCACCTTAAGAATTTGATTAATACTTAGACCTAGGACTTTAGACCTAGGTTTAGAATTTAGTCCTTTTACCTTAGGATTTGACCTTTAGGTTTGCATTTAGGACTTTAAACCTTTTACATCATGTTGATATAGTCACTTAGGCTTTAATCAACATTTTCGCCTAACTTTTCACTTAGACTCATAGTGTTATTGTTTTAGACTTAGGATAATGTTTTCCTTAAGTATTTACATGAACATAACACTTTTACAATCATGACTAATGTGCTTTATGTCACAGGATGTCATAATGACGAATTTTCTTTGACGACCGTTTTGACTTAGAAAAACACTGATGTTGATGTTGAAGTCATCGATACTGATGTTGAAGTCATCAATACTGATGTCGAAGTCACGACGAACATTTGAACTTGAGTCGATGAATCCTTGTACATATGACCATTTTGGTCGAAACAATTTCATCTCAACCTGTTTTATTACAAAATTGATAATTACTTATTTCAAAATGACCATCTTGGTCATTTTGTAATTTCGATACAAATTTGAGAATCCAAATTGGATCACCTTGACTGCGCAATCCTCATTGACATCTTCAATGTGTGTGTGGTTGCATGAGTGCACCCACTAATGTCACAAAAGATAGTCAAACTATCCCTTTCACCTATCTATCAACTGGGTCTCCACTGGATCTGACATGCAAGTAGTTAACAGTAGTAAATCTTCAATTGCATGTGAGATCACTCCATGTGAATTTATTTAATATTTAATTCACTGATCTCTCACTAGGGTATCTTTAGTTACAACTAGTTACAACTAGCACAACTGAGTTTAACTCACTTAACTGAGTTAAACTAGTTTACAACTCACATAACTACACATCCAACTCTGTTACAACTTCAAATCACTCAGTTACAACTAAATCCACTTGCATGTCCCACAAACCAACCTTTAAAACTCGAAATTCCTTTCAACTAACTAGTTTGCCACTTCAGTTAACTGAAATCAAGTGCTTCAAGAGAATAGATTAATATTTATTGTCCAATTATTATTAAGAGATAATAATAATCAACATGCATTCTATAGTTAGACATGAGATCTATAAATAGACTTCGCACATGCATCTAAAAATAGAACCTCATATATAAATAGAATTTTCTCACCATTCTAAAAATAGACATACACATAAAAATCGCCTGTAGTCCCCACCTAGTGTAGGTGTTTATTTTCACTAAGATCATCATCTTATTGAATCTTAACATTCCTCATTCCATTTTTTTGCTAGAATGGTCTCCCGGATGTTCTCGAGGATAACCTTTCAGATCTGATCGTGTTGTCTTGTATCCTCCCTAAATATTCTACAGTTCTGTTATTTCCAGATAACCCAAAGGAGAAATCCTATGGATAATATCCATGCTCTGTTGAGGACTACACAGGTGTATCCCCCTTTCCTCCAGTTAACTATGGTTTGCGTGATGCTCATATTATCTCCGTCTATTTGTTGAAAGACCATACTTATGTTTTTCCATAGATCTTCTGTAAGGCCACATATATTGAGTGAATGTTCTAGATTTTCCTCCTATTTTTTACACATTATGCATAGTGATGGCCCCTGCATTCTTCCTTTTTGCATCTAATCCCAGGTAAGTATTTTTCGGTGACTTACTAGCCAGAGGAAGTGTTCTATTTTTGGCCAATGTTTGGTTGCCCATATTTTCTGCCAGAGGGGCACTGTAATGCTATTAAGATTGTTTGATTTAATGTAATACCCTTCTTGAATGGTGAACATACCTTTAGTACGATATCCCCATCTCAGAATGTCTTCTCCATGAGCATAGGCCAGTTTCCTAGTTTTCATCTCTTTTTCGTAATTATTCCATTGCAATGTTTGTGGGGCATTCGACCATTGATCTTTACTTCTCCATTTCCTCCACTGTCCTTCATTTTCACCATTCTAGTAATGTGTCAGCGATCTTGTGTGAGGCATATTAGTAAACATGAAGATCTCGCCTAAGTCTAGGCGGCTGAATAAATTTTCCCTTTTTTGCCATGAGTCTTCCCAAAATAAAGTTGTTTGACCTCCTCAAACTTCCCAGAAGCTGTGTTGTCGAATCAAATCCCTGTTTATTGCCGCTAAGTTCCAGATGTTAGATCCTTTAGGGGTCGCATCAACTTTCAATTTGCCTACAGTTGTGCTTGGCATGTCATATTTTATATCCTAGATGATTTTACACATGTATCTCCCTCCTTGAAGCCACCTCCACCATAGTTTAGCTCCCATTACTTGATTAAGAACAAAGGGATCACGTAAACAAAAACCACCTAGTTTTTTTAGTTTAGTCAATTTATCTCGGGAGAGCAGGGCCCATTTTCTTGTGTGATTTGTACCTTGCCATGGAAAATTTTTGAATATATTGACCATAATGTTGCAGACAGTTTTAGGAGCAACTCGTCTTGATAGCTGAAAAATAGGAATGTACTTTAGGACAAAGCGCAAGAGGACCACTCTGCTTGGTGCATTGAGGGCACGAAAAGCCCAATTTTGTAACCGTTTCTGGATGCGGTTAAGAAGGTATTTCCAATTATTGATCCTATGGGAATTGAGGTTAAGGGGGATTCCTAAGTACTTCATAGGGAAGGAGCCCCGATTGAAACCCAGAGTTCAAGAAAGGAACCTCTGGGAGACCTCGTTGGAGTTTAAAAAGTAAAAATTGGATTTATCATTATTGATTATAGTCCTAGAGGCTGCCATGAAAACTTTAAGAATTGATAAGATGGCTTTGGCTTCCCACAGCGTAGCTTAAATTAACATCATAATTTCATCAACAAACTATTGGTGTGAAAGAGTTAAGTCTGGCCCCCATAGATTCAGACCCTTTAATTGGCCCTCCTAGAGTTTCGATTTAATTAGACGCCCTAAACCTTTAGCTACTATGATAAACAAAAAAGGGGATAAGGGATATCCTTGACGAAGACCCCTCAAGACATTGAAGGGCTTGGAGGGAATACCATTTAGCAATATTGAGAAGTTGGGAGAGGAAATACAAGACAGTAACTATTGAATCCATCTTCCATCAAATCCAAAAGCTGAAAGAACTGATTTTTAGTATGGCCAACTTAAGAAATCATAAGCTTTAGACAAATCAAGTTTGATAAGCATACTAATTAGGGGAATTTTGAGGTCTAAAATGGGCCTCCTAAGGAAAATGTACAATCAAAATTCACTTTATGAGAACCAATCACATTTTAGGGGATGGCATCATACCTAATGGTTGAAGTGGCATTACTTGAGTTAAAGATACTCACTTGTCGCATTCTCAATAGTGGATAAAAAATCATGGTTAACCATGGTAGTGCTCTAATTAATTTTAAAGTCAAAGTAAAGTATTCATAATAAATGTCATTTCAAACTTTTTTAATAAAAATATATTATTGTCATTTCATATTTTTTGAAAGAAACAATGCATATCCCTATACATTCATTATATTATATTAGATTATATTTATATAGTATATTAATTACATGTTATTATACAATTTAAATAATATAAATTTTAATTAATAGAATATAATATAATTAAGAATTTATAAATTTATATTTATATTTTTTTTTAATGTTATTTAAGTACAAAAGACAAATGCATTAGTTGTTTAATGATAATGATTTTTTCTTGAAAAGCTCATTCTTATTTATAGTCACATCAATACAATTTTTTTATTAATTTTATTTTGGTACAACTTTTGAATTGAATTTAACTATAGTTACATGGATTGTGGTGCAAAAAGTGAATTGAATATTCATAAATATTATTTTATTGGTTTAGCTATTATTTTATTATTTCCTTAGGAGGCCCATTTTAGACCTCAAAATTCCCCTAATGCATTTTTCTTTAAGACTGCGTAGTGAATGGATTGCTTCTTGCACCGTTATAATTCCATCCAAAATTTGTTTGCCTTTCACAAACCCTGTTTGTTCTGGAGAGATTAGACTCGGAAGGATAGGCTTTAATATGTTGATCATGATCGTAGAAATAATCTTGTAGACCACATTACATAGGGAAATAGAGCGAAATCCTTCTGGGATGTGAGTATTCTCCTGTTTGGGAATGAGAGAGATGAAGGTAGAATTTAAGGCTGGATAGAACTGTTTAGAGTGCCTGGATTCTTCTACCAATTCCCATATATAATTTCCCATGAATGGCCATGTGGCTTGATAAAACTCTGATGTGAAGCCATTGGGACTTGGGGCTTTATTCTTGGGCAGATTCCTGACCACCTCCACCTCTTGAAAAGAGATTTCCGTGAGTAGGGCCACGTTTTGATCTCTGCTTACTATTGAGGGGATGTGTCTTGTGATTCGGGAAATAGATGTGGATCTATCTTGCTCTGGATCCGTTAATAGGCCACTGAAGTGAGTTAATAACAGTTTCTCCATGTCATCATGTTGCAAAACACAATTTCCAGCAGAGTCTTTTAATGAAAATATTTGATTGTGATGTCTCCTCTGAATCATAGCTTTATGAAAGAATGTATTTTTCTCCCCTTCTCTTCGCCATTGCACTCTGGATATTTGTTTCCAAAGTAGTTCTTCTTGCTTCCTACGTTCTTCCTATCCATATTAGTTGAATAACTAAGCGATTCCTTTATTGTGACTCTTTTCGTGAACTTAGTTTTCCCAGACATGTTTTTTCAATAAATGTGGTTGACTGATTTTTTCAAATATATTAAACATTTAAATTATTTCATTTAAAGTGAGGGTGGGTTGATTGGTAGCTTTATTTTTTAATTGTTTTTTGAAAATGCAATAATTTAAATCATCTTAAAATTAGTTAAAATTTCAAAAAGAATTTTTTAAATATAAAAATGTAATAATAATTTTATTTAAAAAAAAAAATAACATGTATCTTTTATTCCACACGAATTTTTAAAGTATGTAAAATTCAAGAGTCGATATCCATTACTTTAAAAAAGATGTCATACAATTAATTTTATGTTAGAAGAGTCAATATCCATTACTTCAAAAAAGATGTCATACAATTAGTTTTAAGTTAGAATGGGAGATACATGGTATGTTTTGTATTTATTGTCGTTTTGTTTATTTTAAAATTAAGATTAACAATAAATTATTTTTAATATATTTATATTTTTTTCCATAAATATCAAATTAGAGATGTAAATTGAGTTAATTAAGTTTTATATAATGATTATTTAGATGATTATTAAAAATTATGAGTGAATATCATAATTTAACAAGCATCATAATCAAAATATTTGGAATAAATATCAAAACAATTAGTATAATATAATTCACAAAACATTTATTAGTATAAAATCTTAATGTATTATTTTAAACATTAACACTAAATCAAAGGTAGTATTTTAAAGGTTAACACTACATTACAATTAAAAAAAAAAGATTGATGATGTAAATTTATTGTTCACACAAGTATTTAGGTTGTAAGGCGTTTATTTGAAAATAATTCCCCTAGCCACTGTGTCTATGTTTAAGTCATTGGATCAAATGTTACAAGATTGAAATGTTTTAGGCCATTAGATCCACAAGTAAATTGTTTTTTATATGTTTTTTATAATGTTAGTTTTTTCTTTCTTTTTAATAAGTTAGATTGAATTTAAGTCTTGTTGACTTTTAAGTTAACACGTTGTTATTAAAATTTTGTTAGATTTTAACCTCAATTTAACATTTTGACTATGTCAAATTACACAAAAAAGAAGAAGTAAATTAAATAAAAATATTGAGATAATGTGATGAACATTTTAACTAGGTCAAAATACAATAAAAAAATAAAAATAAAATAATAATAAACTATAAAAACAACCCATGTTATTGACCTATGGTATTCATGTGGAATGTAATTTATTTAAAGAGGAAAATTAAGATGGCCTAGATCAATCTTAACTCTAGATCTACCAAGAGCCAAGAGGGATTGTATGTCTTGATATGCAAACCTCTTTTAGAGTAAAAAGATAATTGATCCCTTTGATAAATAATATAGATCTAAACTAATTATTTAATAAAACTATTTTTAAATGTTTATAGCTATTATTCTTTTAAAATTTTACTTATTAAAATGTATCTAAATTTTCATACATCCAAATATACATAGTTTTTCTTGTTCTATATTATTTTTGTTACAACTATTTTATTATTCCAAAAATACATGGTTTTTTTTGTTATATATTATTTATGTTACAATCATTTTATTATTCATGGGTAGTATTTCTTAATATATAGAAAATTAAATTAATAATGATTTTTTTTTTTAAATATGTGATATTTTTTATATTTTCAAATTATTTCATAGGACATGATTTATCTTGAGCAATAATGATGAATGTTCATAATTCTCATTTCTTAAATGTAACCATTGGTTTAAGTATTTAAACTATGGTTAAGATACTTGTTAAGAATTCTGAACATTTACTATTATTTTGTTTTAAAATATTTTGAACAGAAATTTAATTTTAGTGAATAAAAAGATTGATTATGGAATTTGTTCCATAAAAGTAAAAGACTGATAGTAAATAAAAATAATTCTTAAGATCTGAGAGTTGGTTGAACAGAAAATCAGTTCAAACAGTTACCCACCTCTGAGGATAAAAGCATAATCCTGGTGAGGTTTGGGGGTTCTCTTTGAAGACTGGGAAAAAGAGGAAATTTCTGGATAGATACTCTGGAACTGGTGGAAACTAGAGGAATAATTTAGATTTCTGTTACGCCTGGAATTGGAGACTGAAATGGATTGTCCTGAGGTCTCTTCCGAGGTTATGTTAACCTTTAGACTAAGACTTGAAGCACGGGGGAGAGTTGGAGGATGTAATAGCCTCACTCGTGGAAGGGAGGCATGTTATTAGTCAACAGGGGTACAGATAAGTACTAATTGGATGATTATGTTATTTTGGTATTAATTGGATGATTATGTTATTTTAATTCGATAAATGGTACATATAAGTTATAAGCGTATTAGGAAGAACATGAATACTGTCCATGGTAAATTTTCTATTGCAGACATTCCTAAATAAATAAATAAATTGGTAAACTGGTGTAGGGTAGTCTGAGGACCGTTAACCCAGAACCCTTAATAAGGCTCTAGGTTGATTGCCTCACTGCCTATGATAATAAATGGACAGATTATGGTCCGGTCACCATAAATATTCTACTAAGATACAAAGAACATCTTGTAAATATAGTTACAATGAATAAAGAAAGTACTAAATTCTACCGTCAAGATGTATCATGTTAGCAAACACGAAAAGAAGATAAAACAACTAGTAAAATCACAAAAGCATGATTCCTTAAAAGCTTCAAATTGAAAACCTGTAAATATAACTTATGCTTATTACAGACCTCGATTATTACTAAACTTCTATATGATAGAAAGATGTACAGATTAATACACGAAACCAGATGTCATATAAAAGTATTCAAATCCTCTTTCAGTGTAAGAGAAAACCCATTGGAGGGGAAGAAAAACTGTAAATGTCATTGAATTGAATTCTATGAATAACTGAAAAATAATCAAGCGTCTTACCCATAAGTAGTAAATAGAATATAACAGATAGACTCGAAAACATATTCTTTTGAATACTGTAGAAATGGAATAATACTAGTATGCAAAGACAATAACAGTGCTTGATAACTGAAGAGTTAAGGCTTAAAAAAAATATAGCATATGCCATGTGAATATCCTCAGAAATTGTGAATATCAGACTAGACTCATTCCTCCATTTAAAACCTTACAATAGTCTTATGTCCAATTCGCCAGAGTTAAGGTGGTTCAAGAAATTCAAGAAATATGACAATCAGAACTCTTAAGATTAAAACACGGTTAGGAAAAATCAAAGAATGGAAGGTTGAACACTTCCAGTATTAAGTTTATTATAGCACGACTTAAAATCCTAAGGCTGGAGCCTTAGCTTTGACCAGAAACTAGAAAATAAATACCTGATGCAGCAGGAAAAATGGTTAACAGATATCTTGCGGAGGAATCTCAAATGGAGTTGATTAGTCAAGCCAAGAGAAGGCAAACCTGCAGAAATGGAATGTAAGACCCTATTAGACAAAATTCTATGATTAAGGGAAAAACTTAAATGTGAAACTGAACATGAAATAGAATGTTAGTGGGAAAAATATTACTTGTTGGGTTCTGCAACACACGCATTCTCGAAATTGACCTGAAACAAAGGAAAAACCCCGAAGAATGAGTTATTAAGAAGGGTTAAAGGTAAGTATCAGAACTTATAATTACTTGATGAACCACAAAACAATCTTAATGATAGGAAGGTTATTACCTCTTGAACATTCCAGTTTCCGAGAAGGGGTTTAGAAGCAGCTCTAATGACATTCCATGCCGGAGGACAAATATTTTTGTTGTCTCCATAAAATTTGTGAGCCTTCGAATTGGCGGTCTGAAAACAAAAGAGAAGCAAGACGTTAATGAGTAGTAGCTCAGTCTATCTAAATCATAAGGGAAAAAACATTAGACTGTCCACTGAAAATGCAGAAGCGTACTAATATACTGAAAAGATTTCTTATCGTAACCCAAAAGTTGGGCTTATCATTCTTGCCGGAGGAATTTCTAATTTAGCCGGGACAAAAACCTAGTAGTTTGTCGAGGAAACATAACAGTGAAGGTAAAGCAACCAAGATGCAGAGCTCAAAGGCTCCCACTGAAGTAGAGCTGAATGAAGGAGAATTAATTGCGAATCAGTTAGGTGAGAAGGGTCATATCAAACCCTAGGTGATTGTATCCGTAGGATCTAGGGTTACTGGATCAAGGGTTGAGAACAACCCAACTGTCTCACCCAGGAGGCACGTCAATCAAAGAAATAAAATCAAAACCGAACCTTTGTTAAATCTCTTTATGTGGTCGTAATAAGAATCTTGTTAATCGATGTTCAGTACATAAGAATTAATTGTGATATGAATGATTTTCCCAAATGATAGCTATTAACATTTTCACTCGCATGAGAAGCTAAAAGAGCTTAGGAATCGTTTGATTCTTAATTATTAATAGTACCAAGTACTCAGAGTGGTAAAGGAGCCAGATCATAATGATTATATATATATATATATATACAATGTAAGGTCAGATAAGGTTAGCTTAACGATGTATAATGTTATGTGGAAGTAATTGAATCAAGAATTAAAGAGTTAAGTGTGTGATTATTATGGTAGTCAGTAGGGTAATTTTTTTTTTTTTACTATTTACATTAATGACTGTTACAAGTGGTATCAGAGCAGTGTTTGTACGTTGGGACCCTATGGGTCAACTAACATTTTAAATTG
Source organism: Pinus albicaulis (assembly GCA_034641835.2). Lineage (NCBI taxonomy): Eukaryota > Viridiplantae > Streptophyta > Pinopsida > Pinales > Pinaceae > Pinus > Pinus albicaulis. The sequence continues at coordinate 305,054,971 of CM076573.1, read as the reverse complement.
TGTACTACTGATGCACAAAGAGAGAAAAGAGAGTGAGAGAAGGAAGTTAACAGGAAATCGTGAGGACAATTCCAGCACAACAGCCACCTTCGGATGCCGGGGAACCTCAACCTTGACCGGAAATGGACCTAGAATTGTGGGTACAACTGCGCATGGAGCAACACCAGAAAAATAGTAGGCTGTTAGAAGAGCAGCAACACCAAACAATATCCTCTTAAACATTATGTAGAAGTTGCAGGAAGAAATGGAGAGGGGGTGTGATGATAATGGATGTTTGATGCATGAACATGAAATAATATTAAAAAGCCTTTATGACAAACAAAATCAAGGAAATGAGAAGCCAAGTACTGACAGGGATTTTTCAGGAAAGAAATGAACATCAAACAAGAGATCATGATACTGACAGAATGGAAAGAATTCAGTCTCAACTCAGTAATAGAATAAGAATTATAATGAAGCTAAATCAGATAACGTATCAGATTAGAAAGAGGAAAAAAGACGGAAGGTGGAGCCGCAAGGTGAATTCTGGAAAGTAAAGCCTCCTACGTTTGATGGTGTGGAGGAAGAAGTGGCTAAGGCATGGCTAATAAACATGAATAAGTATTTCCAAGTGTATGAATACAATAGCAATATTAAATCAAGATTGGCTATCTATCAGCTAAGGGAGAAAGCCACGTTATGGTGGGAGGAAGTGAAGAACGTCCGTAGCATTGATGATCATGATGTAACCTGGGATGCATTCCAACAGTTTTTTAAAGACAAATACTTAAAAAAATGTTTCTATGATGAAAATTATAGGGAGTTTCATGATTTGAAACTGGGGCAAATGACAATGGATGAGTATATCACTAAGTTCACTTCTCTACTACGTTACGTTCCCTACTTAAGGGATGAAAAGGCTATAGTGCAGAGATTTCTGAGCAGTTTGCCAACTCATATGAAAGAACGTATTGAATTTGTGAATCCAAATACCATGGATGAGGCAATTAGAAAAGCCAGAATGTGCTATTATCAAGCCAAAGAAAAAGGTGAACAAGGGAAAAATTGGCAGACAAAGAAAGATCATAAGGGCAGTTCTGGTTTCAAAAGAAATAGAACCAGCAATTTCAAGGGTGTTTCAAGAAGCTCACTTAGCAAAAAATTTGGAAGGAATCATCAAAGAATAAAGTGGCCTGTAGAAGATAAACCCACACTAGTAAATTTGGCGGAAATTCCGACACTTTCGTCGTACTATCAGAAATTTCCCCAATTTCTATCAAATTTTCAAATCCTGCCACAAACCGTTGTTATACCGACGTTTAGGGATATCGTTGCTTTTGCGACGTTTATGTTTGTCGTCGGAATTGCAATGTTTTAAACACTTCGTTGGTCTTACGACGTTTATGGGACAAAACGTCGGAATTGCGACATTGCCTACACATTCGTTGGTCTTGCGACGCTTGGGAGAAATCGTCGGAAGAGCGATGTTTCTCATATAGAAGTCGATCTTGCAACATTGTGAAGCCAAACGTCACAAGACTGACGTTTATATGAGAAACGTCGCTTTTCCGACGGTTTCTCCCAAGCGTCGCAAGACCGACGTTTAAACAACACAACATTTTAATATGAAAATCATTGTATTATTTAACATTTTATTAATATAAATATGATTTATTTGGATATAATAAATATTGTGTCATTGGATAACATTTGTTTGGTTGGACAACAAAATTGGACATGAAAAACAATTACATGCATGGACATGTAAAGTATTACTTTATTAACAATTGTTCAACATTTGAATATGAAAACATTATATTATTTAACATTTTGTTTATATAAATATGATTTATTTGGATATAATGAGTATTACATTATTGGATAATGTTTTTTTCTTTTTTTGTTGGAAAACATGCTTATACATCAAAAAAATTACATTACACAAGTATACATGAAAACTTGCACATTTTGGTATATTATTCCAAAGGCTAGGACATGCTTAGGATCTTTTAAATCCTTTATTACAACTTGGTGAGATGAAAACTCTACTATTCTACCTTTACTTGAATGAGTGATTTGATATTTTAATTGAATGTTGCAACAAAGACTCGGAACACATAATACATTATTGAAATGTATGTTATATTCCTTAGTTGTTATAGACCCTACATCACCAACAACAGAAAAAAAAATAAAAATAAATAAATAAATAAATAAAATAATAATTTGGTGTTACAATCATTACAAGCAATAAAATTGCATTTATGCTTAACCATATAATAATATGTTCTAGAATAAATAAGCCACGTCTCATTGAAATAAGAAGTAGAGGATGCATTGAAATAGAAACCAAAAGCAAAAGTGTATTTCCAAAAGAGCTAAGCCTGGGTGAAATATTTTGTGGAAACAAAAAACATGATAAGCATATCTCAGTGTAGGTTTGACCTATTGACATTTGGTGTGTAAGATGAGCGTGAGAACCAACTATACAAGTCAAACATAGGTTACTAAAATACTCCATGGTTAGGGACTAATAAACAGCCAAATTCACCATCCTTTCAACAGTATTACTTCTATATGAATACATTGTCCAAGGGACCTCACAAGAATATGAGAAAAAATATACTAGCATACCCTCGAAATAGAAAGTGAATGCAAAAGTGAATTAGGGTTGTTATGTTGTTCAATGATCAATGGATATTTATTTTAAATAGAAAATGAATAATTCAAAAGGTATTCATGCAAGGGTAAGTATGAGTGGACATATGATGGAAGGATGTGATGTCAAAGGTCATGAAATATCTATTCCTCACTAAATATACTTCAATTGTTGTTCCTAATATCCTCAGCGCTATGGGAATATAAGGAATGAAGGATTGTTGTTATGTATTAGGTAATTTTTGTTACAATTACATTAAAGGCCGTGAATCATTGTTTTATATGAGATCCATAGTCCAAAGTGTGCAATAGGGTCATTGTGATAGCCTGGACGAATTTCATCTTATTGTAAATATTATCTCTATTTTGTAAAATTAAAATCACCGATAAATTAGGAAACATATTCCATATTTTGGGGAATGAGATTTGATTAAGGGGGCCTGGTTGATATTAATGTCAGATTGTGCACCTTAATGAATTGGATGCATAATAAATTCGACTAGAAAAGGAATGGTTGGGAACCATACTAATATATGTATAGAGAGATTCAAAACTAAATGAACTCTAGTTGTGTTGACAGCTAGCTAATAGGGGTGACGAAGAGGGTATTCCCACATAACCAAAGGAAGTGGATAAAATGTTTAATGGGAGAAAATTCACGACTCTACACATATTGAAGAGGCAAGCATTGGAATTAGAAGGCACGAGAAGAGAATTATTTAAGGGGTATTTCTTTTTCAAGGCGGTTCTAGGGGGCAAGAATATTTTATTTTGAAAGGGATACTTCACTCTGTAGGAGCACAACTAATGAAAATGAATTTAGAGAGTAGTGGCTTGGATTGAGGCTTATGAACCCATTATTAGGGGTTGATGAACTCATTGGGAAGCTTTCAAATTGATATTATAACAAATGAAATATGAAAAGGATATTAAGAAGAATCTTAGTTTTGTAGATATTTCGTATGTTTATAAAATTGATCCAAATATATTATTATTGACGTTGTTTTGTAACATTGATAAATTGACCGATTTATTAACCATATATTTATATGAAAGATACTTATTTCAAATATTAACACGAGGAGAATCAACTTGAAATATCAACCTGCATATTTTTCTATGAAAGACACAAAAATTTCAAGTCGCGCCTTGTGATCAGGTTGCCCGACCGGGTGCGTTCGGGTCGGGTCGTTTCGTTCGAGGGTGCCTGTATCAGTTTTGATAAGTTGTGACCACCCAGGTGCCTTGTGCACATTCGGGCGGCTCATTTTCCGTTTTCTCCCATGTGGCATTGTTCGGTCGAGGGTGCCGTGTCGCGTCGTGTGAGGTCACCCGACCGGGCGCGTTCGGGTCGGGCCATTTTGTTCGAGGGCACCCGTATCAATTTTGCTAAGTTGTGACTGCCCGGGTGCCTTGTGCACGTTCAAGCGGCCCGTTTTCCATTTTCTCCCATGTGGCATCGTTTGGTCGGGCGCGCCGTGTTGCGTCGTGTGAGGTTGCCCGACCGGGCGCTTTCGAGTCAGACCGTTTCGTTCTAGGGCGCCTGTATCAGTTTTGCTAAGTTGTGACTGCCTAGGTGCCTTGTGCATATTCGGGTGGCCAGTTTTCCGTTTGCTCCCATGTGGCATTGTTCAGTCGGGCACGCTGTGTGAGGTCGCTCGACCGGGCGTGTTCGGGTCGGCCCGTTTCGTTCAAGGGTGCCCGTATCAGATTTTCTAAGTTGTGACCGCCCGGGTGCATTGTGCACATTTGGGCAGCCCGTTTTCCGTTTTCTCCCATGTGGCATCGTTCGGTTGGGTGCACCGTGTCGCACCTTATGATCAGGTTGCCCGACCGGGCACGTTCGAGTCGGGTCGTTTCGTTCAAGGGTGCCCATATCAGTTTTGCTAAGTTGTGACCGCCTAGGTGCCTTGTGCATGTTTGGGCGGCTCGTTTTCCATTTTCTCCCATGTGGCATCGTTCGGTCGCTCGACCGGGCGCGTTCAGGTTGGCCCGTTTCGTTTGAGGGTGCCCGTATCAGTTTTGCTAAGTTGTGACTGCCCGGGTGCCTTGTGCACGTTCGAGTGACCCGTTTGCCGTTTTCTCCCTTGTGGCATCATTCGGTCGGGCACGGCGTGTCGCGCCTTGTGATCAGGTCGCTCGATTGGGCACGTTCGGGTCAGGCCGTTTCGTTCGAGGGTGCTCGTATCAGTTTTGCTAAGTTGTGACCGCCCAGGTGCCTTGTGCACGTTCAAGCGGCCCGTTTTTCGCTTGCTCCCTTGTGGCATCATTCGGTCGCGCCTGCCGTGTCATGCCTTGTGATCAGGTCGCCCGACCGGGCGCGTTCGGGTCGGGTCATTTCATTCGAGGGTGCCCGTATTAGTTTTTCTAAGTTGTGACCGCTTGGGTTGGACCGTTTCGTTCGGGTCGAACCATTTCGTTCGAGGGCGCCTGTATCAGTTTTGCTAAGTTGTGACTGCCTGGGTGCCTTGTGCACATTTGGGCGGCTCATTTTCCATTTTCTCCCATGTGGCATCATTCGTTCAGGCGCATCATGTCGCACCGTGTGAGGTCGCCCGACCAGGCGCGTTCGGGTCAGACCGTTTCGTTCAAGGGCGCCCATATTAGTTTTGCTAAGTTGTGACCTCCCGGGTGCATTGTGCATGTTTGGGCAGCCCATTTTCCATTTTCTCCCATGTGGCATCGTTTGATCAGGCGCACCGTGCCGTGCCTTGTGATCAGGTTGCCTGACCAGGCGCATTCGGGTTGGACCGTTTTGTTCGAGGGCGCCTGTATCAGTTTTGCTAAGTTGTGACCGCCTGGGTGCCTTGTGCACATTCGAGCGACACATTTTCCGTTTGCTCCCATGTGGCATTGTTCGGTCAGGAGCGCCGTGTGAAGTCGCCCGACCAAGCGTGTTCGGGTCGGCCCGTTTCATTCAAGAGTGCCTGTATCAGTTTTGCTAAGTTGTGACTACCCGGGTGCATTGAGCACATTCAGGCAGCCCGTTTTATGTTTGCTCCCATGTGGCATCGTTCGTTCGGGTGCGCCGTGTCGCGCCTTGTGATCAGGTCGCCCGACCGGGCGCATTCGGGTCGGGTCATTTCGTTCAAGGGTGCCCGTATCAGTTTTGCTAAGTTGTGACCGCTCAAGTGCCTTGTGTACATTCGAGCAACCCGTTTTCCGTTTGGTCCCTTGTGGCATCATTTGGTCGGGTGCGTTGTGTCGCGCCATTGATGTCATCCGATCGGGCACGTTCGGGTCGGGCCGTTTCGTTCGAGGGCGGACGTATCATTTTTGTTAAGTTGTGACTGCCCGGGTGCCTTATGCACGTTCGGGTGGCCCGTTTTTCGTTTGCTCTCTTATGGCATCGTTCGGTCGGGCGCACCATGTCGTGCAGTGTGAGGGCGCCCGACCAAGCACGTTCAAGTTGTTTCGTTCAAGGGCGCCCATATCAGTTTTGCTAAGTTGTGACTGCCCAGGTGCCTTGTGCACATTCGGGTGGCCCGTTTGCCGTTTTCTCCCATGTGGCATCATTCAGTCGGGTGTGTTGTGTTGAGCCATGTGAGGTCGCCCGACCGGGCGCGTTCGGGTCGGCCCGTTTCGTTCGAGGGCGCCCGTATCAGTTTTGCTAAGTTGTGACCGCCCGGGTGCATTGTGCACGTTCGGGCGGCCCGTTTTCCGTTTGCTCCCATGTGGCATCATTCGGTCGAGTGCGCCGTGTTGCGCCTTGTGATCAGGTCACCCGACCGGGCGCGTTCAAGTCGGGTCATTTCGTTCGAGGGCACTCGTATCATTTTTACTAAGTTGTGACCACCCGGGTGCCTTGTGCACGTTTGGGTGGCTCGTTTTCCATTTGCTCCCTTGTGGCATCATTTGATTGGGCATGCCGTATTGTCACGCCGTGTGAGGGCGCCCAACCAAGCGCGTTCGGGTTATGCTGTTTCGTTCGAGAGCACTCGTATCAGTTTTGCTAAGTTGTGACCGCCCGGGTGCCTTGTGCACGTTCGGGTGCCCGTTTTCCATTTTCTCCCATGTGGCATCGTTCGGTCGGGCACGCCGTGTCGCGCCGTGTGAGGTTGCTTGACTGGGCGCGTTCGAGTCGGCCCATTTCGTTCGAGGGTGCCCGTATCAGTTTTGCTAAGTTATGACCGCTCAGGTGCCTTGTGCACGTTCGAGCGGCAGGTTTTCCGTTTTCTCTCATGTGGCATCATTCGGTCGGGCGCGCCGTGTCACGCCGTGTGAGGTCGCCCGAATGGGCGTGTTCCGGTCGGCCCGTTTCATTCGAGGGTGCCTATATCAGTTTTGCTAAGTTGTGACTGCCCAGGTGCCTTGTGCACGTTCGAGCGACCCATTTTCCGTTTTCTCCCTTGTGGCATTGTTCGGTCGGGCGCGCCGTGTGAGGTCGTCCGACCGGGACACGGCGCGCCCGACCAGGCGCGTTCCGGTTGGGTCGTTTCATTCAAGGGCGCCCGTATCAGTTTTTTTAATTTGTGACCGCCCGAGTGCCTTTTTCATGTTCAGGTGGCCCGTTTGCCATTTTCTCCCTTGTGGCATCGTTCGGTTGGGCACGCCGTGTCGCGCCATGTGAGGGCGCCCGACCAAGCGCATTCGGGTCGGGCCGTTTCGTTAGAGGGTGCTCGTATCAGTTTTACTAAGTTGTGACCGCCAGGGTGCCTTGTGCACGTTTGGGCGGCTCATTGCCATTTGCTCCGTTGTGGCATCGTTCAGTCGGGCGCACCGTGTCGCGCCTTGTGATTAGGTTTCCCGACCGGGCGCGTTCGGGTCGGGCCGTTTTGTTCGAGGGTGCCCGTATCAGTTTTTCTAAGTTGTGACCGCTCGGGTGCCTTGTGCACGTTCAAGCGGCCCGTTTGCTGTTTTTTTCCCTTGTGGCATCGTTCGGTCGGGCGCGTCGTGTCGCGCCGTGTGAGGTCGTCCGACCGGGCGCGTTCGGGTCGGGCCGTTTCGTTCGAGGGTGCTCATATCAATTTTGTTAAGTTGTGACCGCCCGGGTGCCTTGTGCACATTCGAGCGGCCCATTTGTCGTTTTCTCCCTTGTGGCATCGTTCGGTCGGGCGCGCCGTGTCACGCCATGTGAGGGCGCCCGATTAAGCACGTTCAGTTCGGGCCGTTTCATTCAAGGGCGCTCGCATCAGTTTTACTAAGTTGTAACCACCCAGGTACCTTGTGCATGTTCGGGTGGCCCGTTTGCCGTTTGCTCCCTTGTGGCATCGTTCGGTCGGGAGCGCTGTGTGAGGGTGCCCGACTAAGCACGTTCGGGTTGCGATGTTTCGTTCGAGGGCGCCCGTATCAGTTTTTCTAAGTTGTGATCGCCAGGGTGCCTTGTGCACGTTCAGGCGGCCCTTCCCTTTTGTTGTTTTCTCCCAAGTGGCATCGTTCGGTCGGGCGCGTCGTGTCGTGCCGTGTGAGCTTGCCCAACCAGGCACATTCGGGTCAGCTCATTTCGTTCGAGGGCGCTTGTATTAGTTTTTCTAAGTTGTGACCACCTAGGTGCATTCATGTGCACGTTCAGGCTGCCCATTTTCTATTTGCTCCCATGTGCCATCGTTCGGTCAGGCGTGCCGTGTCGTGCCTTGTGATCAAGTCGCCTGACCAGGCGTGTTCAGGTCGAGTCGTTTCGTTCGAGGGTGCCCGTATCAGTTTTACTAAGTTGTGACCGCCCAGGTGCCTTGTGCACATTCGAGCAGCCCGTTTGCCATTTTCTCCCTTATGGCATCGTTCAGTCGGGCGCGTCGTGTCGCGCCATGCGAGGTCGCCTGACCGGGCGTGTTCGGGTTGGGTCATTTCGTTCAAGGGCACCCGTATCAGTTTTGCTAAGTTGTGACCGTTGGGGTGCCTTGTGCATGTTCGGGCGACCTGTTTACTGTTTTCTCCCTTGTGGCATCGTTCAGTCGGGCACGTCGTGTCGCGTTGTGGGAGGTTGCCCAATCGGGCGCGTTCGGGTCGAGCCGTTCCGTTCGAGGGCGCCCGTATTATTTTTGTTAAGTTGTGACTGCCCGAGTGCCTTGTGCACGTTCGGGCGGCCCGTTTTCCGTTTTCTCCCTTGTGGCATCGTTCGGTGTTACATAGTAATTTGTCACCGTCCCTGCAATCCCCGTCTCGCACATTGGAGGGCTCATTTTTTGACCTGTGAGCAGTGACATGCCTTGAAACCACTTTCATGACATCCCTCTGAACAAGAGCTTTCAATGCCCTGAAGACATCTCCTTGTGAAAAACCCTAAAAATGGCCCTTTTTGCATTGGCGTGAGCAGGCAGTTCAGTACCCGCGCCAATGGAGAAAATACTTCAAAGAGGTCGCGCCAGTTGGCGCTCTGTCCCAGATTCGCACTCGCGCCAGCCAATTTAAGAGGTGTTTTTTAAAAATAAATGGCGGAAGTTTCGTCCTAACTAATCTAGGAACTGATATCTATCTTGAGTTGGGAGGTTTGGCTACAGATTTCCATAGAGAGGAAGTGGTTTGCCACCTCTCATGGAAGCTTCCTTGATGATAGGGCCAATCCCATGATTATAGGGATCCCAACTCCTCTTCCTCCATCTATAAAAGCTTGCCCATCTCCATTGCAAGCTAGTCTTCAAGTTCCCAAATTTCCAAGAGCCTTATGCTGCAAGAGCCTCCATAATTCCCTTAAGGCCAATTTCAAGCATGGAGACTATCGTCAAGAGCTGAAGAGAGAGGTTTGTCTCATCCTTGACAGGCTTTTCGAGACGTGTTCTGCTGGCGACCCTCCGAAGGAGAATTCAGCGTCAGAACTATGGTTGTAATTTTCCTTTGATTGACTATTAATGAATGACTATTGGTTACGGTTCCACTCTTGTGGTTGTTTATAATGATGAGTTATGTCCTTTCTGACTGACATATAGTTGCATCTACTGGATTTTACGCTTGCGTTTGTTTTGTTTCTCGCATGTGCAAGTGTCCCATCACGGAGATCGTGGGGATCGTGATCTGCCAGAGCTGAGGGACGGGAGCGCCACCTCTTCTACAACGACTGTGTTGGATTCTAGGTAAGCCTTCATCGCTAGTTGGTTTATTTGCAATTAGGAACCTGCACTATAGCGTGATTGATTGTTGCTAGACCCGGTCTGGGCTAGTAGGGATCGCCTCTGTCCGCAGAGGGGATTTACCTCCACAACAAATTGGCGACTCCACTGGGGATTCGTTGGCTTGCTGTCGTTCGTTTTATAAGCTATAGACGGAGCCTGAAGTTGGCCAAATAGCCTTCGAAACGCTTTTGCTCTGCAATTTCAAAGTAGATCAAAGTTGCTTCAGTCAATCTCCGGTTTAGTTTGTAAACTGAACCCTTGGAGCATTGTCTTGTCTTTTCGGTCGATTCTTGATCCTCCTTGCTTGATCATCTCTTCTGGGCTGGTTCTTTCTGTGAATTTGGGTCTTTGATAGCTTGATCATTCACTGGCCTGCTTGTTGGATTGCTTCTTTTTTATTTTTGACTGGGAAACTCGACTGGCGCTCTTTTCAGCTGTACAGTCGCGCCCATTGGCGCATGTTGCTTGTGTATTACCCGCACCAATTCGTCTCTGGCGCTAGTTTCAGTCTCACAGTCGCGCTAATCCTGTGAGCTACTAGGGTTTGCTCAGTTATGAGCTTCCTAAGCCTGATCTGTGTGTTTGGTCTTGATTTTTCCACTATTTGAGTGTTTTGGAGCCTAGATTGACTGGATGTTACCTTCATCCTTTGGTTGTTTGCCCATTTCCATCGATTTTGCATTTTAGCCCTAGGTCATCTAGGTGCTGTTGTGTGTCGAGCCTTCCTTAGGAGTTTTTGGTCTCTTTCGGTTCAGTCAACCTTCTGATTGCTTCTTTGCATTTATTTGGTGGTTTTCTATTGTCTCATTGCGTTGTTTGAGTGATTGTTTCCTTCTTCATTTGAATTTCGCTTCGTCTCGTCTTGGGCCTAGATTACACGGCTCATTTTGAGTCTTTGGGATTCTTTCGCTTTGAGGGACTTTTGGTCGATTTGAGGTCTGATTATGATTGCCATTGAGTGGAATTTGCTTGGTTTTTCTCTCTTGTCATCGTTTCTCGAATTGCCTTTGCATTAGTTTTCATTTTTTAGCGCACTTTGCTCTGAAATATTGAAAATACAAAAAAAATCTCTTTTTCTTTTCATTAGTTAATGAGAATTAGATCTTTTCGGTGTTAGTAGTGATTGGTAACTTTGAACGAAAAGCTTTTTAGTTTTCATTAGCTGCATTAGAGACATCATTGGTTTTTTTTTGTTCATTTCGTTGTTGTGTGAAAATCTCTCAACTCTCTCATAAGTAGCTTTCATCGAATGAAATGATATACTGTGGCATATAGATTGCATTTAAGAGATTTTGAGACATTACATTCGCTAGGGCCTGAAAACTGAAACGTAATTGAAGATAAACTTTAAAATTTACTCAATTTACACTAAGGCAGCATTGAAATCTAACGAAACACATTTAGAGGTCTAGGCTAGAGATGTGTTCCGGCGTCTTAAAACCTAGTAGTTGTCGTTCGCCTCTTGGCTTTAGACAGCGCTAGTACGGACTTGTGCTCCCCGTACCATCGCATATATAAAGGGAGACCCCAATAGGTTTCAATCCTTTATCCATAGGAAGCTGAGTCTACCACCCTATACATCTGATACATCGGACACAACATTCGGGGAGATTGCCTGCACGTACGGAAAGTCCTTGGTTGATTTCTCTTTCATTTTGAAACCAAGGTGTATATTGCAGTTCACGGTTATTTGGTACACCCTTTGCCTAGTATTCCTGAGTAGTCATTTTGATCCTATCTGACTCCTTAAATTTGAAAGGATCACCAAGCGCTTGTACTTTCACGCTTATGTCAAATCTGAAAGAGATAGAGTCACCTTTCATCCGTTTCTCGACTCTTAAAACATGAAACGATGAAGTTTATAAGTTTCAATGTGGTAAAATAAATCACCTGCGATCACACGCCCTTTTAGAGTTTGCTTGTTGGCCGTTTGATTGTGTGCCTTGGTTTTTAGCCCGTGTGCGGTTTTAAGTAGTTTCGATGGCAATTTTTTCGGAGTTCACCAACCAAGGAATTCCCTCCGATGGGAATCCTAGTCATTTTCCTCCTTTTGGAAATGTTGGTGCTCCTTATATGGCAATGTTGTCCCTTCCTGGGTTAACTGTTGGGTTGCCTGTTTGGTTGTTCTCAACCTCTGTGGTCCCGAATGTCTCGACTACTGTTCAATCAGTTCCTCCGCCTGAACAACATCATGTTGATTCCAAGGTGGACCTCTCCCCTTCTTCGCCTGTTTCTGCATCCTCCTCTTCTACTTCGCTTGGTGAAAGTCTGGATTCGAGTAACCAGGTGGCTAGGAAGAAGAAGAAGAAGACAAAGAAGAAGAAGTCCGATAAAGGAGAGGCTAGCTCTGCGGCTATTGCGCCTAAGAGGTCTTCCATTGATAAATCTCCCAACCCTCCACAGAAAGTCAAGTTCCCTTGCATGTTGTGCACGAGAGACCATCTTATTCGAGACTGCCATGACATTCCCAAGGTACTTGAAGAATGGTCCAATGGTCGTTCGTCGTTGCCTTTGGCTTCCGGGAGTCAGGTTGGGGGCACGTCTTCAGCTGGTGCTGGTAAAGCTCCTAAGAAACAGGGTAAGCTCACCAATCCCTGTAAGTTGTGTGAAGGGCACCATGCCATCCACCTTTGTCCGTATATGGATGAAGCCAAAAGAGTCTTAGACAATGCAGCTGTTCCTGTGCCGTGCCTTCCGGCTGGTTACAAACAGCTTTCTTTGAGTCCTCCACCAGTCGATCCTACGATTGGTCTGTTGAAAATGCAGCAAGATGATGGAGCTTAGTGAAATGAAGTCGCCTTCACTAAGTGGGCCCGCAGGCAAATTCTGGCGCAAAGTCTATTTTTAGACTATGTCTATTTTTAGACATATGGAGCATGGTTCGGGGATTGCAGTATGTTATTCTTGGAGTATTGGTCATGTTGGTAAAAATAGATGGGACTCTATTTTTTGGACCTATAGGTCGAAGTCTATTTTTAGACTGCCTCTCCTTAAAATAGGGAAGTCAAATATTATTTACCCTTAATAATATTTGGACTATAAACTTCAGTTTACTCTCTTGGAGCACTTCGGTTCGAGCCTTGGAAGTGGCTCATGCATCTGACAGAGGAATTACGCTATTCCTAGGGGTTTGGTGAGCTCATGCATGGTTGACTTCAGTTAGGACTTCAGTGGCAGAAGTTTGGTGGAGTTAATGAGATAGCTAGTGGAGTTGTGTTCGGTTTAATTTAGTTGAACTGGTTGAGATTAGTTTAACTAGCTAATCAACTAGTTATGAGTGGAGTGAATTAAATATTATTTAATTCATTAATTAGTAACTCATTATTCAACTCAAGAACACATTAGTTCACTACAGTGCATGATCAGTTCAGTGGAGACCAGTGAAAGAGGTAGATGAAAGGGTAGAGTTAGCTATCAGTTGTGACTATACTGTTGCTATTTGCAACACACAGATAGGTGGAGTAAGCCCATGAGGATTGTGCAGTTCAGGCTAGTGGTTTATCTATATAAAGAGGCCATCCCATAGCATTGAAACACACAATAGAGGCAAGGCAATTGGCGGGGAGTTTTGAACCAGTAACCTGTTCAAAACTGAGCTAGATTGTGAGTAACTGTATGAGAAAGTACTGAGTACTTGTGAGGAGTATTGTACTAAGTTTGTTACTTGATTTCTTCATTATAATATACACAATAGCTGCGGGGTTTTCAGCTATAAGCTTTCCCCATACATACTGTGTTAATGTGTATGATGATTTGATGTGTTATCGCTTGATTTTATTTCCGCATGTTTGATGATCTGAGTTGATCTGAGTGGAAGAGATTATGTGTTGTGTATGAAGTTCAAATAGTATGTGACTAGGATAGTCTCGGTGAATAATTAATCATTATTCAGAAAATTTCTACATGGTCAAGAGTCATCCTTGGTCAATCCCGCTCCCCCGAAAATTCAAATTTAGGAATCTATTCCCGACCAACCATTGGTCGTGGGATCGGTTGAACTGGCCCCGTCTACAGTGCACCGGGTCTTTTCTGTCGAGAGTGGATCTCACACCCCTCAGGTTCTTCTTGTTTCTTCAAATTCCTCGGACTTGGAGAAAGATTCTCCTATCCCTCCACCTCAAGAAGCTACTCCTCCCGCCTTCGAGATGGAGGTTGTGGAGGATGCTCCTTCTTCTTCCATAACACCAGGGGAAGACCATCTCGGTTCGATGGTAGCCCCTCCAATTAGTTTGGTTGCTTCCTTTGATTGGAATCGATTTGCGGGATACCGCCTTCCGTCTTATGTGCCTTTCGAGATCACAGTACAGGCTTTTGGTCTGGTTGTACCCAGCACCATTATAGACGAAGGCGCGTCTGTTAGTGTTCTATCCTTGACTACTTGGCAAGCTTTTGGCTCACCACCACTTGCGCCTGTTACGCAGAATCTGTTGGCGTTTAACAAAAGAACGAGTCAACCGTTAGGGATCCTTCCAAGGTTACCTGTTACTTTGGGAGGTAAAACTGTCCATATGGACGTGATGGTTGTTCCAGGCCCCTTGGATTTCAATCTACTCTTGGGCCATGATTACACCTATGCCATGGGAGTGCTTGTCTCCTCCCTTTTTCGTGTGGTCTGTTTTCCGTATGAAGGACGGATCGTGACCATTGATCAACTTTCGTTCTTTGGTCCTGATGTGGCAGCTGGCCCGCCATCATCCCTTCCTGGTTTTTATCCACCTATTGTATCTTCCCCACCGCAGGTCAACTATGTGGCTACCTACCCCATGCCTATACTCAGTGATAGTGCCATTGTGCATCAGGTGCTGGGAGCTTTGGGTCCAGACTTCCAAGATGTTTTCCTTCCATCGGGAGTGGAACTCTTGGAAGCGATTAATTCTTGTTCATTATGATGAGGTCGGTCGGAGCACAGTTCGTTTTCTTGTGTCAAGCTCCTTAAAAAATGAAACAAGCTGGTCGGAGCACAGTTCATTTTCTTGTGTCAAGCTCCTTAAAAAATGAAACAAGGTTGTCGGAGCATAGTTCATTTTCTTATGTCAAGCTCCATAAACCATGAAACAAGGTGTCCTGAGGATAGTTCTTTTAATGTGTCAACCTCGTTAAAACAATGAAACATGTTCCCATTCAATTCGAGTCTTTGATAAGTTCTCGTAAAATACCAGTCGAGTCTTTTCCTTACTCTCGTAACTTGAACCTTCACTCCATCTGCCTTTCATATGGATGGAAGCTTGGGGGGCATGTACCTCGAATTGAGTCACCATGATGGGGGCATGCTTACTATTTCAAGCATAGTTTTTTTCCGTTTCAAGCTTGTGTAAAAATGAAACCGGTTTCAAGCATAGTTTATCTTTGTTTCAAGCTTGTGTAAAAATGAAACCAACTTCAAGCAAAGTTTTTTGATTTCAAGCTTGTGTAAAAATGAAACCATTACTATTTTACCCCTTGTGATTTTCATTTTATCAGCCTGTTTTTGTCAGATGAGCCTTGGTTTTCTCACTCCATCGTCACTATCTGCTTGGCCGATCATATTCCTTCACTTGGTTGTTTTACCCGTTCCTGAGGAACCGCTGCAATGAGTGGTCTTGTTAGACAACCTCTTAACCTTTACTTGTTCTGAGCAGTTCCACCATCACCAGAACCAGTTGCTACCCTTTATACCACTCGTTCCTCCAGGAGGAGTCATCTTTAAGCTCTTTTCCGACTCTTAAAAATTGAAAAGATTGCCGAGTCCCTTGTCTTTTTCGATCTCGTTAAAGTGGACACGAAACGACATCTACTCAGTATACATTTACCCCTTGTTCGGGCTGGGATAGATTACTTACGAAAAAGGAATACCCTAGCCTATCGCGACTAGGAGGTTTTCTCAGATATTGTTTTCTACCTTTTCGAGTCTGAGACACTGTTTACGAAAAGGAACCGTTGGAGTTTACTTTTCTGCTGTCTTTTCAAACTCTCTAAATATGAAAATACGTCGAGTTCTTCCTTTGTCAGACTCGTTAAACTCTAATTACATCGGATTCAGTCATAATGACGTTATTCGAGTTTCTCCTTCCTAGGGCTCGTTAAATGTACTAGGATGGGCTTATATGACAAGCATATGGTATCCTCTTCAAGCTTGTGTAAAAATAAAGTGGTACTCGCCGAAATGGTGGGGAAAATGGAACCAACATCATTGTCGTGTCAGCAGTATGTCGCTCTTGAACATGGCACTTGCCTGCATTTATGTCGGGTTGGGGACATCTCATCTCGTTTTTCACTTGCCTCCGTGGGTTTGGATAATCCATTTTGACCTCTCATTTGCTCTTTGCCTCGTCACTATGACCTCTGATCTTTTGATGTCAAATACTTCCAAGTCCACTGTCGTGCCATTCATATGTTCAAGAGAAGTTGAGCTATGCAAATATCAACCTCCCTCTAATTCTCATCTGATCGTGATTTACAAAAAACATTATGTTCCTCTGTCTCTTGTCGATGATGTGGGAAACATTATGGCCCACCTTCGATTAAGGTCACTTCCTGTCGACTCCAGCTCATTATCCAGGAAGCTGATCTAGAGACTCCCTTCTGGTGCCTTGGAGCCTGCATGCCTCAATGGTAGGTTCTTTGCATTCGACGTGAGGTTTTCATCAATGGCCTCTTATCGAGTGATTCTACGGGTGTTCGATGCTAGCTCATTGATTCACATGCCATAGATTGTACCTGTAGTACCTTGAGGGCCATCGTCATTATTGGTGGTACCTCTCGCGTCTGTTAACAAATTTCATCATTGGTTGGTAATCAGACGATGTTGTTGCATGTTCGACTTCAGTTCATTTATTCGCATGCTTGAACTTGTACTTTGTTCGGGTCGAGATGGAGGGCAAAACCCTGGATTGTGTCTGTTGTAATCCAGGCTGCGATTTTGTGGATTATTATGATTGGTTACGTGACTCACTTACTGGATGGTTGTGACCATACCTGAGTCTATTCATCGATCCTCACTGGATGACTGCGTCCATGCCTTGGATCTGGATTATTGTATCCTCTGTTATGGATGGCTGCGCCCATACCGCATATATACCATGTATCTGAGATATCAGTTGTATTTATTCACGCAGGTTTTCCGAAGGCGGAGTTTTCAGTTGGACACGTTCTCGTAAAGCATTTCACCCCTCTCTCTCTCTTGGGCCTCATGCTTTAGGGGGCATCTGTTACACAATAATTTGTCACCGTCCCTGCAATCCCTGTCCCGCACATTGGAGGGCTCATTTTGTGACCTGTGAGCAGTGACATGCCTTGAAACCACTTTCATGACATCCCTCTGAACAAGAGCTTTCAATGCCCTGAAGACATCTCCTTGTGAAAAACCCTAAAAATGGCCCTTTTTGCATTGGCGCGAGCAGGCAGTTCAGTACCCGCGCCAATGGAGAAAATACTTCAAAGAAGTCACGCCAGTTGGCGCTCTGTCCCAGAGTCGCACTCGCGCCAGCCAATTTAAGAGGTGTTTTATAAAAATAAATGGCGGAAGTTTCATCCTAACTAATCCAGGAACTGATATCTATCTTGAGTTGGGAGGTTTGGCTACAGATTTCCATAGAGAGGAAGTGGTTTGCCACCTCTCATGGAAGCTTCCTTGATGATAGGGCCAATCCCATGATTATAGGGATCCCAACTCCTCTTCCTCCATCTATAAAAGCTTGCCCATCTCCATTGCAAGCTAGTCTTCAAGTTCCCAAATTTCCAAGAGCCTTATGCTACAAGAGCCTCCATAATTCCCTTAAGGCCAATTTCAATCAAGGAGACTATCATCAAGAGCTGAAGAGAGAGGTTTGTCCCATCCTTGACAGGATTTTCGAGACGTGTTCTGCTGGCGACCCTCCGAAGGAGAATTCAGCGTCAGAACTATGGTTGTAATTTTCCTTTGATTGATTATTAATGAACGACTATTGGTTATGGTTCCACTCTTGTGGTTGTTTATAATGATGAGTTATGTCCTTTCTGACTGACATATAGTTGCATCTACTGGATTTTACGCTTGCGTTTGTTTTGTTTCTCGCATGTGTAGGTGTCCCATCACGGAGATCGTGGGGATCGTGATCTGCCAGAGCTGAGGGACGGGAGCGCCACCTCTTCTACAACGACTGCGTTGGATTCCAGGTAAGCCTTCATCGCTAGTTGGTTTATTTGCAATTAGGAACCTGCACTATAGCGTGATTGATTATTGCTAGACCCGGTCTGGGCTAGTAGGGATCGCCTCTGTCCGTAGAGGGGATTTACCTCCACAACACCGTGTCGCGCCGTGTGAGGGCACCAGACCAAGCGCGTTCGGGTCGGGCCATTTCGTTTGAGGGCGCTCGTATCAGTTTTACTAAGTTGTGACCACTAGGGTGCCTTGTGCACGTTTGGGCGGCCCGTTTTCCGTTTGCTCCCTTGTGGCATCGTACGGTTGGGCGCTCCGTGTCGCGCCGTGTGAGGGCGCCCGACCAAGTACGTTCGGGTTGTGTTGTTTCGTTTGAGGGTGCCCGTATCAGTTTTGCTAATTTGTGACCGCCCGAGTGCCTTGTGCACGTTCGGGCAACCCTTTTTCCGTTTTCTCCAATGTGGCACTGTTTGGTCAGGCGCGTCGTGTCGCGCCGTGTGAGGTTGCCCGACCGGGCGCGTTCGGGTCAGCCCATTTCGTTTGAGGGTGCCCGTATCAGTTTTGCTAAGTTGTGACCGCCTGGGTGCATTCATGTGCACATTCGAGCGGCCCGTTTTCCGTTTTCTCCCATGTGGCATCGTTCGGTCGAGCGCGTCGTGTCACACCTTATAATCAGGTTGCCCGACCGGGCACATTCGGGTCGGGTCGTTTCGTTCGAGGGTGCCTGTATCAGTTTTACTAAGTTGTGACCAGTCGGGTGCCTTGTACATGTTCGAGTGGCCCATTTTCCATTTGATACCTTGTGGCATCATTCGTTCGGGGGCGTTGTGTCGCGCCGTGCGAGGTCGCCCGACCGGGCACGTTCAGGTCAGGCCATTTCGTTCGAGGTCACTCACATCAGTTTTGCTAAGTTATGACCACTTGGGTGCCTTGTGCACATTCGGGCAGCGCGTTTTCCATTTTCTCCCTTGTGGTATCGTTTGGTTGGGCGCGTCGTGTCGCACTGTGGGAGGTCGCCCAACCGGGCGCGTTCGGGTTAGGTCGTTTCGTTCGAGGGCGCCCGTATCAGTTTTTCTAATTAGCTGTGACCGCACGGGTGCCTTGTGCACGTAATTCAGGCTGCTCATTTGTCGTTTGCTCCATTGTGGCATCATTCAGTTGGGCGCACCTAAACCCATTTAACCCCTAAACCCTAAACCTCTAAACCCTTAACCACTAACACTTAAACCCTTAACCCTAACCCATTAAACCCCCTAAACCCCTAACCCATTTAACCCCATAAACCCCTAACCCATTTAACCCCCTAAACCCTAAACCTCTAAAACCTTAACCCCTAACCCTTTAATCCCTATTTCCCAACCGGCCTAACCCATTTAACCCCCTAAAAACCTAACCCATTTAACCCCCTACCCTAACCATTAACCCAAAAAATGCTTAACTACTAAATCCCCTAACCCCCTAAACCTCTAAACCCCTATAACCCATTTAAACCCCTAAACCCTAAAACTCTAACCCCTTAACCCTTAACCCCTAGCTAAAATCCTTAACTGCTAAATCCCCTAAGCCCCTAAACCTCTAAATGTGTGCCTAACCCATTTAACCGCCTAAATCCCAAACCTCTAACCCTTAACCCCTAACCCCTTAAACACTAATTCCCAACCCCAAACCCATTTAACCCCCTAAACCCCTAAAACCCTAACCCATTTAATCGCCTAAACCCTAGCCCCATTAACTCGTAACGACCCCTAACCCCTAAAATCCTTAACTGCTAAATCCACTAACCCCCTAAACCTCTAAAACCCTAACCCATTTAACCCCCTAAACCCCAAACATCTAACCCCTAAACCCTTTAACCCCTTGATATGCTAGGGGTCAGTTACCTTGATATTAATGGTGGTGTATTCATACTCCTTCTAAATAACCAATAAAGGGTGAAGGAAATTGACCAATATGTTGTCAAGTTTTATCTTATCCATCTCTGGGGTAAGCTGCTTTTCGGCTAACTCCACTTCTTTTGATCTCAATTTTTCCAATTGCTTCCTTCTCTCATATGATACCTGAGCCTTTGCCTTTCTCTTCCCTTCTAATTCTGTAATAGTGTCATAGTGATGCTAGCCAACTTCTTTGGAAATCCTTCCTAGCAGACAATACTTGTGTCCTGGCTGAAGCCTCAACACTTTCAGAGCATCTGGAATGACCATTCCCTTCCCCTAACCCCTAACCCCCTAATCCCTAATCCCTTAACCACTAAATAATTATTCACCTAACTCCTAACTGCGCCTAAATCCCCTAACCCCTAAGCCCCCAATCCCTAATACCTTAACCACTAACTCATAATTAATATTCCCCTAACCCCTAAATGCGCTTAAATCTGCCCTAACCCCTAACCGTTTGATGGATCTAGGACTTGCACTGTTCTCGGGATTTTCCCATTCCCCTGGAGTCATCTCCTAGGACACATTTGACAAATATCAAAGCCCCTTGTAATACTTCAGATCTTTTATAAATATCTTTACCACACCTGAGATGGAATAACACTTCTTCCTTGAGTTAAATAAGTGTTGGGCACAACTTGATCTATCTTGCTGCAGCCCTGGTATCCTCCCCAAAGTCACCAAACAGGCCCTTAAAGGGCTGTAGCACACATCAAGAGGCCTCCTACCTTGCCACGCTGCACTCTAGCTTCCCTCTATTAAAACATATTATCAAATACTAATCATGGCTATTCTATGCTGAAAAATTTGGTATATAGGTAAACAAGAGAATTATCCACAAATATATTTGAGTCCAACCTAACTTTAATGATGATGATATATTGGAATTGCATCGTAAACTAGCACATGCTACAAAATTAGTTGAAAAGGTGAAATTATCGAGTGTCATCCCATTATGTTGCATCTAATCGAACAATTTCAACGACTCCTCACAAAGACCATTGTGAGCATATTATTCATCACAGAGAAGAACTTAACATGCTAATACTTCAACATAGCTGACATTTCTATATCCGACCCCTGAGCAACATAGCTGACATTTCTATATCAAACCTTCCAGCATCAAATTGTTTAAATATGGATAATTCACTAGTGTTAACCATATGCCAAAATTAAAGGGTAACATAGGCTCCAACTAATTAGATATGTTCTCAATATGCAAGGATATTTACTGAGTGTGTTACATGAATAAAAAACCTTGCATATTTAGTGTGTCACATGAATAAACAAATCTTATGATTCTTGATCATGGTTGCAAATGCAATATTTAAAATACAACATGATTTAATGGTGTAAAGTTTAAACTCCTTTTAATAAAGCATGATGATTTAGTAGGGTAGAAGGATTACTATATGCAAAAATCAATCCATTATTTACTCATATAATTTTAATTGCTTCTCAAAAAGATATGTTTTATTTTTTTGGTTGTAATTATTTTTAAACAATCAAAATAAACAAACATTTAATTATATAGAAATTATTTTAATTATTTAAAAATTATTATAATTATTAAAAAATATATATTTTTAAATTAATTTGAGTGGCCTTAAAAAAAACACACGTTTTTTATTTCAAAATGTCAAAAATTTTCAAATATCAAAAGTTTTAATTTCCCTGGTTCACTTCCCTCCAGTTGCATGGTTTGTCCAAGGAAGGAGGGAGGATGCGGCCATACTGTCGCCCGTTTTGAGGAAGGATGTAGCCATACTATTGCAGGTTTGGAGGAAGGATGCGAGATATTTGTGCCCCAAGTTGTGCTCATGGATCTGGAGCCTGGCACCATGGACAGTGTGAGGATCTCTGCATTGCTCTCAACTCCACAACTCCAAAAACAGGTACTATTATTCTTCAATACAACAAGAATTTTGCAGGTTGGAATTTTAGTTTTTTTTTCAGGATCTTGTCTCATGGGTCTGCTTGTAATCTTTTCTATTGGGACTACCTTTGGTGGTACATTCGAAGAATTAATAAAATGAAAATATGCGGATTTTTGGAGTCTATACCCATTTTGGTTATCAGGGTCTTGGATGGCTTTTCTTTATGCAACCCATTACCAACCCGATCTAATGAAACAAATGCACAGTGGCCTCTGTGGGAGCTTATAACCCTGATCTAGGTGTATTTTCCTTGGATCTGCCTCTCCAGGAAAACAATACCCAACTGCGATCTCGATCCAGTTTCCCAGACAGTGTATTTTATCTCTTTGGTATGAATAGAACCAATGTCACAGGCCATCGTTCTTGTACTATATTTTATCGTACTATAAATACCATGAAAACCTAGTCCCATTCCCTTCCATTCCGTCCATCTCCTAATTCCCTTCCCTGCACACAAATTTATTTTCTCCTTTCCTCGTATATTGAATCCAGAATTCCACAGAGCAATGTGTCTCCAGATCAATCCCTACAACAGATATTGTAGCTCCAACCAGACGTACTACATCAAGCGAAAACCAATAGATTTTCCCCAAGACGAATACCTAGATCTCTCCACTTAGGTCTCCTTCGCCACAATGGCCCAATAGCCCTCATCGACTCTGCCACTGGGGAAACCACCACATTCCTCCGACTATGGCAGAGCATGAAGTCACTCTCCGCTGGTTTAAAAATCCTCCTCTCACCAAATTGAATCCATTTTCCCATAATATGCATGGCTATCTTGTCCATTGGAGCCATCATTACGACCATCAATCCTCTAAAACATCCTTCAGTGAGGTATAATGATATTACTCTAAGGATGACTCTGGCTTTATGATACTTAATGAAGGAAAATTTCCAGATTTTTGTAAAGGAATTATACCCAAGAAGATAGAGAAATTCTTCAAGAACTCTTACATTAAGCCACACTTTGGTTAATGGTATATAAAGCTTGAAAAAATTCCAACTTTTTGATTAAATGATAATTCTAGGATATGTTTGTAACTATGTTCAAACACTAGACCGAATCAAATGGAAAATCTGGTTTATAATATGCAATAATATATTCCAGATAATATTAAATTGACACACGACCTTATGTGAAAGATAACTCTAGTGAATATGAAGCTTAAGGTAAATCACAATTTGATCTTTAGTATGTAAACCTTGAAAATAAATTCCAATTAGGATTATGAATAGACAAGTGTAAAGTGTGACTGGGATTATGTGAAATACTTGTTCAAAATTGCTTCATTGGGACAGAGGCCTCTCTCTAACATATTTTTTATCAACTGGTCTGCCTCAAGGAGTCTGCCTGATTTGCATAATCCTGAAATTAAGGCACTATAAGTATCTAAAGTAGGCTGACAATGCTTCTCCATCATTTTTTCAAGAAGCTTAAATGCAAGAACACTATTTATTTCGAGTGGCATTCCATCCAAGTCATGAATTTCATCCAAGTTATCAGGATCTGGACTACCTACTGCATCCTCATCAGGAATCAAGTGTTCTTTTCGTATCTTGTTTTCTTGAACTATACCATTCATAAGCTCACAATAAGTTTGATAATTAGGTTGGCATCCTAGATTCAGGAGAGTATGATGAGGTTATAAAAGAGCTCGAAACTTCATGCTGTTGACTATAATCCTTCAAAGCTAAATATCTGCCTCAAAATATTCTTATAATTCTAAATTCCAACTAACATCATTCTCCCTAAAATTATACAAAAGTGCTCTGTCACCTTTGAAGCTATCTTATGTGGATGTTTAAATTTACAAATTCAGATCTTCCTTGTATTGGCCTTAAAAACTCACCAAGTTTTCTCGCAAAATTATAATTATGTTTCTATGGCCCATGATCATTCCAAAATACACCAGTTTTAATAACATCGATTCCTCCATCTTTGTACTTTACCATGAAATCTAGACACATCTCTGAGATGCTTTGGAGGTAATATATGGATCCAAAAATTAAGAATGGACACTGTCCATTGATGATAAAATCTCTCCTTGCCTAATGCACCGTTGCTGATTTGGTATTTAAGCTTCCATGGTCTTACTTTAATCTATTCCACCTTATATGGAAAATGGTGACAAGATATTCTATAGATATTTCAAACTGATTCCTTCTAGAGCTGGTCATCTCACCATTACATAAACCTTGCCTTGCACTGCTCCTTAGGTTCTATAGATATTAATGACAAAAATCTGCCTTTTGGGCTAAAGTAGAGGGAAAAGTGTTCATCATAATACTGGTGCAGTATTCACCTAAAATTTTGTACACATAATGCCAATCTTTGAGCGTCCTCGAGAGACATCAACTTTATCCTCCCAATGTTCTACAGGTTGGAACTAGTTCTATTTTGTTTGAAGTATTGTCGAAGAATAAACTCGAGATAAGCTTGTGTAAAAGTTTTACATTGAGAGAGGAAGAAACTGAGTACTATTTAGTTGAAAAAATGTAGAATTTCCAATGGGAGGGCACTCATTTTGCAATTTACAATTTTTTGAAAGTCGCTCTCATGTGAAGAAATCATTGTCTATTTTAAAATGTAGGCTAAATTCATAGTGATGAAAACCCGCCTTTATGGGATTTAGTATAACTCCATCACCGAGTCATCTTGTTCAAAATGAGGGAGTGTATCAACTAAGATTAGGTTCAAAAATTAGATAATTATGTTTTTTACTGGAATGAACCCTCTGATCAAGGCCTAAGTAAACAATATCTGTAGAAAATCTGGTGTCTCCATGCAAACAACTTATCTGTTTGCTCGCTTTATTTATACGAAAGTGACTTCCCATGAGCATTTTAAAACGAACCACCTTTATTGGAAATCACCAAGGCAAGTCTAGTTTGCTTGTGTTGTTGCAATCTATGTCATTTGAAGCAAGGTTTCATTTGTTTTTACACAGACTCTTGATTCTCTTTTTGCAAACATGAAGGAGCAAAGGATGAGGGCACAACAGGCTCAGACAGGTGGGAGACAAACAAACTATCCCATTCAACAAAGAAACTTTGGAGGTCGGCAAAGGAACTTTTTTGGTTACCAAAGAAATTTCACAGGACCCCAGAGATCAAACTAATCTAGAAGTGTCATGATGCATCAACTGCCTGTACTAATTACATCCTTTTCGAATGAAGTAGATACTGAGTTGGTTGCAAGGTGCTCCTGATTCATGGTGGAGCATAAGCTAACAAAAGATAAGAAGGTGATGTGTTAAGTAGCACAAAATGATAGCTGCGAAGTTGCAAGCCTTCCAAGATTAAGCACATGGTATTTTGAGATTTTGGTTGTTCACAAGTCCATTTGTTTTCTAGGTATTTTCTAGACAGATATTTTTTGACAAAACTATTCTTCAGTGAAGAAAGATATTTGGTCAAAACCTTGTGTCAGTTTTTGTATTGTGGAGCTGGCTAGTAAAGCATTCATTATGGGAAACTTAAAGTTGCACCAGCAAATTGTTGGTGATTTATATACTATCACTATTTAACGTTGTACAGAGGATCAATACAAAACTGTAGGTTGAAATTCAAACTATCAAATGTGTCATGGTCTGTTGACATTAGGGTCTCTATACTCATTATATACTTTGGTAAAGGCTTCAGCAATTGAATTCATGACATTCCTTTAGGAAAACACAGGTTCAAATTATTTATGTGTTGACTTTTTCGTTTAAGAGTGATTTTAAAACCAGTGCAAAATTAAAATCCATGGTTGATGCGAGACTGTTGGGGGTATGTTTTAAGAATATTTGGTTACAGTTGTGCATATCACATTTCTTGCTTTGAATTCTCATTATTACTTCATTTGACAAAGGTGACCATTGATTGCTAATGGGATTATGGATCAATTACTAGTCTTCTATATATTATAAATGACATTTGTTATGTATAACTAAGAAATTTCCTATCCAGTTTAAAGAGGATATTTTGCATTGATAAATGATATCTTTTTTTCGGGGGGGAGGGGGGGGAGAGACATTGAACAAAATCTGTATGCCATATGGACATTTTAAACAAAATTTTTCTATTTTCATTACCCACGCCAAAGGCTTTGTCAATGTGGAGGTTATTGAGAAATGTAGCTCGAGCAGGAACTCCTGGCACAGGTTTAGTGTGAACGTGTGGGAAGTGGTTTGAGACATTTCATTGGTGACCACATTGGAAAGGTGGTCACTAATTCCATTTTGTGATTTCACTTGAAAAATAAAAATAAAAATGACTGTCTAATGTTTTGAATTCAGCTTAGTCTTAAGAGTCTAAATGAAATGTTCTAGAAGTTCCAGAACATTAGTGACTTAAAATCATAGATTGGGATTTAATCTTAGCCATACATCTCAAGAATGAGATAGGTGGAAAGCTAGGATTGAGGAGATTAGTTATCTTCTCTCAAAGCAAAAATAGGACAAGATAGGAAAAGTCAATCTCATAGGAGAAAATAACTAGAGAACTGGAGGAAGGAAGAGTGCATTCAAGGAGAAGAAGAGCAGATTGCTAAAGAGACTACTTACCGGCATGCCCCACAGGCCATACCAATGTTGTAGACATATTTTCTTCATGCACAGGCCATGCACCTTCAGATATGGTCATGCACTGTCTTGTTGGAGTGTGATTTAGTGTTGAGAGGAGAGGAAAAGAGATTTTATGTCCAAAGGCAGCAAAAACAGAGCAGGCCATACTGTTGTATCTGTACCCTCTTTTACACAGGCTATACACTATTGTTTGAGATGATTTTACTGACCACAGAGCTGTTGGTTCAAGCAGGCTGCAAAGGCCACCTTGTAAGCTTTGATCAAATGATAAAAAGCTGATTAATAGGAAAAATCCCTATGTATGTATTTTATTTCATCCACTGTTCATTTCTCAGTTGTTGTGTGATTGATGCAATGTTCAGAAATTTGATTTTCTACCTTTAAATAAATTATGTTTTGAGTTATTTAATGAGAGAACATTAGGACAGAAATCACC
This sequence comes from Pinus albicaulis, assembly GCA_034641835.2. Lineage (NCBI taxonomy): Eukaryota > Viridiplantae > Streptophyta > Pinopsida > Pinales > Pinaceae > Pinus > Pinus albicaulis. The sequence continues at coordinate 305,028,294 of CM076573.1, read as the reverse complement.
TAGGTTTGAAAAATTTACAAAGGTTGTCATTGGAGTGCAAGTCACTGAGTTTATGTGAATTTCTCAACCCTCATTCCAGTACTAACATTGCCAGTAGTTTCAGTGTCATGTCCTGTGTGATGTCTTTGGTTTATAGTTGATATAACTTATGTATTTAATGTTACATGATATCTCTACAATGGCTGATCACTGTGTTGGGATTTTTCTTCACATTAATACTCATTTTCTTCTCCTTTACATATTGCTTGGACTTGGTCATAAATAGTCTTAACACTATTAAGGAAAGCTGATTGTATTGGAAAATTGCCATATACTCTTTCCTTTTATAGTTTGGGGATGTAACATAGACACTTAGGTTCAATTTTGCAGTATATTAATTCATTTTTTTTAAAATATTTTTAACTTTCCCCAGTAAAAGGGAGAATTGTTATAATATTCTTTGTTGAGTTGTTTCCATAATTTGTATGTGCATTAAATGGAGACCGAAGTGCAAGAGAACAAAATTTTTTCTACCACTTGGGGTCTAACTGTGAAGTTGGAGTGTTTCCCATATTTGAGGCTTAATTTGTTGTACTGATTGTAATTAATGGTTATACTAATCCAAGTCCATTACAAGTTTCAACTTTTAGTATAAATGTGTCGGGGTTCTTCCAAATTTGATAATGCCCTATATGTTGCGCCATATGAAAATGGATGTAAATGCATATCTTACAAATAAAACAAAACATGTTTATTTTTGTAACTTAACTGAGGAGAAACGAATAACATATCATGATTTTCTTGCAATTTTGGATGTGTATAAATATTCGAAGGCTCTTTATGGAATATATATATTGTGAAAAATATGCAATCATCCTGGTTTGCTGGAAATGGATCACAATGCTACACATCCATATTTTGGAAATATAGAACACAATAAAAAATTGAAGGTGGTTTCTCAAGTCTTGAAGGTATGGAAGGATCAAAGTCATTGAGTTTTGATTTTTACTCAAACAAAGCAAATTTGGATATCATTGAAAATTACCTAATGTCTGAAGGCCAAATTTTTAGGCGAATGGATGGATTAACTCCTATTAAAAAACATGCAATCTTACAATATTAATTCATTTTTTTTTAATATTTTTAACTTTTCATCGCTCTTGCGATGCTTCCTAAGCATCAGTCTTTCGACGCTTTCAATGCATAAATTTTTTTCATTTCATCGCTCTTGTGACGCTTCTTAAGCGTCGGTCTTCCGACGCTTTCAACCTAGGATTTTTTTGCCTTTTCATCACTCTTGCGACGCTTCCTAAGTTTCGGTCTTCCAACGCTTTCAACCTACGCAATTTTTTTCCTTTCGTCGCTCTTGCGATGCTTCTTCAACGTTGGTCTTCCGACGCTTTCAACCTACGAAAATTTTTGCCTTTCGTCGGTATTGCGACGCTTCATACACGTTGGTATTGTTAGCCATCAGTATTTTTTACATGTTAGTGATGACTATATCTTCAGCTGAGTTTTCTAGAAACTGATTTCCTTATGTCAATATGTCATCCAGAAAACCCTCCCAAAACTTTTTTCGCCTTTCTACCTATTCAGTCCACCCCTGGCAACATCAAAAAACCTCATATCACAATCCTATCTAGCTTCAACCTTATTGACCTGCCCATCAGCCTTAAAGGGCAAATCCACATCTGTTTCAGAAGTCTACCCTATGTTAGGAAGTGGCGTTTAGGACATTTCACCTTTGGCAATCATCAAAAAGCCAAAAAAGCCCCCATCTGCAGCGGACCTACCATGATTGATCCCTTAATTTGCAAATGAAGTTGACAAACAGCCTTAAGTCGCGCCACTCACACCCCCTAGATCTCAGCACTGCATAAAGCCCAATCTCAAGCTGACTAGTAGGTTGTTCACTGTCTTCTATGGTTCTACAAATGACAGGAAATATATTTCATCTCATGGAGTAAATGTTTGAGTTTACAGTTAGAAGAACAGCTGCTTCTTAATGTATTATGAGCCTGAGATGAAGCTGCAAAACAAAGGGCTCTCAATCAGGACCTTACAGCTCTTTTCAGTATGAAAATCACAGGAAAAAGGATTGCCACTGTCTCAGCAAATGGTAAAATTGTCAAGGCTCAGGACCTCCTTCATTACAAGTAGAGGGTTAGGGCGCCTCCTTCATCCATAAGCAGAGGGCGCAGGTCAGAGTTGACTCAGAGGGTTACAAAAGTCCAGGTTTTCCCTGTCTGAAACAATGAAACAATATCTTCAGGTTTCATGAATGTAATTGCTAACCATAACAGGATTGTAGTGAAAGTATGATAAGCTCAAAGGAAAATAAGTTTAGCCTAATAAAAGAGATCATCTGAAACTTTCAAGTCAGGTAAATGGTTGAAACTTTAGAAGGCCATTTCATCAGTGAACATCCAAATCATAAGAGGCCTGTTTTGGTGCAGCATCAAACAGAACAGATGTTAATCAATGCCATTACACAGGCAGGAGAAGGTTCTTGGTTCTTCAAGAAAACACTGACCTTTATGATCACAAAGAGTTCTGGTCAATACACCAGGTCATGAGATGAACAAGCCAAGTGACAAATATCTCAGCAACCTTAGAACAGTGTCACTATGGCTAGGTTTCCTTCAAAAACACAGTGAGGTTTGCAAATGAAGATGCTAAGATTGGTGTTGTTCAGATGGTTTACTTACCACCACATTTGCATGATAAAAAACCTCCTCCATACATGAGTAGAGGGCCAAAACTACTACAGGTGCTGAAAGTGATTGATACAAGAAAGAGTAGTAGAAGGATATCGAAGACTGAAACAAGGTCACTACACCAATGAATGACAGCTCTGATAATGTAAAGATACTGATACTCCTGTTTCAGAGAAAGGCTGTGTCTGACATAGTGGTGAAAGGGGTCTTCTGATACTTTACCTGATTAAGAGCTTCCTCCATACATAAGCAGAGAGCCAAAATCATTGCAGACTGTTGAAAAATGGTAAGTCCAAAAGTGCAGAGAAAGGACTCAAAGAAGTTGAAATAAAGAAGGTATTACTGTCTATGATACTAATGTATTGATCTCCCTCTTCAAAGAAGCTACCTGTCAACAGCTCATCCAGCTCAAAGTGACCGTTTGATATTTTGAAAATGTCATGAAAATGAAATAGGGGAATATTAAATCATTTGTGAAATCAAAACAACGAATTGCTACAGCTCCCAAGCATCACAACGAGCTTTTCCAACAATTTGAGGTCTTCTGCACAGTTTTAGGGCGGCGCGACGAGCCTGGCAAGTGGCGCGACGAGCCTGGGCTCCAAAATACACAGGGTGTCAACACGGGCGCGACGAGCCTGTAGGTGCCCGCCCGACAGCACGACAACTCCACCCGGCGTTTTCTCCGGCGCGACGAGTTTTGCTCCAAGGGTTGCCGCGCCAGTTTTGAAGAATCCCGTTGCATTTTTAGATCCCTCCAAGGGGATTTCGTCTCAAAAACGCACAAGGTACTCTATCCCTACCTTAAAGAACTCGAAAAATCAAGTTTTCAAGCATGTAGACCTCGGTTTGAAGCTGTGCATAAGTTAAAGGGCAAAAGTTTGTTGATAAAGAAGTTGGAGGCAGGGTAGGGCAGAACGCTTGGTGTTTACATATGAGGTCAAAACAGGGGTACAGTAGGTGGACTTTTTAAACTCACGGAGCAAGGAATTTATTTCCTAAAACCACTGTCACACCTATTTTTACACCTAAGCTAAATCTGCCTTTTCATTACACTACGTGGTATCCTTCTAAAGTTTGTTAAGACAATGTTTTCTGAGAAGTGAAATAAGGCCACATTCTAGAAGGCAGTTGTTGATGATCAGGTTTACATCAAACGCAGGGTTGTTGTTGATTAGGCATGGTTGTTGTGACCAAAGTTGAAGTTTGAAACCAGGAATACACAGCACACTGAAAAACAAAATGGTTAGTGTTTGAGGTTAATACTGAAAACAGAGGTACAGGTATTTGGTGCACCTTTTAAACTCATAAAACAGAGAGTGTGTTTCCTAAAACAACTGTTGCACTTACTTTTTTCACCTAAACTAGGTCTGCTTGCTCATTACACTATATTGTCATTCTGAAGACTTTTAGACAGAGTTTTCTAAAGGTGAAACAAGGTATTTTGTTGATGATTGGGCATTTGTAGATGATTGGGCATTTACTGGTGATCAAGTAAACAGCAAGGGCAGAGTTTTAAAAGCAGTGATTGACTTCTCAAAAGGTCACAAGTGAAAGGTTCTTCTCTTAACACAGTGGGCTATTTTTCACCTAACCACAGTGTCTCTTTCTTTTCCCACTGTGTGGTCTCCACAGAAGTCTGCTGACAGGGGCATATTTCAAGGTAAATAACTTAAAAGAGCAGGGTTATAATCTTGAAGTTTGTTTTCAAAGACAAAAATATAAGTGCAAGCAGGCCTCTAAGCAAAGGTCATGAAGGGGATTTGTTCAAGACTGTGCCCAAAGAATCTACAAAACAGTTCTTACCCATAGTGCTATTGTTGAGAAAGATTCAGAGCTAAAGTATAACCAAGTTTGAAAGATTGTGGTTAATAAGTGCGGAAGAGTTTATTCAAGGAAGCCTTGTTGAATCACAAGGTCCATAACTGTCAAAACAGTTTGGTGGCTTGTCTCAATCCAGGAAAACATTCTTCATATATTGAAGGCAGTGTGCCTCTTTCAAGCCTGTTTTTAATCAGAATGCCTCCAAGGCGAGATCACAAAGGCGGACAACATAAGAGATATGAGCCTACCTCCAGAGAAGACATCAATGCTCATCCTTCAGTACTTTTCAATTTCCATGAGGTAGGCTGTCTTGATTTCTGTCAAAGGATAGAGGAAGTCAAGAGTTTCTCACCACTTACACATTTGTGTGCTTTAAGGTTCAAGGACAAACACTTCCAGCTTGCAGATCTTGATTTAAAAATTTCTCCAAGGTATATATCCAAAGCTACCAAGATCCCGTATCATGGTGAAAAATGGTTTAAACAAGCACATCTTGATTTGGAGGACTATAAGCCTTTCATCAAGCCGGAACATAGGGAGACTATCACTGCTACTTTCCCTTTCTCCTATCTTCTTGACAGTTATGCGCCACTGATGAAGGCCATAATGAGATACTTCACTTGTGAAGGGAGGTTTAGCCAAATCTTTGCTTATCATGTTCGCTTGTTGATGCATTTTACCAGGAGCAAGCAATTAAACCTTCCATACATTTTGTCCAAGAGCATAGAGAAGATGGCAGCTGCTGTCCAAAAGAAAGCTCCACCTCGGCAAATCTCTTCTCTCTTTCATCATTCCTTGATCAAAATCATCTTCTTGCACCAGCTGGAGAAGAAAGGGGTTTCATGGGAGTCCTTCATTAGCCATGCCAATTTCGCCACTATTCCTCCTGCTCATGTGTCTCCGACTCAGCCTATCCATCGTCCAGTGCCTTTATCTAGTAGGCCTACCCCTAAAAAACTCAAGATGATCACTGGGCAGCCAAGTACACAAGGAGAAGGAGAGGGCAGTGAGCCACAGGGAGAAAAGGAGGTTGATGAGCAGCAGCCAGATTTTGAGGGACAGCAGCGGTTGTATATCATTGGACAGCAGCAGCTGGAGGTTGATGAACAGCATCAATTTCAGGAAGAAGAGCAGCAGCTGGAGGTTGATGAACAGCATCAATTTCAGGAAGAAGGGCAGCAGACAGAGGTTGAGGTACAGCAGCAGGTACCAGAAAGGGAACAGCAGTGGACAGAGTTTGAAGAGCAGCAGTTTGAGCAAGCAATCGAAACACCTTTTGAGCCACAAGCTGGACAGGATGTTGGGGAAGGACAACAAGCTGAAGCTGCCACCACAATGGTGACCAAAACTGTCCCTAAGAAGGGAAAATTGCCCAAGAGAACAACTCCTAGCTTACCAAGGAGAAAGAGCGCTAGATTGGCCTTCAAAGGCAAAAGTACAATTGGAGAAAGCGCCAAGCATGGAGGTGAATCAGCTGTCATCCCTATCCCAAGCGATGATAGCGACAATGAGGCACGCATCCTTGAGAACCTCCTCATTCACAAAGAAGGGCAAATTGAGGTTTTACAAGAAGATCTCCAAAGGGCAAGGAATTTCAATCAATTCTTGGAGGTTGAGAACAAACAAATGAAATTTCATGCAGCCATTCATGAGGCAAGGGCCATCAAGTACAAAAAGGAGGCGGAAAGGGCGCAAGTGAGAATTGAAGAGCTTATTGGCGAATTTGATGATGAGGAAGAGGAGGACCAGCCTAGGCGAAAGAGGCCCAGAACCATCGGGCTTAGGAGAGCTTTGGAGAAGCAGAAGGCTGAAGAACAAGCTCAATTCGAAGCTTTTCCTCTCACTACCCTCTTTGAGCGGGAAATTGAGGAAAACAAGGAAGCTTGGCTTGAGAGGGCTAACCAGCATTTGGAGACCAAGCTTGAGAAGGAAAACAGGGATCTTGAGCTACAGAGAAAGAGAACACTTCACTTTCAGAAGCTAAACCAATTCGCCCGGCGCAAATTGAAGGTAGCACAAGAAAAATTGAAGAAATTGAAGGAGAGGCGCCTAGCACGGAAGGAAGCAAAACGCACATCAGCCCCCGATATTTTAGCTTCAGCTTCGGAACATGTCTCCATGGACCCTTGAGGGTCATCCATGCCAATTTTGGGCCTGTTTCGAAAACTTTTTGTTTTTTGGCATTTTTGGGGTTTTTGCCAAAAAATCATAAATGCGCCATTTCAGTTTGAAGAGTCGTCAAGGGAGGAGGGTGATACCAATGGATTCCATAATTTCATGAGCAGCTCTCCAGCGATTTTCAGGGCATTTGAAAATCATTCACCCCCTCAAATTGGCAAAAAACAGCCTCATTTTGCACATTCTGCCCGCCCTATCAGCAGCCTGCTATTTTCTGGGTTTTTGCACACAGGTACAGTTTTGAGGGACTTTCAGAGATCAGATTGAGATGATTCCACTTGCATTGGAAAGCAGACACAGAGAGCTTTCCAACGAGCCATCATGAGCCTCATTTTGACATCAGGAAGCCTTCCATTTGCATCCAGCAAGTCAGAGGACCTTTTTCAGGCATAAATATGAAGTATTTTTGCAATTTTTGAACTCCAAAAATCTGCTTTTCCCAAATGTGCGTTAGGCTATTTTTATCATGGGAAAATCATGAAAAGTCAATATAATTTCCGTTTTTAGCAATTTTTTAGATATTTTATTAGATATTTTGTGCCTTGGGCTTTGCAAAGCCACAAGGGCAAATTTAGATATTTTGACTTGGCCAATGGGATAGCTAGTTGCTCCATGAGGTTTTCCTCCTTCTAGCCTATATATCCCATACTTCTCATTGTAAATCAGAGGCTGAACTTGAGAGAAGAATTAATGCATTGGTCATATGAGCTTTGAAGAATACACTTGAGTTATGATGTTTGGATTGCCTCCTGGATGCTTTTGAGGAATGTTGAAGGCTTGTTGATGGATTCCTTGACATGGTAGAATGGTATAGTGCTTCTTAATGTTGTTTTGTCTTCTAGTTTTCACTCATATTTCATTTTTCTTGCTGCTATAGATCAGTAAAGATTGATTTTGAGACATGCCCATGGAGGCACCTCAAAATTCCTGAATCTTCATAGCTTGAGGTTTTCTTCTCCCTTAGTTATGCTAAAGAATTCTTAGCTGCTCTTTAGTAACCTAAGGTGTTGTTGCTTAGTTTTATTCATCAGTTCCATGTATGTTGAGTAGGATGTATGGTTTGCCATACCTACCTATCAGCTGCCCATAGTTCTGTCCATAAAACTTTCTCTTTGACTGATTTGTTGATCATTTTGTTGAACCAAGGAGGCCTAGTTTCGATCTAGCCCTTTGCCTAAAACTATGAAAACTTATTTGTCCAAGTGCCCAATGACTTAGAGACTATGCTTAGGCGTTCCGGCATAGTTCATGAGTTGTTAGTTTGTCTCATGTGTTTTCCCCAAAGTCTGATAGCCTTTTCCCGAAGTTAGAGGGTCTTATACCTCTATGTATGGCTGGAATGTTTGATTTCTATGTATTGATTAGCTTATAGTTATTCCTAGCATGATTAATGGCTTGCTATTACATGTTTATGTCTGCTATTAACTAATTTGCACTTGAAATCCCTTGTCTTTCACCAACTTATTGTTCATTTAATCCATTTTGCCCAGAGATCCCTTCTATTGTGAATCAAATCGGCCCTACAGCAGCTTTACATCATCGCCTCATTAGCTCCCTTGACCTGTTTGACCCCATAGCCCAATTTATCTACATCTTGTTATCCAGTTTATGTATTTGATCAGTTTCATCCCTCACAAACTTAAAAAACCAAAAAACCAAAACCATACTTCATAACTAGCCTAATATCAGAACATCGCAAGTAAACACACCGACATCTTTTACACTTATAGAGAGAGCCCTCTCTGAGTCCAGGAAGGCTAGGTCCTCGGGCTCCAAAGCTTGGTTTGATGTTACATCGTCATTTGGCTAGCCAATCGGCCAAATCACGGGACCCTAACAGGTATTGCAACACTTCACAAGCATCGGTATTGTGACACTTCACAAGCGTTGGTATTGTGACACTTTGAAAGCGTCGGTATTGCGACACTTTGAAAAATGTCGAAAACAGTGTCGCAATACCGACACTTTATTAAAGTGTCGGAATTGCGACGTAATGACTAACCATGTTTTGTCCGGCCTCAAACTGTCGCTCTTGCGACGATTATGTGTCAGAATAGCGACGAAGTGGCCTTCGGAAATTGGGCCAAATTTACTAGTGCCATAGAGGCTTCTAGCAAACCGGAACAAGCCCAGAATCAGAAGACACCTTTACAGTGTTGGGGGTGTGGTGAGGCACACTATTACAGAAACTGTCCACAACAAGGTAGGAATGAGGCAGTTACCAAATTTCAGGAGGCTTTAATAGTGGGTGATGTTGCCAGAAACATACCCTGAATTAATGCGGCATTGGAAGACCGACAAGCGGACTAACAACTGACAATGATTGAATTGGAAGGCAAATTGTTAACTCAAACAGTTTCTATTTTGGTAGACCCAGGTGAGGGTTTAAGCTATGTAAGTCCCAAAATAATAGAAATTTGTAAGTTACAAAGTAAGAAATTTAGAAAACCATGTCTAGTAAAGCTTGTTACTGGAGCTAAGAGAAAGGTTAGTGCCAAAATACCGAACTGTGCACTAAAAATTAACGAACAACAGTTAACTGTGGATCTAAATGTCCTACCTCTAGGATCTTATAACGTGTCACTTGGCATGGACTGGTTAGAGAAACACTGGACATTGGTGGATTGCAAAGAAAATATTATCTATTATAGAACGCAGGATGGTAACCGCCAAAAAATTCAAGGAATAAAGAAACCATTACAACTTCGTCTAATCACAACATCCCAAATGGGTAAGTGCATAAGAAAAGGATGCCAGTCGTACACCATCCAGGTGGAATTTACTAATTCTAAAGAGAAGGCTCCTATGTTGGAAAATATACCAATAGTTCAGGAATTTATGGATGTATTTCCAGAAGAGATACCAGGCTTGCCACCCAGAAGGGAGATAGATTTTAACATTGAGTTGGTACCTGGAGCATCACCAATTTCAAGGACACCTTACCGTATGAGTGTACTTGAATTAACTGAACTAAAAATGCAGTTACATGAGTTATTAGATAAGGGGTATATCATGCCAAGTGTATCTCCTTAGGGGGCACCCGTACTATTTGTGAAGAAGAAAGACGGAACCATGTGGATGTGCATGGATTACTGCCAGTTTAATAAGCTAACGGTGAAAAATAGATGTCCTTTACCGCGAATCGATGATTTGTTCGACCAAGTGAAGGGGGCGAATGTGTTTTCAAAGATAGATCTAAGGTTTGGATACCACCAGATTCGGATAAAGGATGAAGACATACATAAAAATTCTTTTCGTACCAGGTACAAACACTATGAGTTTGTGGTGTTACCCTTTGGATTAACAAATGCACCAGCAACCTTTATGAGGTTAATGCATAGTGTATTTCACACCTATCTGGATAATTTTGTGTTAATTTTTATTGATGATATTTTAGTTTATTCAAAGCATGCAAAAGAACATAAGGAACACCTGAGGAAGGTGTTGGAATTGCTAAGGAAACACCAGTTGTATGCTAAGTTCAGCAAGTCTAATTTTTTTAAGGAGGAAATTCAATATCTTGGTCACGTAATTTCGACTGAAGGTATTTCAGTTGACCCTGAGAAAATCAAAACGATTATGGAATGGAAAGTTCCACAAAATGTGGCAGATATTAGATCCTTCATGGGATTGGCTGGTTATTATCGACGTTTTATTGAGGGGTTCTAAAAAATTGCTTTTCCAATCACTTCATTGAAAAAGAAAGGAAATATATTTAAATGGACGAAAGAATGTCAAGACAGTTTTGAGAAACTGAAACAATTATTAACTACAACTCCAATGTTGAGAGTAGTTGATCCTCATAAAGAATTTGAAGTCTACACACAGATGCGTGCAAATCAGGAGTTGGGGAAATATTGTCACAAGAGGGTAAATTCGTTGCCTATGAGTCACAAAAACTAAAGAAACATGAGATGCGATACTGAGCTTACGATCTAGAGTTGACAACAGTAGTGCATGCACTCTAGGTATGGAGGCACTACTTGCTTGGGAAAATATTTGTGCTCAAAACTAATCACAACAACTTAACTAGCTATTTTAAGCAAGATGATCTCAATGCTCGTCAGGCAAGATGGAATGCTTTTCTGAGCGAATTTGATATTGACATGCAACATGTAAAAGGTAAAAATAATAGAGTAGCTGATGCATTAAGCCGGAAATTACATGGTATTTATGAATTGTATTATAATCAAGTTGAGTGTAGATTGTTGGAGAAAATAAAATCAGGAGCAGATAAGGATCCTAAATATAAATTTATGTGGCAACAAGCAAAGGAGTTCCAGGATCAAGGAAAATATGTAGATTATGAAATTGATAAGGATGGGTTGCTAAGTTTCAAAAAGAAATTTTTTATTCCAAATCAAATGGAGTTGAAGGAATTGATTCTGAATGAATATCATCGAAGTAATTACGCTGGACATCCTGGCTATCAAAAGATGTTAACAGCAATACGAAAGAATTATTTTTGGCCAGGTATGAGAAGAAATATTGCAGAATATTTGAACAAGTGCTTAGAATGTCAACAAGTAAAGGTGGAACACTGACATCCATCCAGGCTGATGCAGTCTATACCTATACCTGAATGGAAGTGGGAGGTGATATCTTTGGACTTCATCGCCGAATTACCAAGGTCAAAGAAGCATAATGACTCTATAATGGTCGTGGTGGATCGATTAAGCAAATCAACACACTTTATACCGGTGCAATCCACTTATAAGACAATGCAGATGGAAAACATATTCATGCGAGAGATATTTCGATTACATGGCATTCCAAAGATTGTTATATCTGGCTGAGATGTAAAGTTTACATTAGCATTCTGGAAAACGTTGTTCGCAGGTTTGGGAACTCAGATTAACTTCAGCACTACTTACCATCCGCAGACGGATGGAAAAACAGAGAGAGTAAATCAAATTTTGGAAGACATATTACGTATGTACATAATGCAACAACCAACTAGGTGGGAAGAGTATTTACACCTAGTGGAATTTGCATATAATAATGGTTATCAGGAATCACTCAAGATGAGTCTGTTTGAAGCTTTATATGGGCGGAAATGCAAAACTCCTATTAATTGGAATAGCCTAGAAACCAAGTTAATGCTTGGACCTGACATGTTAGCTGAAATGGAGGCAAAGGTAAAGAAAATTCGAAATTTTTTGAAGGAAGCCCAGGACAGACAAAAAGTATATGCAGATAAAAAAAGGACATATCATGAATTCAAAGTTGGGGACCATGTATATGTAAGGATTAAGCCGAAGAAAATCACACTAAGGTGGGCTTCATGCACCAAGTTGGCCCCCAGATTTTGTGGCCCATTCCAAATATTGGAACGAGTAGGGCCTGTGGCTTACCGATTAGCCTTGCCCAAAAATATACGAGTACATAACATCTTTCATGTATCATTATTGAAAAAATACATTCACGATTCAAAACATGTAATCCACTGGCAGAATATTCAAGTAGAACATGAATTCCAAATTGATTAAAGATGTTAAGATTTATGAGTAAAACTAATTTAACACCGTTGTTGCAGGTCGAACCAGGCGGAGAATCTCTGGTCGAGCCTCATAGTATAATCGATCAGAGGGAAATCATGCTCTGGAAACGAGCCATCGCCCAAGTTAAAGTGCAATGAAAGCACTTTGGGCTGAAAGAAGCTACTTGGGAAGATGAAAGTTTTGTTCGGAAATCCTATCCTGAAATTTTTGCAGGAGCAGAATGAGAACACCAAGGACGGTGTTCACTTCCAAGGGGGAAGTTGTAACCACTGGTTTAATTATTTAAACTATGGTTAAGATACTTGTTAATAATTCTAAACATTTACTATTTTTTGTTTTAAAATATTTTGAACAGAAATTTAATTTTGGTTAATAAAATGATTGATTATAGAATTTGTTCCATAAAAGTAAAACACTGATAGTAAATAAAAATAATTCTCAAGATCTGAGATTTGGTTGAACAGAAAATCAGTTCAAACAATTACCCACCTCTGAGGATAAAAGCATAATCCTGGTGAGGTTTGGGGGTTCTCTTCGGAGACTGGGAAAAAGAGGAAATTTCTGGATAGATATTATGGAACTGGTGGAAACCAGAGGAATAATTCAGATTTTTGTTACGCCTGGAATTGGAGACTGGAACGGATTGTCCTATGGTATCTTTCGAGGTTCTGTTAACCTTTAGACTCAGACTTGAAGCATGGGGGAGAGTTGGAGGACGTAATAGCCTCACTCGTGGAAGGGAGGCGTCTTATCAGTCAGCATGGGTACATATAAGTATTAATTGGATGATTCTGTTATTTTGGTATTAATTGGATGATTCTGTTATTTTAATTTGATAAATGGTACATATAAGTTATAAGCATATTTAGAAGAACATGAATATTGTGCATGGTAAATTTTTTGTTGCAGACATTCCTAAATAAATAAATAAATTGGTAAACTAGTGCAGGGTAGTCTGAGGACCATTAACCCAGAACCCTTGATAAGGATCTGGGTTGATTGCCTCACTGCATATGAATATACACGGACAGATTGTGGTACGATCACCATAAATATTCTACTAAGATAAAAGAATAGATTTGTAAATATAGTTACAATGAATAAAGAAAGTACTAAATTCTACCGTCAAGATGTATCATGTTAGCAAACAGGAAAAGAAGATGAAACAGCTAGTAAAATCACAAAAGCATGATTCCTTACAAGCTTCAAATTGAAAACCTGTAAATATAACTTATGCTTATTACATACCTCGATTATTACTAAAATTATATATGATAGAAAGCTGTACAGATTAATACATGAAACCAGATGTCATATAAAAGTATTAAAATCCTCTTTCAGTGTAAGAGAAAACCCATTGGAGGGGAAGAAAAACTGTAAATGTCATTGAATTTACTTCTATGAATAATTGAAAAATAAACAAGCGTCTTACCCATAAGCAGTAAATATAATATAACAGATAGAATAGAAAACATATTCTTTTGAATACTGTAGAAATGGAATAATACTAGTATGCAAAGATAGTAACATTGCTTGATAACTGAAGAGTTAAGCCTTAAAAAAAATATAACATATGCCATGTGAATATCCTCGGAAATTTGGAATATCAGAGTAGACTCATTCCTCCATTTAAAACCTTACAATAGTCTTCTGTCTAGTTCGCCAGAGTTAAGGTGGTTCAAGAAATTCAAGAAATATTACAATTAGAACTCTTAAGATAAAAACCCTGGTAGGAAAAATCAAAGAATGGAAGGTTGAACACTTCCAATATAAAGTGTATTATAGCACGGCTTAAAAAACTATGGCTGGAGCCTTAGCTTCGACCAGAAACTAGAAAATAAATACCTGATGCAGCGAGAAAAATGGTTAGCAGATATCTTGCGGAGGAATCTCAAATGCAGTTGATTAGTCAAGCCAAGAGAAGGCAAACCTGCAGAAATGGAATGTAAGACCCTGTTAGACAAACTTCTATGATTAAGGGAAAAACTTAAATGTGAAACTGAACATGAAATAGAATGTTATTGGGAAAAATATTACCTGTTGGGTTCTGAAACACATGCATTCTTGGAATTGACCTGAAACAGAGGAAAAACCCCAGAGTATGAGTTATTAAAAAGGGTTAAAGGTAAGTACCAGAACTTATAATTCCTTGATGAACCACAAAACAATCTTAACGATAGGAAGGTTATTACCTCTTGAACATTCCAGTTGCTAGGAAGGGGTTTAGAAGCAGCTCTAATGACATTCCATGCTAGAGGACAAAGATTGTCGTTGTCTCCATAAAATCTGCGAGCCTTCGAACTGGCAGTTTGCAAACAAAAGAGAAGCAAGACATTAATGAGTAGTAGCTTGGACTATCTAACTCATAAGGGAAAAAACATTAGACTATCCATTGAAAATGCAGAAGCGTACTAATATACTGACAGGATTTCTTACCATAACCCAGAAGCCGGGCTTATCATTCTTGATGGAGGAATTTCTAATTTAGCCCAAGACAAAAACCTAGTAGTTTGTCGAGGCAACGTAATAGTGAAGGTAAAGCAACCAAGATGCAAAGCTCGAAGGCTCCCGCCGAAGCAAAGCCAAATGGCAGAGAATTCGTTGCGAATCAGTTAGGTGAGAAGGGTCATATCAAACCCTAGGCGATTGTATCCGTAGGATCTAGGGTTACCGAATCAAGGGTTGAGAAAGACCCACCTGTCTCGCCCAGGAGGCACATCAATCAAAGAAATTAAATCAAAACCAAACCTTTGATAAATCTCTTTATGCGGTCGTAATAAGAATCTTGTTAATCGATTGTTCAGTACACAAGAATTAATTGTGATATGAATGATTTTCCCAAATGATATCTATTAAAATTTCCACTCACATGAGAAGTTAAAAGAGCTTAGGAATCGTTTGATTCTTAATTATTAATAGTACCAAGTACTCAGATCGATAAAGGAGCCAGGTCATAATGATTATATATATATATATATATATATATATATATATATATATATATATATATATATATATATATACAATGTAAGGTCAGATAAGGTTAGCTCAACGATGTATAAAGTTATGTGGAAGTATTTGTATCAAGAATTAAAAGAGTTAAGTGTGTGATTATTATGGTAGTCAGTAAGGTAAATTAATTTTCTTTTTTACTATTTACATTAATGAATGTTACATTAAATAATGCTAAAATTAAGTTTAATTGCTTAATTGTAATAGTTTCTAACTACATAACAGTTTGTAACTACATACATACTCTTTTGGATTTTTTTTGTTAATGAATATAAAATTTCTTCTGTTGAAAAAAACTATATACATATCTTTAATTACCTAATTGTAGCTAAAAAAAATCTTACATGTTTTTTACTTTATAATCATAAACAATTTTCATATTATATGATGTCAAACTTAACTTTTTATTCTGAAATTTTAAACAAATTTTTTCACTACATAATTTTAGCTTTTATAATTTTTTTATTTTTCAATTCCAAACAAAACTTACAAAAGAAAAAACCCATTTAGTCCTTACTGTAGATTATAGTTTTACAAAATTGACACTATGTAATTAACAATAGAGTAAGTTGAGACAACCCTAAGGGCTTTTTGTACAAGTTTTATCTTAAACTTTGCCTGCATCCAATATATATTGTAGAGTCTTCTGAAGAGAGAGTATATTCTAGTTTATAACCTGATCCACAATCAAAGAAAATGGCTAGGGATTTCACAAGTTATTAGTTTATAACTTGATCCACAATCAAAGAAAATGGCTAGAGATGTCACAAGTTATCATTCGCACAATTATTTATTGACGTTCTCAGTTGAAATGGATCCTATTACATGCATGGTGGCTAGAGAGACTAAAAAATTCAAAATAGATATCTCTTATGACATCCATATTGTCTACAAACCATCCAAATTTTCCATCTTATACAACAATTTCTAACAATAACCGCTCAGTTTACTCTCCAATTTTTGAAACCCCCACCCAAGCTGGGGAGAGCACTGTGTAAAATCAAATGTTCTTGTGGTTTTTTAAAGGGTTCATAAACAAAAAAAAACAACGAGAAAGTCAATATTGTGGTATAATAACTAATTTTTGAATCATTGTGACAAACAAAACATCACATTAGCTCACAAAATATATCTAATTCTATAAGGATCTAAGATGATAATAAAGTTTTGAATCAAGATAACTAGGTGACAACCAAAACTAAGTTGTAGCCACAAGAAAAAAATCACAACTCACAGAATATATCCAAGGTTGCAATGAACCCCAAAGATAGTGATGGACCTCATGGGAATTTTAGTGCACATAGAACACCACCTTAAAAATTCTATACTCTTGATCAATTCAGAATAACCTAAGATTTCTAGATTGGATGTCGAGGTGGGTGGTACAATAATTGAGAATGATACTTAAAGGGTAAGGGAATTTAGATACTCTACCCTTCCACCAAAGCTATAAAAAGTGAGACTTGTAGATTATAGTTTTACAAAATTGACACTATTTGTTTAAGAATAAGTTACAAACATCGGGTATTTAAAATGTTCTTTTGGTTTTTTTAAAGGGTTCATAAAAAAAAACAAACAACGAGAAAGTCAATATTGTGGTATAATAACTAATTTTTGAATCATTGTGACAAACAAAACATCACATTATCTCACTAAATATATCTAATTATATAAGGATCTGAGATAATAACAAAGTTTTGAATCATGATAAATAGGTGACAACCAAAACTAAGTTGTAGCCACAAGCAAAAAATCACAACAACTCACATAATATATCCAAGGTTGCAATGAACCCCATACATAGTGATGAAGCTCATGGGAATTTTAGTGCACATAGAACACCACCCTAAAAATTATATACTCTTGATCAATTTAGAATAGCCTAAGATGTCTAGATTGGATGTCGGGGTGGGTGGTACAATAATTGAGAATTCTTCTTAAAGGGTAAGGGAATTTAGATACTCTACCCTTCCACCAAAGCTATAAAAAGTGAGACTTGTAGATTATAGTTTTACAAAATTGACACTATTTGATTAAGAATAAGTTACCAACATTGGGTATTTAAAAAGTAATAAGAGGAAGGTACATGAGGGCCATGGTAATTAATGTGATTCTTTGTACTATTTTTATTTAAAATAATAATTTGTATTTGTATTTTTTTAATTTGTGTTAAATGTGTTGTACTATTTTTATTTAAAATAGTAATTTGTATTTATATTTATTTAAATGAATATTGTTAAATTTGTTGTACTATTTGTATTTAAAATAATAACTTGTATTTGTATTTTTTAAATGAATATTGTTAAATGTGTAATTGAGTAAAATGTATTAAATTGATATTCTAATTTTTAAGATATTTATTTAAAAAATTCAAAGTATGGTGAGTTTTGTATTATTAAGCTTTACTCTAGATGTGCATAGAATGAGTCTATCCCAAGTGCCAAACAAGATTCTTCTTTCTCTTCATATTCTAGCTTGCACCTTGACACTCCTCCTCTCCTCCTCCTTGCACAAATTTAAGCTATGAGGCACAAGGTAGTTGTTGCATATAGGAACATTTAGATATGATAAGAAAAATTTGATACCCTACTGTAATTTTCTCTACAAATATGATGGAGAATGTGCCCTAAATGTTGGAAATTTCATGGTTAATGCAATATAAGATACATGCAAATTTACAGTCTTGTATACAAGATCAAGAAAGCTATGCCCAATATCCAACACCATAGAGAAAGACATGTTCACCAATTCAACAGTTGCTTCCAAATATCTCTCAGTGATAGAGTTGTTTTCTCAGTAAACTTGTTTTTACTGCTCTTGAACTGATGAAAGCCATCATTGTTGCATATAGGAGCATTTAGATCTGATAAGAAAAGTGTGATACTGTGTTGTAATTTTCTCTACATAGTGTTGGAGTTTTTTTCTCAATAATTTTTTTTTTACTTCTCTTACGTGATGAAATCCATCGTTGTTGCATATAGGAGCATTTATCTCTCATAAGAAAAGTGTGATACTGTGTTATAATTTTCTCTACAAATGTGTTGGAGTTGTTTTCTGAAAAAAACTTTTTTTTACTGCTCTTAAGTGATGAAATTCATCGTTATTGCACATAGGAGTATTTAACTCTGATAAGAATTGTGTGATACTATGTTATAATTTTCTCTACAAATGTGATGGAAAGTGTGCCATGAATGTTGGCAATTTAATGGTTAATGTAATATAAGAAAAATAAAAATTCATTTCTTCTACACAAGATCAAGAAAGCTATGCCGAGTAGCCAACACCACAGAACAAGACATGGTCACCGACTCCATAAATTCTACCAAATCTCTCTCGGTGTTGGAGCTATTTTTCAATTGCCTTATTTTTACTACTCTTGAAGTGATGAAATCCACCTCTCCATACATTTTTTACTGTCTGCACAAAGAACAAAAGGAACCAACTTCATATCAGTGATACTAAAAAAACAAGAACATGGCAGACACGAGGGACATCAGTGACAAAGAACAATGTGATATTTTGAATATTTTCAAAGATCATGAAGGAAATAATACATAGGTGACTCAATAGGAATTGATCATTAAATATGAAGGAACTGCACCAAAGCAACCTTTGATTTTGAAGGTAGAAAATTACAATCTATTTCTTTATTCATGAGGCATTCATGTTGGCATGATCAGAAAAGGTATTTAACTTAACTTCAACATAGGCCTCATGATTTGTAAGGCTCAAGGAAGTAGTATTGCATTAATATTTCACTACCTGCTTACATGAAAGAAAATTTTGATTTTCATTCCTCCACGATGGCTCCTTTTCTGCAACATCTTATTTCTTCTAGGCTACTCTTTCCTATGTTATTTCCTTACGACGTTTCTTTTGCAACATGTGGTGCAATTTCTAGTTTATCTATTATGAAGAAATGTTGATGGCAGATTTCTTACTTACACAAAAAATTATACATTATGATAAATAATAATAATATAGAGTTTCCTACCTAGGAGATTCAATGGTTTATATTTTTCTTTCATTTTAACTTCACTTTGTGTTGGCGTTAAGTTTATTGTGTATGGAAATGTGTTTTATGCATATGATATTTAATGATTCATAACTTTCATTCAACATAAATTTACTCTGTTAGAATTGGTTTTCTATGTTAGAGTTAAAATTCCATTTATTATGCAACATCCTAAAGGTAAGTTCTAAAAAGAACTCATAAAAGTATAAGAAAAAAATGAAATGTTAGAGCCAAATTTTGATCTTAAAACCCATGGGTTATGAGTTAGCCTATAAAAAAATGAAAATATATCCTCGTCCCAAATTTTGTAATGAAACTTTTGAGAAATGTTGAAATTAGTTGTTTGAAGCAAAGTCATGGAAGAAGAAACAAATTCATTTTGGTGATTGGTCTACCAGGCAGCCCTCTTAAAAAAAATGTTGTGGGAATCTAAGGGATGGGAGAGGGGAGAGGAGAAGTAAAAGAGCTAAAAAGGACATAAAAAAGAAAGGCGAAAATAATTGTTCTAAAAATAAAGATTGTCCTTGAGCCAAAGCAATCTACAATTTTTTAAACGAACAAAAATTAAATCCATTTGTAATTATTTACTTAACCTAATAAAACCCCAATCAAATGTTGGTTTTCTTGATTGAGCTTCTATAATAATTGTTTTTATTAAATATAATTAATAGGATGAATGACTGTAGCTATAACACATTTATTTTATATTATTTGCTTCAAATATAAATATGTTTTTTGATCAACAAAGTTCCATATAACATTGTATTGAACTATTATCCAATTCTTTTGATGATTGATTGGATTAATTGACTAGCTAAACACCAACTTGCATTTTTAGTTAACATATAACATAATCATTATTTATTTTGAACGTTGATTTCAATGCTTGTGGGTCGCTTACCTATAGCCCAATCATTCCATTACTTGATAACTATGCTTACGGGCTATAATTGTGGATTGCTTAACTATACTGTTAGGTCCCTATATTACTAGTATAGTCCCTTATTGTTGTTAGTGTGACCCCCTTATTGTTATTATTGTACACCTGTAACCCCTATATTGTTATTATTGTGCCCTTAAATTATTATTGTTAGGTCGGCTAGGATTACATTATGGCCCCACTAAGATTACATTGTGGCCCCATGGACTCCTATATATAGAAAGGAGGCTCTGTAATTTTAATCATCCAAGAATTGTTCATTCATGTAATGTATTGGAGGTTGCCCCCTCGAAGTGGCTTATTTCTAAGGTGTTGATATCTCTTTTCTTCTATTTTTGGAGCTGGTTTCACAACATTTGGTATCAGAGCTTTGGATTCTAGGGTTTCCCTGCTCCAAACAAGTCATAGTGGAATTTTCGCTATAACGCTTTTTCTACGAAGGTTCAGAAGCGGAAATTTTTAGAGTGCGATGCTGAAATCCTGAGGGACATCGTCGCAAAATTTTAGAGCTTGGTTCGCAATATTTTCGGAGATATGATCTATGGAAGTTAGGGCTTTTTTCAGGCTCCTGAATTTCACTTAAAAAGGTCATCGCGGAATTTCCGCTATAACTTTTTTTCTATGAAGGTTCAGAAGCTGAAATTTTCAAAGTGAAATGCCGAAATCCCGAGGAACATCGTCGCAAAATTTCAGAGCTTGGTTCGTAATGTAGTTGGAGATATGATCTGTGGAAGTTAGATCTTTTTCAGGCTCCCGAATTTCATCTCAAAGAGGTGATCGTGGAAAAATATTCATAACTCTCTCTCTGAGCATCAGATTTGAATTTTGTAAAAAGTGACTAGAAGTACATGGACTATAGTTTCCTGTCTATAAATGGCAGAGCCAAATGATAAAACAGTGACACGTGGCAAGTCGTACAAGTTCACTTTACTGAAACAGTCCATAATTAGGTCATTGTGGGATATTGGACATAAATTTGCCTTGAAGAATCCAAATCAAGTCAGACCTGTGGCATTTGAAAGAAGCTTCAGAGGACTATTATAGGGCTGAATTTCAGATATTGAAGATCCGAAATCACAGAGATAATTCAATTTCAATATAGAGCTCCTCAAAAGCAAGTAAAAGGTGTGTATTTGTTTTCCCGAATTGCATAAGTCTTGTTTGAAGAATCAAGTTGAATTGATTCCAAGGGAATATTGTAGATTAGATATCAGTATTGGATTCTAAAATGGCCCCTAAAAATAATTCAACACCCATGAAACCTTTAGAAGGCTTTACTATTACTCATGAAGACGAAGAATGGCAACATGACATATCAAAATTACAAGAGCAAGTTCAACAAATTTCGCTCTTGCAAAGAGCAACAAAAAATGACATGGAAGTTTTGAAGAAAGGCATGGAAACTAATATGGATGGTTTGAAGAAAGGCGTGTAATCTAAGATAGATGGCATGGAAGCTAGCATGGAATTTAAGATGGATGACATGGAAGCTAATATCGATGAAAAAATGGAAAACATGAAGAATGATCTAAAAGCAGACATGGAAGGTTTGACAAAGTTGATACAAGAAATGTTTCCTAATGGTGAAAAGATAGTAGAGGAAACTCATGATGAGAACAAAATAAATGTTAATCGTGACTTCATAAACTCTAATGTTGTCGGGAAGAACCACCATATTCCAAAAATGGATATGAAGAAGTTTGATGGAAAGGATCCTGTAACATGGATACTACAGATGGAGCAATATTTTGATCTCCATAACGTGCAAAACACACAAAAGGTACGTATTGCAACTTTACATTTAGAACAAAATACATTTGTACGGTATCGATGGCTTTGCTCCCGTAAAAAAATTGTCACTTGGTCAATTTTTACGGAGGAAATGATAGCACATTATGAGGATACAAAGAGCAACATCTTCTTTAGCCAATTGATAAATCTCAAACAAAAGGGTTTAATGGGGGAGCACATTGAGGACTTCCAAAAATTGAATATAAGGGTAACTGATATTCCAGAGGAACACATGATTGATCTCTTCATGGGTACTTTAAAGGATAACATCCAACATGAAGTTCGCGTTTTGGAACCTGATTCATTGGAGAAGGCATTCAGGTTGGCAAGAAAAATTGAATGTAAAATTATGGCGACAAGGAAGCCTACCACTCACTTCTATAAAGAGGGAATTGTTGCTACTCCTAAATTTCCAAAACCTACAAGGTTGACACCACAAAAATTAGAAGAAAAAAGAGCAAAAGGGCTTTGCTACAGTTGTGATATCAAATACACTAAAGGTCATAAGTGTGTTGAGAAGAAATTATTTTACATAGATTGTGAATAGGAAGAAGAAAATGAACAAGAAGAGGATATACGCCAGGAAGCAACCCTAGAAGAGGAAGAAATGAGTTCGGCCATATCGTGTAATGCATTGGCAGGAATTAACACTCCTCAAACTCTCAAGATAGAAGGACATATCAAGAAGAAAAAGTTAATAGTGTTGATTGATTCAGGTAGTACCCATAATTTTATTCATTGTAAGGTAGCCAAGGAATTGAATTGTTTCCTATACCCAACACCAGAATGTCAAGTGATGGTTGCAAATGGAGGAACTATAAATTGCTCTGGAAAATGCCATAATATCAAACTAACCATGGGGGAATATGTATTGACTAGTCCAATGCTTTCCATTCCTATGGGAGGTGCTGATGTTGTACTAGGAGTACAATGGTTACAATCTTTGGGGATGGTAGCTTTTAATTTTCAAGAACTTTTCTTGAAATTTTTTTCAGAAGGAAAGGAATTTGAATTACGGGGTATTGAAGGGAAGCCGGGAAGGATAATAAGCTCTAATGTCATGACAAAGCTTCTAAAGAAAGAACAACGAGGCGTAATTGTACAATTATGCTCACTAGAAGTTCCGACATCAAAATCATCTATTTCTGCAGATCTCCAACAAGTCTTGGACAATCATTCCAAGGTGTTTGAATCTCCCAAAGGACTCCCACCTATTCGTGATCATGATCATGCTATTCATTTGATTCCAGGAAGTGTTCCTCCAAACATCAGGCCTTATAGATATCCTTATGTCCAAAAGAGAGAAATTAAACGTATGATTGCAGAAATGTTAGAGGTGGGTATAATTCAACCTAGTCAAAGTTCTTTCTCTGCTCCTGTAGTATTGGTACACAAGAAGGATGGATCATGGCGCATGTGTCCGGATTATGGGGAGCTCAATAAGCTCACCATTAAAGATAAATTTCCCATTCCTGTGATTGATGAATTATTGGATGAATTACATGGAGCAATTTATTTTACCAAGTTGGATCTTCGTTCAGGATATCATCAAATTAGAATGAAGACTGAAGATATTCCAAAAACAGTGTTTCGAACTCATGAGGGTCACTATGAATTTTTGGTCATGCCTTTGGCCTTACCAATGCACCTTCTACATTTCAAGGGTTGATGAATTCCATTTTCAAACCCTTCCTTAGAAAATTTGTGCTAGTATTTTTTGATGATATACTAATCTACAACGGGTCTTGGAAGGATCATGTTGAACATGTTGACAGGGTGCTCAAACTATTGCAGGAGAAACAATTATATGCAAAAACATCCAAATGTTTCTTTGGAGTACAAGAGGTGGAATATCCAGGTCATATTGTATCTCACGAGGGTGTTAAAGTAGACCCTAACAAAATTAAAGCCATTAAGGAATGGAAAGTCCCCACAACCATAAAGAAGTTACGAGGATTTCTTGGGTTAACAGGGTATTATCGCAAGTTTGTTAAGAATTATGGGAGAATAGCAGCACCTCTAACAACATTATTGAAGAAAGATGCATTTTCATGGACTCCTGAAGTAACTAAGGCCTTTGAACATCTTAAAGAGGCAATGTGCCTAGCACTGGTCTTAGCTACGCCAGACTTCACAAAAACCTTTATTGTGGAATGTGATGCCTCAAGAAATGGAATTTGTGTTGTTTTAATGCAGGAAGGAAGACCCATTTCTTTTGAAAGTCGTCCAATCAAAGGAAAGTATTTACAGAAACCTATTTATGAGAAGGAAATGTTAGCAATACTGCATGCATTAAAGAAATGGCGAACTTACCTAATGGGAAGACACTTCAAGGTAAAAACTGATCATGATAGTCTTAAACACTTTTTGTAACAAAGACTATCTTCAGAAGAGCAGCAAAAATGGGTCACAAAGATGTTGGGTTATGACTTTGAAATAATCTACAAAAAAGGAAAGCTTAATGTTGTTGCAGATGCACTCTCAAGAATGAATGAAGAGGTGGAAGCATTGCTTTGTGCCATTTCTATTATCCAACCAGATTGGATAACTGAAGCAAGAGATGAATGGAAGAAGGAAAAAGATGTATGGACACTCATTCAAAAGTTGCAGCAAGATCCTAGTACATCTGGTACATTTAGTTGGAAAAATGATTCCTTATGGTACAAAGATCGCTTATATCTTTGCAAGAATTCCCAACTAAAACAAAATATTCTTCTGGAATTGCACACTTCTCCTTTAGGAGGACACTCAGGATTTTTAAAAACTTACCACATGGTGAAGAAAGAATTTTTCTGGGATGGCCTTAAATCTGATATTCAAAAGTTTTTGGTGGAATGTTTGGTTTTCCAGCAGAATAAAGTGGAAACAATTAAGACCCCGGGACTTCTACAACCTTTATCCATTCCAAGTCAACGTTGGGAGGAGATTTAAATGGATTTTATCACAGGTTTACCTAAGTCCGAAGGAAAGAGTGTCATCATGGTGGTAGTTGATAGACTTACCAAGTATGCACACTTTTGTGCATTATCTCATCCATTTAAAGCAAGTACAGTTGCTACCACATTTATGGACACAATTCAAAAGCTACATGGAAACCCAAGGGTTATTATGAGCGACAAAGATCCCATTTTTACCAGAAATTTTTGGATGGAGTTATTTTCTTGTTTGGGTACCCAATTAGCTCATAGCTCATCTTATCATCATCAATCCGATGGTCAAACTGAGATATTAAATAAATGTTTGGAATGATATTTTCGTTGTTTTGTATCTGATAAACAAACACAATGGGTCAAGTTGTTACCTCTCACTGAATGGTGGTATAACACTTCCTTCCATAGTGCAGCAAAAATGACCCCATTTATGGAACTTTATGGATATCATTCACCGTCCATCACATCATCTTTAAGAGAAAATTAGAAGGTTCAAGCAGTGGAATATCATATCGAGCATCAACAAGAAGTTCTACAGCTCTTAAAGGATAACCTAAATTTGGCACAAAATCGAATGAAACAACAGGAAGATCAACATCACAGTGAGAGAATTTTTGATGTAGGAAACTGGGTATTTTTACGGCTACAACCATACAAAAAAATGTCCCTCAAGCAAGCTAAGAAGGATAATAAATTATTGCCAAATTACTATGGTCCTTACAAGGTGTTGCAAAATATTGGTACTATGGCATACAAATAGGAGCTTCCTGATTCTTCATGAGTGCATCCAGTTTTCCATGTTTCATGCTTAAAGAAGGTTATAGGTGAAAATATTCCAGTTCAAACAATATTGCCAGAACTTGAAGAGGAAGGAAAAATCATATTGGAACCTGAAGAGGTCACGGAAACAAGAACTCGACAGCTACGCAATCGATCAATTTCAGAGTATCTCACCAAGTGGAAGAACTTACCCACTGAAGATTCTACATGGGAGGATAATAATTTTATACAGAAGCACCCAGAGCTACTCAAGTGTTGAGGCCAACACTTTTTTGAAGGAGAGGGGCATGTTAGGTCCCTATATTACTAGAATAGTCCCTTATTGTTGTTAGTGTAACCCCCTTATTGTTATTAGTGTACCCCTGTAACCCCCATATTGTTATTATTGTGCCCTTAAATTATTATTGTTAGGTCGGCTAGGATTACATTGTGGCCCCACTAAGATTACATTGTGGCCCCATGGACTCCTATATATAGAAAGGAGGTTTTGTAATTTGAATCATCTAAGAATTTTTCATTCATGTAATGTATTGGAGGTTGCCCCAATTGAGATTGCAACAAGATGATGAGCTTAGTGAAAAGAGTCACCTTCACTAAGTGGGCCCGCAGGCTATTTTTGGCGCAAGTCTATGTTTAGACTATGTCTATTTTTAGACATGTCGATCATATTCTATGAGTTGCAGGATGATATTTGTGGATGGTTGGTCAAGTTGGAAAAATAGATGGACTTCTATTTTTAGACATATTAGGCAGAATCTATTTTTAGATTGCCAGTCTAAAAATAGATATGTCGAATATTATTAGCTCTTAATAATATTTGGACTATAAACATTATCTTATTCTCTTGGAGCACTTCAGTTAAGTGCACATATGTGGCACGGGAGCTGACAGAAGGAATTACGCTATTCCTGAGGGTTAAGTGGAGCTATTGCATGGATACTTCAGTTAGAACTCATGTGAGAGAGTTTGGTGGAGTTGATTGAGGAGTTAATGGAGTTTTGTTCAGTTTAACTTAGTTAAACATGGTTGGAAACTAGTTTTATCTAGTCTAGTTTGATTATAGTTTGATTGATACACTAGTGAAGTGGTGTGAATTAATTATTAATTAATTCACTAATTAATAACTCATTAATCAACTAAATAATACATCAGTTAACTACAGTGCATGGCCAGTTTCAGTGGAGACCAGTGAAGAGGTAGGTGAAAGAGCAATGTGACTATTAGTTGTGACTATACTGGTGCATGAGTTTGCACCACACATTGAGGGAGATGCCAATGAGGATTGTGTGAATAGTGGACAAATTCGGATTCATTCGAATGTTCTTCAACGGTGATTGCGCGATAGAGCGAATGCGGGTGCGGAGATTGGAGCATGAGATTTGCTAGATCGGACCTGATTAGTGTGTAGAAATTGGAGATTGTACTGAGAGCTTGTGAGGAGCTTTGTATGATGATTGTTACATGATCTCTATGACATATGATATACAGATAGTTGGGGGTTTTCATCTTTAAGCTTTCCCATAAATTATTGTGTTCATATGTGTGAATTGTTATGGTTTTAATGTGTGCATGCAATTGATTTTATTTCTACAATTAATGATCAATGGTAGAAGAGATTTTGTATTGTACATGAAGTCAAATAGTGTGTGATCAGGAGAATCTCGGATGTATAACATATCAGTTATATAATTTCTACATGGTATCAGAGCAATATTGATCATTGGAGCAATTTCAAAACATTGAAGCGGTTGAGTTTTGTGCTGGTGGAATTCGAATTTGTAGCAGTGTTTTCTTGGTGTCGAAGTTGAGATGTCTTTCAACGGATTGCGATTGGATTATGCCCTTTAGGGCAGCTCAAATTATATTTCATGGAAGGACAAGATGGAGGCGGTGCTGGATGATAATGGGTTGAAGGAGTTCATAGATGCAGAAGCTCCAAAACCTACTTCTAGTGATGCTGTTGTACTTGACGCATGCACTACTACATTTGGCGGAAATTCGGAGCACACATTTCGGCAGCTTTTGACCAAATGTAGGAAATTTTCTAAATTTTTCCATCCACGCCATCGAGTCGCTATATCGACGTCTATAAAAATGTCGCAATACAGAGCCCACTTAAACTAGTGTCGCAATTACGACGTTTAAAGGAAGACGTTGCAATTGCGACACCATGGCCCAAAGCGTCGCTATTAAGACGATTCTAAACGTCGCAACTGCGACACAATGTCTGGGTGTCGCCATTGCGACGTTTGGAGGCACCGTCCTAATAGCGACGCCTTTTTTTCCGTCGGTATAGCGACAGTTATTTTCGCGCTACATAAAAATACCAAACTTATATGGGCCCTACATAAAAATTCGAAACTTATATGCGCGCTACATAAAAATGTTTCGTATTTAGCCACCAATAAGCTACGTTTGATATCACGCGCATTGATACTGCGTTTCTTGAACGGCATTTACCTCGACATTCGCTCGCTCTTAACGAACGGCATTTTCCTCGACATTCGCCCTCGGTGTTCGCCCTGGCTCTTGCGAGCCGGCATTCGCCCTCGGCTCTTGCAAAATGGTAAGTTCTTACTGCAGGCCCTTCCTCCTATAATAGGGTTGACTCTATTTGGGTTTTTTTGGTCAATTCCATTGGATTGTGTTAGGCTGTAGGGTTCTATGTAGATGTCAAGAATCAAGATTCAATACCCTCTATTATCTTTATCACCCAATACAAGATTTAAATTTTTCCAAAAGAAACGCTTATTAATTTGGCAGCCATTATTTCTCCCTGCTTTAAAAACCCTACATTTAAATGAAAACAAGCATTGCATTTCAACTAAAAAAATCTATTAGTGTTCAAATGTACATGTGTACTACATTAACGTCGATATCACGCGCGCATTCGCCTCGCTTTTGAGAACACCATTCGCCCTTCGCGTCGCCCTCGGCTCTTACTCACCGCAGCTGTCTATCGCCCTCAGCATTCGCCACGAGCTCTTGCAGAACGACGTCGCCCCTCGACGTCGCCCAAAGCTCTTGCGAACGGGTCGCCCTAGATTAGCCTCGGCTCTTCCGAACGTCGCCACACGTCGCCCTCGGCATCTTGCGAGTGGCCTTTGCCCTCGGCATTTCGCCCTCGAATGTTCGCCCTCGGCTCTTGCGGAGACAACATTCGCCTCGGCGTTCGCTCAGCTCTTGCAGAACAGCATTCGCCCTTAGCTCTTGCAAAATGGTAAGTTCTTACTGCAGGCCCTTCCTCCTATAGTAGGGTTGACTCTATTTGGGTTTTTTGGTCAATTCTATTGGATTGTGTTAGGCTGTATGGTTCTCTCTAGATGTCAAGAATCAAGATTCAATACCCTCTATTATCTTCATCACCCAATACAAGATTTAAATTTTTCCCCAAGAAACGCTTATTAATTTGGCAGCCATTATTTCTCCCTGCTTTAAAAACCCTACATTTAAATGAAAACAAGCATTGCATTTCAACTACAAAAATCTATTAGTGTTCAAATGTACATGTGTGCATCACTTGTGTAGGGTATTCCTTTTCCACTTTCACATTATCCAAGAATGTGTGCAGTATAGTTCATATTTTTTGTGATTTAGATTGTCTTGAAAAAGGAAATGTAAATTATCTCCCATGGAAAAAGAAGGTTTTCCCTTTTTATAGGTTGTTTGGACTTACGTGGAAAAAATTATGGTATGCCTTTCATATTATGTAGTTTAAATTTGAATTAACAGATTATTCTACATGAAAATATAATTACCTATGTGATGTCCTTCATCACTAATTAAAATTATAGGCTTTCAATTTCCTAGACTCTAACTCATCCGATGCTAAATTCTAGGTTCTCATTGGTGGATCACTCTTCCATTGATTTCCTTTCCCTCTGGATCTTGTCATACTTTAAAAGTCATCAATGATACATATATTATTTCAGGTATCCCAAAAGGCTTTATAGTAGAACATATTGTGAAGTTTTTTCGACACTTGAGGATTCTTTTTAGAACTGCAACGTGGTCTATGCTATCGAGTTATATATCAAGCAACTTGTCCTTAATAACCACACTATGAGGTAGGTTCAACCAGTTTGAACTCGTTGGGCCATAGCATATGAAGTTGTGTGATGAGTCCATATCACAGGTCTATTATGGTGAAAAAAGTGAAGACATGTAATGATAGTTATTATGTTAACATTAATAGAAACATTTTCAAAATTATCCATGCTATCAAGATGTCAAAATTCCAGGCATTAGGTGTCAATACTCGTAGCTAATAGATAATAATAATAATATAAAAAAAATCACATCTTTATTCTTGAAATATGATTGTTACACATTGGTAACCTAGTTCATGAGTTACTATCACCCAAAGATTGCAAAACAAACTTAAAATATAAATTAAACCAACATGAGAATCCAACTAAGGGTTTCTCGACAAAATCATGCCATAACCCGGCATTTTGAAACCCAAATTTGAATCCATCATAAGTAATACAATGCAAACTCAGATGGATTTTCAATGCATGTTTGCATGCTACACTTATTCTCTGTCTAGATATCATTTTTTAAATGGAACCATTAGTCAAGCCCACAATCCTTTTTATGTGAAAAATTTCAGCTCTATTTGAGCTCTTTTTTGCTCCACCACCTCCATAAAGTTTAAACATATGCAAACATATATCATGATCTTGGAATTCCATTACATATGTATGTGCCAATGTTCCATAATCTTGCCCCATCATCAATTTAAGAAATTTCCATTGACTATCAAATTATGGAGGGGGGGAACTTTTTGCTGCAACATTTGGCTCAAAATCAGTGACCATCTTCGTATGAGGTGAATGAGAACTATAGATATTTGAAGAAGTAGATTAGTGCCTTTTCCTCTGGCCATGGAGTCATATACAGTCATCCATCACAAAAATTTGTCTTTGTTCATTCTCACCTTGAAAGTTGCAAAAAATCATGCCCCAATTGAAACGACACTAAATTTGAAAGATATAATAAAAATGCAAGCTAGAAGTGTCCTATTAATACAAAGGGAAAACCTTCCTACCTACCCTAACTGAGATAAATTTTGATTGAATAGGAAACATGATATTTCCTATGGAGTTGATCCAACAACTTGTTAAATGCATGGGACTAAATCATGCATTTGATTTCCAGGGAAACATGCGCATGAAGAGAAAAAGTGCAGAATTAATGGAAAATCCATACATGCCACTTATAAAAACTACACCGAAAGGTCAAAATATACTTAAGGCCTTAACTTAATTTGAATCCAAAAATGACAAAATAGGATTAGTGAAAACACGAGAGTGGTGTGGGTGAACAACATAAATAAAAAGTGAAGATACCTTTCCCCAAGATGCCTTTGTCACCGTTGTATGAAAACATGTTTTCCTTTTCCTTTATACATGCAAGTGAATGCATTATAGGTATGGTGTTTTCCCAGAATAGGAGAAGCCTACTTAAATATATCATTCGTGGATTGAATGTTTGGGTGCCTTAATGTGCAATGACATGTTTCCAGGACTAAATTCAATGCAAGGCATATTTGAAACTCTAACTCTGTCTTCCGATGTCTTATTAGAAATTATTTCAGTTTTCATTTTGTGTTTTCAAGTTAGATATTGTTTTCAAGTTTTTACATTTATAATTTTATTGCAATGTGTCAGACTGATCAGAGCAGTGCAGGAACAACCCCGAGACAGGATGATCGCGGAAAGAGGCCAGCGGAAGAACATGTAAAGTGCCAGCATTGCTCTATCTTTAGGTATTTTAGTTATTTACATAATTGAAATAATATTAATTTTGTTCAAATATGCATACACCTAGCCATGGTACGCCTGATGATTCCCTCTTTGAGGAAGAGCTTTTTTCATCCCTATCTCCAGTGTTGTTGTTGCAAAAAAAGGCACGAGATGCAACGTCGGAATTTAATGCTTTGATAGATGCGCCTCAAACACCTGAAACAGAAGAGAGGATACTACATCTTATGAGGCAGCTAAATAGATATCAGGTAATAATAAAAAGTCAAAAGGATATTTTTTTTGTTCTGCATGAGATGAATTGTGATAGTTTGATTTTTAATTTTTACATTGACTAAACTAACAAAAAGTTCTTTTGTATGTAGCGTTTTTTGGCACTTGCTGAACCCGGTGTTGGTGGTAGTGGGACACAAGGGCAAGAGATTGCCAAAAAACCCTCTCATACACCTTCTACTCCTTTAGGTTCCAGCCAAGAAACACACCCTGCCCAAGCAGACACCCAGCCAACCGTTGAACGTGTTGGCAATGATGAGGCCGATATGGTCAACTACATTATTGCGTTTCCTGGAGCTACACGTGTCAGCTCCACAGGGACCATTAATGGCATGTTGTTGGTGAACGATGAAGGTGTACCTATAAAGCATGTACAACTCCCAGGTAAATTTTAATATTTTAACTATTTCATGTACTTTATCTAAAACATATTTATCATGATTTTTATTTTTAAATTAATGATAATATCTTATTTTTCTTTTGGTTTTATTTTGTGTAGGAAACAATGAGTTCTACAGGATTCTGGAGAGCCATGCGTTGGTAATTTTTGGCTCAACCATACGTACAGGGTGGAATTCCCAGAATTCCAACCTGAAAAAAGAACTTTTAGATTATCTAGAAGCCCTTTTTGGGGTCGGCACATTTGACAGAAAAGCAGTGGCTCAGGTAGCCGGCAAATATTTGAAATATACCAGGGACACCTATAGGACGCAATTTCAATTTAACCCTAGATATGAGCGTCCTCTCGCAGTTTCAGAGAGTGAGTGGAGAGCACTCATCCATGATGGAAAAGAGAAAAGGGCAAAGAAAGAAGGAAAAATGCCAACTGGACCCGCAAGGTAAATTACAAATTTAATTCAATAGCTTTAATTTTCTTTATGTCTAAAATAAAAGTGTGCTACGTCATATCTGACTTCAATATTTTGATGCTAGGTTGCCTGACACCTCAAAGGCAACCAAAGCTAGGATTGAAAAAAAGGGCCATCACAAGCTAGGCCAGGGCGACTACTTGAAATTAGTCGCAAGAATTGTAATTAAGTAGCTAAACATCTTATAATTAATTGTATCGCCTTCCAACGTTTTTGTAATCCTATCAAATATGATTAAAAATACACAATCATATATAATGTAGGGTGATGACTTTGGAACAATAACTACAGAGGAAGATAAAAATATTGCTTTCCGTTTTGGCTATCAAGCTGTAGTTGAACGTCGCAGAAGCTTGGGGCAGGTCCCAAGATCTACAATGCCCGATAAGGTAAAACATTAACCTTTCAATATTTTTGTTTTCGTCCATAAATTTAATGTCTAACAACTTTGTTTAAATCAGGGGAGCAACACTACCGACGAGGTAAATAACCCAGTTTTAGAGCCAGATGTAGATGATCCTCTCGTGCAACCTGATCATTGTAGTGGGGACCAGTCCGACAATGCTGCTATCAGTGAGGGCCGTGACGGTAATTAATTTCCACTTATAATTTTTTCTAATTATACCTTGATGGTTGTCCTTATAACGTTTTTTTTTTAAATGAAAGAGAATGTTTCCCTTGAGGATCTTACCACCAGAGAGGAAGACAGGGCAACAGTCCCAACGGCGACAACTGGTGCACCAGGTAAATAATCTCATTGCAATTTTTTTTATTAATATTACCGAACTAGTTCAATAATATTTAAAAACTGATAATTAAAATTTAATATTATCTGTTTTTGGAGGCGATGCCCCGTCACTGGATGAGACCAGACATCGTGACAATGCAACTAGGTCAGCGGCGACAACTGGTGCACCAGGTAAATAATCTCATTGCAATTTTTTTTATTAATATTACCGAACTAATTCAATGATATTTAAAAACTGACAATTAAAATTTAATATTATCTGTTTTTGTAGGCGATGCCCCGTCACTGGATGAGCCCAGACATCGTGAATACACAACTAGGTCAGCAGTGCGGGTTGAAAGGCACGAAACAGGAGCAGAGCACGATGATATTGATGATGTAATTAGGAGCTTTAAAAATAGGAAGAAGAAAAAGAAATTTTGACAATGTAAAATATTGTATTATTATAAGACAAACGTTACCATACTTGGAACGTTTTTTGCGTTATATAAAAAACTCATTTATCATACTATTTTTTATGTCAAGCATTAATTGCAATGTTTCCTTGCGTACTTTTTGTTGAATTGTTTTTTGATTAGTTATTGAATATTTTTTTTTATGCTCATGAAAGTAAAAAATGAAATATAGATTGGGTATTGGGGAATTGAGAGTGATGTGAGGGGGGGGGGAAGGGCCATAAGAGCTTCCACCTTCACGTGGTTGGCCCTGTTTAGTAGAGAATAATTTATTGGAGCGATTTAATCTTGGAGCAAACCTCCCTTGATCCAGCGTAGCAACAAAAAAGTCACTGTTGACTTAGTTGCTACTCTTTCATATCGTGGGAGGCTTGTTCCAAGTTCATGCGACTCCAATAAATTGTTATTGAAACGAAGAGGAGCTTATTCAGGTATGTTTTGACATTTTCAACATATGTTCTAACATTATCATAAGAATGCATCTTAGAGTAAAAAATACTACATCAATTACTTGTATTTATTGCATAGATAATGATGGATTTTGATTGACTTGGCAGTGCAGGTACAAATCCTCTTGCATCATGAGCAATACAACTTGTCAACCAGGGTCATGTCCAAGATATTTTTGCTTGTGCGCTTGACCAGGTTCGTAATGTCACATTTTGTAAGTTCCTTTACAGTTCATAATTCAATATTAAGCTTGTGCACGATTATTATCTAGGTTTTTTGTATGTGTTTTTTCATCTATTTGATTGTAAGAAACTATGCATGTTTCCTGTTGTTCACTATGATTTCTCCCATTACCACTCCCAGGATGAATACGACTTTATTTTTACATAGGTTACTTTATTGTTACTATGATTTCTCCATTTACGATTTCATAAGTTACATCATGTAAAGTTGTCAATATCAGGTTGGTGATGAGCTTTAGTTCTCCAGATTTGGGGCTTTTCTGATATTTTCTCCCTCATGTCATTCCTGCATCACCTCGTTATTTGAGCATGCCAATTGTCTACCACTTGTACCAATTGGCACATGTCAATCTCTGAGTGGTGCCACATTTCACCTATTTTCAGTGAGAGTTTAGGGTTTCTCTAACATAGCTTCAGAAATCCGATTCAGTGCCTGCTTGAATATTGTCACATAATACTTATGGTTTGGATTGATGAGCATGTTCTTAATGGTTGGTTGATTCATAAGAACCACCCATAAATCTCCCTTCCTCTAACACAGAGAAAATAAAAATTTCTTTGACAGGAGACAGAGTTTCAATACTTTGAAAACAAACTTCTATTCCCTTCAATAACTCAAAAAAAAACTATTACACTACTTCCTCACTGAGAGGGATTACAAAATTATGACCGCTACAAAACGCAGTGCATAAAACCAACTCACTGTCTGTTCAAAACAAACATACTCTGTCTCTAAGACACTCTGCTGTGTTTTTCCCTTTCGCACTGCTGTGCATACACACTTAAAAAGTTACACTCAGTTTTTCACTTTTTACACACTGCTATGTAATAAAAATTTACGTACTGTCTATAAAAAAAACTACCAAGCTTTTTCGACCTTTTTATTTTTATATGCCGGAACATATAAAACATATTATAATAAACCCTCTTTAAAAAAAAAAAAAATTAAAACTAAATTCTATGGCCCACCTTTCATTTCACATATGATATATATATAACATATGTATATATTAAACTATCAAAACATTAAAGAACCCTTTCCGTCGGACTTCAAAAGTCTAAATAGATTGAATTTCAAACCAAATTCGCGTTCCAAAATGGGATGCTGACGTCTGCCTAATTTTAACTCGAATTCTCAATCCAATGTACCCTATAAAAAATTCGGGTCCGGTTTTCAGGTTTTCAGATTCCCTTCAATTTCATGCGATCCAATATTAATGCTCCACGTGTCCTCCTTTTGAATTTACAAAATTGTCGGGTAAATTTCTGTTTGTTTAATTTTTGGTTGGTGAATTGCGTTAATGCTGGTTGTTGTGTTTAAATACAATCCTGTACAGAAATATGGCTGCGGTCATCTACAAAAAAAACTTGCAGGAATTTTAAATGCTGAATTAAATTTCTGGATGGCATGCAAGCAACCTCCAAAAAAAAAAATGTTGCTGCTGCATCCGTCCTTCTGCTGCAGCAGTTGAAGTTAAAATTCAAATAAAGACAGTTTTCCAATAAGTGAAGGTGTAAAGGTAACTTTTTGTCGATAGTACTGGATTAAGATCATCTATTCATTTTTGTAGGGTCTTATGGTGTTTGGTTTTTTAGTTTTGGGTTGGGCTTATTGAGTCTAAGATAGTTTTTGAGTGAAAAAATTGCTATCAGGTATTAAAAAAATTTGGTTCTTTTGTCAAAATTTATGAGCTTGTTAGGAAATACAAAACTGACAATGGTTGTATCTTAAATTTGTGGAAAATAATTTGAAATAAAACCTTTTTGTTTAGGTTGTTGCAGCAGGTGCAAACCCCATTCAAATTACTAGGGGCATTGACAAGACAATAAAGGCCCTTGTTTCGAAACTCAAAATTTTTTCAAAGGAGGTAAACGCTTGCCTTTTGAGTAGGCTGGTTTTCCTTTTTGCTGATGGTTTGGTGTATCTAATTGAATTAGTTGCCTAAGGTATTTTTGGCTGCAAACTCCTTTTCATTTTTCATACAGTATTGGCCTTGTGGAATACATTTGATTGTGTGGTCTTGTTAGATCTACAACATTTGTAGTTGTTTAGTCTTATGGCCGAGGTGCACTTTTATTATGGAAACAGTTGATGCAATATTGTCATTTAATCCTTACTGCAGGGTAGCATGTTGAGAAGTTTTTTGTGAAACATTTGGTATTCAAAATGACACTTGATCCTATACAGCATCATGCACTTGACTTCAAAATTTATATTCAAAGTGTGCTAGACAATTCTTGCAAAATTTCAAATATTTAGGTTGTTTTAAACCATTATCTTTTTCATGTATTGGATGCTGAAAATGTGAAAAAGACTTTGGTATGAAACCAACTGGTGAATAATTTCCAGCAAAATAACCACTTCCAAGACATGATTTAGAAGTAGAACAAATGTGCTTATGAAGCATAGAAAGATATCCTTGATGCATTGTCAATGTTTGGCTAGGGTTATTTTTGGAGAAAATAACTCCTTATTCCTAGAATAGTGATCTCCAATACAAGTAAATGCCAGAGAAGAGAGATCATCGTGTGACGCAACAAAACTGAAATTGGACCCCCAAGGAGAGCTGGTGTGTCTACAATCGCTCTGTCAGCATTTTCCCTTGGTTTACCCTGTTCTTTTCCTCCAGCCCGAGTCTTAATTGACTTCTTCTTTCTTCGGGTTTATTTATCAAATTCGTAGAATTTGATAAATAAATACTATCCACAATGGTTGGACTTTAATTTATATTCCCGACTTTATATTATCTCTAATCCTTATAACCAATGTTTAACTTTCAACACTTTGTATTTATACTCCACGTTTCTTTTTAAATAAATAACTTGTAGTGAACTTTCGGCTCTATATTTCACCACCCAGCCTTACAACAATCACCCTCCAGACTTATGCTAATTATCCGCGAATCGTTTAATTAAACAATTTCATTATACTCCGGCCCCACCTATATATATCAATAACCAATCAAACACTCGTATCGTACTTGGCTATCCTCCGCACACCTTAGTTAACCTCCGGGCAAGTTCAACGTGCGACCACCGTCCGATGGCCCTTCTCCAAATCAACGACTCTTGGAAATTTCGCTCGGCTTCAAACGTCGGGCTTTAACGTGCGATGGCGTGGGTTAAACGGTTGTTTTCCGGGGTCACTTCGCCACGTGTCGCATTCCCTATGGAATCGCTCGCGAATAGGAAATACCGCCTACTCCGCAAAAGCGGTGCGATATGGGCAACCCGCTTTTTTGATTCCGCTCGTGGTTTTGGTAGAGGGCTTGACCACGGGTGCATGTCTGGTTCCGCTATCCTTTTGTTTGTTAACTCATGTCCAATCCTCGGGTCAGGTTCCGAAAGCACAACAATTTTGTCTCTTTATTAAGCGGGATTTTAATATGTGTATTATCAAAGAAACCAACACAAATTTTATAAGAAAATTGTTCAAAAGTCGAGCCCGCCGGACTTCAAACGGCGATAAACCATAATTCAAACCAAATTCGCGTTCCAAAATAGCCTGCTGACGTCGGCCAATTTTGTGATGCGAATTTCTTATCAAATTCACCCTAATATTTTACGGGTCCGGATTTCCACTGCGCGAGCGGCCCAAACAAAGATCCGCTCCAATCAATTTTTGCCACGTGTCCTCAATAAAACTTGCCCTGCTCCCGGCTGCGGGTGCATTCGATGGCGTTTAAGGTGATGGGACATGGATATGGCGATTTCATATCATTCGCATTAACATTTAACGCCGTTCAATTAAGTTTTCACATCAAATCTAGATTAATTAATTTTTAACACTGTTCAAGATCGGACCTCCACTCCTCTGAGCGATTCCGCACGCTCCAATTTGATCCGGCCTTCGGCTCTCATTATTAATGATCAGAGATTCATTATGACGGGCGTCCTTTGATTGCATTGCATACGGGTCGACATAAAAAATGGCGTTTAGCCATGGTTTTTCAGACAAGCCGGTTGCTGGATTACACTGTCTGGTAACTGTGACGATAAGGAGAAGTGGCCAGCCGCAGCAGAACTTCTGCCTAGACTTTGCTGCATATTTCCATTTCTCTCGGTTCTGTCTCTGTCTGTCTTCCTCTGTTAATTGGAATTCTGCTTCTTCGTCTCTTGTGCCCACTGCGCCTGAGATTGCACCCATGCCTCACGTGCGTCATAGGATGCGTTGCCGCAGGGGGAGCACTAGAGGTCAATCCCGGCGCGCTCCCTCCAGCACCTCAACAGAGATGACTTCCGGCCAGTCCAGTGATTATTACTTAGGTCGATATCCAAATACTAGGAGTGGGCAGGGTCGGCTTGTAGCATCTGGCCACCGTATGGATTCCCCTGCTCCTGGCTTCCCCACCGCTAGTTCACCTTCTCCCATGACGCGCACTGCACAATTTTCCTTTGATTGCTCTCTCAACCGCCCGCAAATCACAGCTGTAGTCACTGTGGTCTTCCGCGAGGAGGCCCAAACGGAGGAAGAATGCACCGTCACGTAGTCGAAACTCCCGAGCGGCCCGGCATTCGGGCCGCCCGGGAGAGGCCGTGGCATGCATGTGGAGGTAGCACCTAGCGATCCTGGACCTTAGGAATTAAGTGGTGCGAATCGTGGAGGGAACTGACGGAGGGATTAGTTTAATTATTTTTCTTGTACGAGGCGGTTAATTAGGGAAATTTTGCTTTTAGTTATTTAATGCTGGACCTTTGTAATATTTTTGAATTCTGTAAATTAAACGTTCAAGACTGGTTTCCCCGTATGAGGGCAGTCTTCTTAATTTTTTGATTTTTTGATGACAAATTTGCCATGAGTATGGCCGGGCAATGTTTTTGACTTCGGTGTAATTTTATTCGCAATGTTAATAGATTAACTTTACTTAGAATTCTCACATGATTAGCGTTTTTCTTGATCTGTTCAAGGATTTTGGGTACTTTAATTTGTATTTGGAACAATGGACGTCGGTACTTTATCTGTTGCTTTACTGTTCTACATACTACTATTTCACTTTCTTATAGATGCCTCGGGCATATTTGAATGCTTTCTCAGATTGTCGATAATCTCCATGTGGACCGTTACTGGATTTTATATCATGTCCCTGTATGGGGTATTTTTCTATCATTGTCTGGGGTGGGACTTCCACTTTTCTTGATGGATATTTGGGTTCCAATCTTCAGATGTGAAAATGTAATGACTTCATGGACTGTTTTACTTCATATAATATATTCAAAATAGCATTTTTTCTCTTTTGAAAAAAAATGATTAATGTTTATCATTCTGCCTTCAAAACTAGCGATGCTGGTCTATGTTGCTGGTTTATTGATATGGTCTGATGGTCTTTTTATATTTTGGACATATCACACTCCTCACATGATTAGCGTTTTTCTCTGTTGCAGGATTTTGGGTACTTTAATTTGTATTTGGAACAATGGACGTCAGTACGTACTCTATCTGTTGCTTTACTATTCTACATACTGCTATTTCACTTTCTTATAGATGCCTTGGGCATATTTGGATGCTTTCTCAGATTGTCGATAATCTCCATATGGACCGTTACTGGGTTTTATATCAAGTCGATGTATGTGACATGGGGTATTTTTCTATCATTGTCTGGGGTGGGACTTCCACTTTTCTGGATGGATATTTGGGTTCCAATCTTAAGATGTGAAAATGTAATGACTTCATGGACTGTTTTACTTCATACGATATATTCAAAACATCGTTTTTTCTCTTGTGAAAAAAAAATGATTAATGTTTATCACTCTGCCTTCAAAACTAGCGATGCTGGTCTATGTTGCTGGTTTTTTGATATGGTCTGATGGTCTTTTTATATTTTGGACATATCACACTCCTCACATGATTAGCATTTTTCTCTGTTCAAGGATTTTGGGTACTTTAATTTGTATTTGGAACAATGGACGTCGTTACTCTATCTGTTGCTTTACTATTCTACATACTGCTATTTCACTTTCTTATAGATGCCTCAGGCATATTTGAATGCTTTCTCAGATTGTCGATAATCTCCATGTGGACCGTTAATGGGTTTTATATCAAGTCCTGTATGTGACATGGGGTATTTTTCTATCATTGTCTGGGATGGGACTTCCACTTTTCTAGATGGATATTTGGGTTCCAATCTTCAGATGTGAAAATTTAATGACTTCATGGACTGTTTTACTTCATACAATATATTCAAAACATCGTTTTTTCTCTTGTTAAAAAAAAAATGATTAATGTTTATCACTCTGCCTTCAAAACTAGCGATGCTGGTCTATGTTGCTGGTTTATTGATATGGTCTGATGGTCTTTTTATATTTTGGACATATCACACTCCTCACATGATTATGATTAGCGTTTTTCTCTGTTGCAGGGTTTTGGGTACTTTAATTTGTGTTTGGAACAATGGACGTCGGTACTCTATCTGTTGCTTTACTATTCTACATACTGCTATTTCACTTTCATGGACTGTTTTACTTCATATACTGCTATTTCACTTTCATGGACTGTTTTACTTCATTGTTGTAGGGTCTTGGGTACTTTAATTTGTATTTGGAACAATGGACGTCGGTACTCTATCTGTTGCTTTACTATTCTACATACTGCTATTTCACTTTCATGGTCTGTTTTACTTCACTGTTGTAGGGTTTTGGGTACTTTAATTTGTATTTGGAACAATGGACGTCGGTACTCTATCTGTTGCTTTACTATTCTACATACTGCTATTTCACTTTCATGGACTGTTTTACTTCATATAATATCTTCATTTTCATGGACTGTTTTACTTCATATAATATCTTCACTTTCATGGACTGTTTTACTTCACTGTTGTAGGGTTTTGGGTACTTTAATTTGTATTTGGAACAATGGACGTCGGTACTCTATCTGTTGCTTTACTATTCTACATACTGCTATTTCACTTTCATGAACTGTTTTACTTCACTGTTGTAGGGTTTTGGGTACTTTAATTTGTATTTGGAACAATGGACGTCGGTACTCTATCTGTTGCTTTACTATTCTACATACTGCTATTTCACTTTCATGGACTGTTTTACTTCATATAACATCTTCACTTTCATGGACTGTTTTACTTCATATAATATCTTCACTTTCATGGACTGTTTTACTTCATATAATATCTTCACTTTCATGGACTGTTTTACTTCACTGCTGTAGGGTTTTGGGTACTTTAATTTGTATTTGGAACAATGGACGTCGGTACTCTATCTGTTGCATTACTATTCTACATACTGCTATTTCACTTTCATGGACTGTTTTACTTCATATAATATCTTCAAAACATCGTTTCTCGACTTTTAAAATTTTAATTTTTTTTTTTTAAATTGAACCCTCCGTCGGTCTACCGACGCCTTGTAGACGTCGGAACTGCGACAACCTAGCAACGTCGGAAGAGAGACAGTATGAAAACGTCGGAAGACCGACGTTCCAAACGTCAGACCACATATCGTCGGAATTACGACATCTTCCAGACGTTGGAAGAGTGACGTCCGAAACGTCGGACCACGTTTAGTCGGAATTGCGACAGTTTTCAAGCATCAGAAGAGCGACGCCAAAACGTCGGACCACGTTTAGTCGGAACTGCGACGGTTTATGAGCGTCGGAAGAACGACGTCAAAAACGTCGAACCACATTTCACTGGAAGTGCGACAGTTTACAAACGTCAGAGGCGCGACGGTTTGTGAGACGTCGGAAGAGTGACGCCGGTTCGGAACGTCGGAAGAAGTGTCGATAGTGTGACACTTTTTGCTTGCGTCGGAACGGCGACGGCAGGACAAACCACGGTTTGTCCGCCCCCGAACTGTCGCTCTTGCGACGAATATGTGTCGGAATAGCGACGAGTTGGCCGTCGGAATTTCCGCCAAATTCTCTAGTGATGGCAAAATAAGACAACAAAATGTTGAAGGATTCTGTTGGAAGGTGTGAAGGATCACATAGTGTCCAGCCTTCATGGTAAAGCTTCTCCATTCTTGATGTGGAAAGCTTTGACAGATTTATTCCAAAGCAAGAGCAACCAGAGGAAGTTGGTGCTCAAGGATAAACTCAGGAACATAAAAATGGAGAAAGGCGACAGTATACCCAAGTACCTCACGAAGTTTTTCCAGTGCAGAGATGAGCTGGGAAGTGTGGGGGTTACTGTAGATGATGAGGACTTGGTGAGCTTGGCTCTCCTTGGGTTTCCGAAGAGTTGGCATTCCTATCAGGACTCTGTCAATGGTTGGGAGAAACTGCCAAGATGGGAGCGACTTTGGTCAGATCTTGTGCAGGAGGAGATAAGGCGGAGTACCAGGGACGGATCTTCATCAAAGAATGCAGATGAATAAAATTGTGCTTTGGCTGCCAAAGCAAGGAAGGGGAAGAGAAAGAATAATGCTTCTCAATCTGGTGCGAAAGGCAAGAAGCAGGACATGTCCAAGGTGAAGTGCTTTCACTGTCACCAACACGGACATTACGCCACTAATTGTCCACAGAAGAAGAAAAATAAGCATGCTACTCGATCTGTAGCTGGAGAGGCCTTAGCCTCGCAGTTTGAGCTAGATTTTTCGCTGATCGCATGCTTGGTCTCAAGTATGATGGGATCATTGTAGTTTCTTGACAGTGGTGCGTCTTTTCATATGACCGGAGACAAATATTTTTTAAGTGATCTGGATGAGAAGGATCTTGGAGTGCACATCGAGATGGGCGATGATGGTAGATACAGTGTGACTGGTATCTGGACCATTTCCTTTGAGAGGGAGTCTGGTAAACCTTTCATATTGAAGGATTTCATGCATGTTCCAGGATTGAAGAAGAATCTGATCTCGGTGGCCATGTTAGAAGACAAGGGATATGATGTTGTCTTTAGTAAGGGAAAGGCTTTCCTGCGCAGTAATGCAACTGGTGAAACCTGAAGAATAGGGGTTCGAGTTAAGAACATTTATCAATTGCAGGTAGATGGATGCATAGCAATGGCAGGCAAGGCAGAAGGAGTCGTGAGCCGGGATGAGGGCAAGCTATGGCACATGAGATTGGGCCGTCTTCACCATGGTGCTTTGAAAATTTTGCAGCAGATTTCTACCGGGCTTCCCAAGGGTACACTTGCACAGTCAGATCAGTGCAAGGGATGTACTTTGGGAAAATTTGTGAAAGCCACCTTTCACGAGAAGGATAGTCATGCCGCGACGATCCTTGAGAGAATTCACACAGACGTGTGTGGACCTTTCTCAGTAGTTTCGGCAGCAAAGCACAGGTATTATGTGATCTTTTTTGACGATTTTTCTCGTAAGTGTTGGATCTTCTTCATGCAGAAGAAGAGCGAGACATACTCAAAGTTCTGTGAGTTCAAGGCACTGGTTGAGAAATAATCGGGGAAGAAGGTGAAGGCTCTTAGGAGTGACAATGGTGGTGAATTCATCTCTGGCGAATTCAAGGACTTTTGCAGCGCAGAAGGAATTCGAAGAGAGCTCATAGCGTCTCATAACCCACAGCAGAATGGGGTCGCTGAGCGAAAGAACAGAATGATCGTGGGTGCTCCACGGGTGATGTTGCATGATCAGGGCCTTCCCATACACTTGTGGGCTGAGGCATGCAATACTGCGGTTTATGTGCAAAACCGTTGTCCTCACAGAGTACTTGGCATGAGTACACCCAAGGAGGCGTTTTCTGGTAAGAGGCCTGATATTTCTCATTTGAATATTTTTGGCTCACCTGTTTACATTCATGTAACGAAGGATGCCAGGAAGAAGCTAGAGCT
Organism: Pinus albicaulis; assembly: GCA_034641835.2. NCBI lineage: Eukaryota > Viridiplantae > Streptophyta > Pinopsida > Pinales > Pinaceae > Pinus > Pinus albicaulis. The sequence goes on along the minus strand of CM076573.1, from coordinate 304,984,091 downwards.
GACCGCAGAGGTTGGGATATTTGTGGGGTACACTGATACACCTCACAACTATCGTGTGTATTTTCCAGACATTCGGAAGACTGTTGTGCGATGGGATATCAAATTTCATGAGGAGAAAGCCATGAAGTGTTCGCTTGAGAGGGAGCCACACTTGCATGCAAATGAGGAGCTATTGGTTCCGAAGGATGAGCCTCAGGATGTGGATCAGCCACAAGAGGAGGTTCATGGAGTGGAAGAAACCACTCATGCAGCGCCAACCATCAGAGGGCGGAAGCTCACTACAGAAGCTGAGTGACTTATTCTTGATGCAGAGAAGATTGTAGGAGCACCTACATCACAGTGCAGATAGAGACAGTCACCTGACCGATATACTGGATACATGGCTCTGATGAGAAAGTGTATTGTGACAGAGCCATCCTCTTTCGAGGAAGCTGTGGAGGACCCTGCAAGGGTAGATGCCATGGTGGAAGAGTATGATTCGATTGTCAAAGATAGTGCATGGGAGATTGTCCCAAGGCCGTAAGGGAAATCAGTGGTAGGTTCGAGATGGATCTACAAAGTGAAGCAAGCAGCTGACAGGAGTGTGCAGAAGTACAAGGCGAGATTTGTTGCCCGAGGCTTCTCACAGATTGAGGGGATCGATTATGAGGAAACCTTTGCACCTGTCGCAAGGTATTCTTCCATACGGACGATTCTTGCTCTCTCAGCGCAGATGGGGTGGCACATTCATCAGATGGATGTGAAGACTGCGTTCCTCAACGGAGTGATTGAGGAGGAGGTGTACATAGGGCAACCGGAAGGTTTCAAGATCTTTAGCAGCGAGTCGCATGTGTGCAGGCTCAAAAGAGCGCTATATGGGTTGAAACAAGCACCTCGTGCTTGGTACACATGGATTGACAGTTATTTCACCGGACTTGGTTTTACCAAGAGCGAGGCGGATCCCAACCTGTACCAGATAGTGGTTGAGGGTAAGTTGCTGATCATTGTACTTTATGTAGATGATTTGATACTGACTGGTGATGAACAGTTGATACTCTCATGCAAGGTCGATCTTGCAAAAGAGTTTGAGATGAAGGACTTGGGCCTCCTTCATTATTTCCTGGGATTGGAAATTTGGCAGCGCAGTGATGGATTGTTTGTGTGCTGAGCGGAAATGTAGGAATCTTGGAGAAGGTCAACGCCATGGTTGCAAGCCTATCGACACTCCTCTTCCTGGTGGATGGAGGAAATAGGATGCTACATTGGCAGAGGTAGTGGATGCCACTGTTTACCGACAGTTGGTGGGGTCGCTTATGTATCTAGTCAATACATGACCTGACATATGCTACGCTATTAACCAGCTTTCACAAGCTATGATTAAGCCTACCAAGCTCTTTTGGAAGGAAGGAAAGCATGTATTGAGATATCTCAGAGGCACATCGGGATATGGATTATGGTACAGACAGTCGGATGAGGTGAAGTTGTGTGGCTTCACGGATGCAGATTGGGCAGGGAGCCCAACGGACAGAAAGAGCACATCTGGAGGGATTTTCGGTATCTGTTCGACAACAGTTTCTTGGTACAGTAGGAAGCAGATATCCATGGCACTCAGTTCAGCGAAGGCCGAGTACATGGTAGCAAGTTTGGCTGCATGCGAGGCTATATGGATGAGGAAGATCCTGGTCGGGTTGTTCGTTTCACACTTAGATCCTACTGTGATATATTTTGATAATCAGAGTTGCATCAAACTCTCGGTTAATCCAGTATTTCATGATAGATCTAAACACATTTACATCTGGTATCATCATATCAAAGATTGTGTGCAGCGGAAGATCATGTTACTTTCTTACATTCCTACGAAGAATCAGGATGCTGATATCTTGACGAAGGCGCTCACCAGGAGAAAATTCGAATACCACAGGGGAAAGATCGGGGTGGCAGATAATCCCTATCTTGTTGAGAGGGAGTGTTGAGATTGCAACAAGATGATGAGCTTAGTGAAAAGAGTCGCCTTCACTAAGTGGGCCCGCAGTCTATTTTTGGCGCAAGTCTATTTTTAGACTATGTCTATTTTTAGACATGTCGATCATATTCTATGAGTTGCAGGATGCTATTTGTGGATGGTTGGTCAAGTTGGAAAAATAGATGGACTTTTATTTTTAGACATATTGGGCAGAATCTATTTTTAGATTGCCAGTCTAAAAATAGATATGTCAAATATTATTAGCTCTTAATAATATTTGGACTATAAACATTATCTTATTCTCTTGGAGCACTTCAGTTAAGTGCACAGATGTGGCATAGGAGCTGACAGAAGGAATTATGCTATTCCTGAGGGTTAAGTGGAGCTATTGCATGGAGACTTTAGTTAGAACTCATGTGACAGAGTTTGGTGGAGTTATTGAGGTAGTTGGTGGAGTTGTGTTCAGTTTAACTTAGTTAAACATAGTTGAGCTAGTTGTATATAGTCTAACTGATTGATACACTAATGAGAGTGGTATGAATTAATTATAAATTAATTCACTAATTATTAACTCATTAATCAACTAAAGAATACATCAGTTAACTACAGTGCATGGACAGTTTCAGTGGAGACCAGTGAAAGAGCAATGTGACTATAGTGTTGCATGATTTGCAACACACAGTGGTTGGAGATGCCAATGAGGATTGTGTGAGCAAGGCTGGACCAATTCAAGTTCATTCAGAGCCATTCTTCAGCAGTGATTGTGCAGTAGAGGCAGGCTAGCAGGTGGCAGAGTTTGGAGCATGAGATTTACTAGATCGGACCTGATTAGTGTGTAGCAATTGGAGATTGTACTGAGAGCTTGTGAGGAGCTTTGTATGATGATTGTTACATGATCTCTATGACATAATATACATATAGTTGGGGGTTTTCAGCTTTAAGCTTTCCCATAAATTACTGTGTTCATATGTGTGAATTGTTATGGTTTTAATGTGTGCATGCAATTGATTTTATTTCCGCAATTAATGATCAATGGTAGAAGAGATTTTGTATTGTGCATGAATTCAAATAGTGTGTGATCAACAGAATCTCGGATGTATAACATATCAGTTATATGATTTCTACATCCCCCTCAAAGTGGCTTATTTCTAAGGCGTTGATATCTCTTTTCTTCTATTTTTGGAGCTTGTTTCACAACATATACTCCAATCATTCATTTGCTTGATCATTAGAATTTTCCTTAGAAAGCATGACCGTCTACTTACCGCTTGTGTACTCTAACTCTTTAGGCATAAGAACTTGTCTTGATTTTCACTTAGTAAAATGCATTGAATATGCATTTACCACAACCCCATATACATATTTATACTCAATTTTGTAAGTGTGTGTTGTCTTTTGACATTTTACACTAAGAAGTATACATTATTCTTCTCTTTACAATATACAATATACAATACAAATAACCTACAAACATAATGGAGCATCCATAAGGGAATCCCATACACATATTTATACTTAATTTTGTAAGTGTTTGTTGTCTTTTGACATTGTACACTAAGGAGGATACAAATATTCTTCTCTCTAAAATATACAATATCAATAACATACAAAAATAAGGGAGTATCCATAAGGGAGCATTAGCATTTGCTCTTCAATTCTCATTTGACATTGGACTTTTGCCACATACACATATAAATATTCAAATACTTGAATTGACACTAAATCAATACAAGAAAAATGAGATTAATAGTTGAAGAGTGCTTTGTTTATGTTAAACACAACAAAACTTAATTTATTGCTGACAACCAAAGTAGATTTTTCCACAATTTGTTGGCAATGACTGGCCTCAGCACATTCAAATATTAGCTTACACATCCATACATTTTGTTGGTGCATTGTTCACAAAATTGCTTGAATGTATTTTTCATAACAAAGAATTGTACAATAGACTTATAATTGGTGTTGTCCATGCATATTCAAGAACACTGATATGCATATATCTCTTGCATGAACAAATTTGGAGAGCTAAGCATGCATTCTCATAAGGAACGAAAATTTTCAAAGTGAATTATGAATCTAACATTGATTCTAGATATAAGAATGAAGCTTTAATTATGGGGAATAAAAAATAGATAACAAAACCCTTGGAATCAATTTTTGAAAGAGGTAATTGCACAAAATTAAATATGTTTTCCACAAAGGATATATTTTGATGAAATAAAAAATCCAATGACCTACCATTTATAAATCATATTGATATCATAGCATTTATATTTTTTCCCTTCAAGTAGTTATTAACACTTTAAGGGGAAAGAAAATCCAACATGGGAAATTCATTGAAAAGAGAGATGTTGAAAGAACTAAGGGGCCTCAATGCGCAAATCCAAGAGGAGAAATAACACTAGAAGGAGAGGATAGGAATGATGGAAAATGGGAGCTTTAGAAATTGACCAAGTTACAAGTAGTTTTCCAAGAAACCATGGAAATAAAGCAACCTTTCATTACTCTCATAGAAGAAAATACCACAATGGAGACAAGCATGGTAAAATCACTCTCCATAAACCTTTCTCAAGAGTTCTTTGATGATTTTAAAAAGAATACTAGAGGCATTAGTTTCAATCTCATGAGACAAATGGGATACAATGGCAAAGGGATAGGAAAGATAATTCAAGTGGTTGTAAACTCCAATGTAGCTAAAAATAGGCCCAAGCATGAAGCACTGGGTTTTGGTGGCCAAGAGAATTTGACCCAATCCAAGATCACCAATATAACCTTTGTTAAGGAAAGATAGTATGACTCCAAGGGAGGAATATATGGGTCAAATACACGTGACATGATCCCAAGGGGGGCATATATGAGGTTAAATGTATATGTGATAGTGATCAACCTAATCAAGGGGCCACATGTGGAAATTCAAGTTTAGGAATTAAGATAAAACCAGTCTCTTAGTTTTATAGATTCCATCTTGTTAAGTTCTTGAATGGAAATTGATTTTATGTTGTTGGAATAAAGGGCCTCTTCCTCTATTTTTTTACATTTATGATCCCTACTCAAATAAGATGGATTTATGAGATGGGTGATTTAATCTACAATGAATAATAAGTAATGATATAATGATCATAGGGGGTCTCAAATTCACTGTTAGGTAGGGAGAGGTGTGGGGGGTTATGCTCAAAAGAGACCTAATAATTGATTTTCTTAGTCAAAGGATTGAGCAGGTAAGTCTAGGTAAAATCGAACCAATGGAGATGGAACCTACTTAAAGAAACAACAAAACCCAAACTAGGGGCATTAGATAGAGATAAGATCAATTCCTCTTGTCTAAATATATTTTTGGATTATTCTTTGAGACTCTAGTAATAGGTAGGTTCTATAAACATTTCAGACCACATTTCTGTATTTTGGTAGTTGGGAAAATATTATCGGAGACCTAGAAGGCTCGTCAAATTTGTATAATCTGTTGGAAATAATGATAAGGGGCGTGAATCAATGTTTCATTATTTTTATCTATTTATATCTTTTAAGCACCAAACTATAACTTTTGTAGGCACCAACCTATAGGAGATTCCATTACATTAATTGAGCACCAACTCAACAAATGTAGGTGCCAACCTACAGTAGACACCAATTCCCCCCAGTTGAGCACCAACACAACAAATTATAAGCACCAACCTACATCTTAAATTTGTTCCTTGGATCTGTCATCAATTACTTCTATTCCTAAAAAAATTCTTCATTGATTTGTCATAGAACCATGGAACTCTCAAGTTTTTTTCCTCCAAACTTGATCACGACCACTTTACCTGTACACCTTAACTTTCTACTCTTCAACTAGGCTTGTTAACTTGCCTCTTTAGATGTGATCTTCTACATGTTAGTTCTTTGTATTTGATCAAAAATAGGTTTTCTTGTCTAACACTTCAACTTTCTCAACTCTTGTTGTTCACTATTCAACTATCACTACTTAGGCTTAATTATATGTTCAAAGAGTAGGTATGCCCACCTCATAGTTGTTTCTCAACACTATAGATTCTGTTCTGCTACATAGGGCTTTTCAACACACTTGGAACCAAACAGACCTTATGACCTTGAATTTTTTCATCCTACGACCTATCAACCTTTGCACTAAATACTCACCTTATGCAGCCCACAGGCCTATCATAAAAAATTTCCATGATAGCCTTGTTCTTACAACACCTCTATCCACAAAAAGGATTCTCCCTATCATCACATTAACATCACAACTACTTACAACTAATATCTCCCTTAACATTTATGTATCCAACCGTAATCGACCTCCAAGGATCCCTACAAGGGTTCTCCAACAAATCTAGTCCACCTCAAAATTCAAACCAAAACTTGGTTTATAATAAGAGTGCAACTTCGCCCACAAACCAGACTTGAACTTGACCTTCAAAACACCAGGAAAAAACCTTCAAACTAGACTCAAACTCAACCTTCAATGCACCAGAACTTGGCCTTCAAACTGTTGGAGAATGTAACTAGTTTCAATCTTCATAATTTGTACCATTATGTATTTTTATGTAAAAATCGAAAGAAAATAAAAAAGAAAAATTAGTATTATATTTCTAGAAGAGCATTCTTCATGCTTCTAGGTTTTAAGTAGAAGATTCAAAGTCTTATTTTGGACCTATTGTAAAAGGAAAAATAAAAGGGAATTTTAAATGTAATTTTGGGACAAAAACCCCTCTAGATGCCAAGTTGGCTTACATGTCAAGTTGAAGTTGCCCCAATAGACATGTTTATTCTCATCCCTCTAAACTATATAAATATACTGAAGGTAGAGCTCATTTATACACACACTTAGATGGTTTTTGGCCTGAAATATCATAGAGAAAGCAGAGAAGAAGTGGAAAGTCGAAATATGAAAGAGAGGATATCTTCTTGTGCTAGAATTTGTGGAATACATATCTTGATACATCTCTTGTTGTTGGTCTCTTGCTAATGAATCTGTTGGAAGGAAGGAAGGTTTGACTTGGAATCTAGAGGTCGAAGTTTTTGTGGTTATGGGTCTTGGATATCTCATTTGATTTGATTCTATACAAAAAAAAAAAAATTTTGGGTTTTCCCCTTGGAGGGGTTTTGCCCTGGCCTAGAGCCTATATCTTGTGTTATATTTTCTTTTGTGATATTCATGTTTTATGGTAATTGCTTGATGAAGAAATAAAACATAATAAAAAAATGCTAATTGTCTCACATGTAATTATCATGTAATGGAAATCTAACAGTAAGATGTAAAACCTCCTGATTTCCAACAAAAAAAAGATTTGAATTCACCCTTAAAAATTCCAGGATTCCGCCTTCAAACAAGGCCTGAACTTGACCTTCAAACACTAGAATTCCTCTTCAAAAACAAACTTGAAACTCAATATCGACAGTATTGAAGTTTAGCCTTCAATAGGGCTAAAACTTGCCTTCCACAAGGCTAAAATTCGGTCTCTATAAAACCTCTACAACTTGTCTTCTAACCACGACCAAAAAACTTCCTAAAGAGTGCCAAAAACCCTTCCAAAAATGTGTCAAAAAAAACTTTTCCCACAGAAAAGATTTCCAACTTTTCTTAACTTCACTTAGTTCATAAGGTATGAACCTCAAAACTTCTCCTTTACTTGATTAGACATACCCGAATTGGCTTGAGCGACTAATTCTGTGGTTCCTCCACATAATGCCTATATATAGTGTGATTAACCCCAAAATTAGGGTCGACTTGCCCATTTGTTGGGTTGACTTGTGCACCTAACTTGGAAGACTGTATAATTAATATTCAAAAAATCATTCTACTCAACTGTGATGAGTTAGAGGGAGTTGTCTATATCGTTGGAAAGGTATCAAAATAAGCTTTCCAACCATATATATTATGCTCCCATTTGGACTAGGTAATTGGAGTAAAAATGAATTTAAAGATTATGTATCTAAATGGGGCGTCGAAAATCCAAAAAAAAAATTTCCAAAAGGCACGCCATATATCGTTGGAAAGGTATTGAAATATGGTATTTAACTATATAATTTTTTCTTTCATTTGGACAACCTTTTACATCAATAACAACCATTTTCAACAATCCCCCCTTTTTTATTGATGGAAATACTTTGACATTTGCTTCTTCCCACAATTACTCTCCCTATATACATTATCTATGTACTTCTTGCTAGTTTTTATCCCTGTCTGCGTTCTCTTATTCTTTGATATCAATAGAAAATGGTGCTCCCTTCATTTTCATTTTTCAATACTTCCTGATAGATGTTCTTCTTTTTTCTATCACTGAGAATCCCCCCCCCCCCCGAGTTTGTGCTTCAATATCTATCTTCATATTGAGGAATTTAAATCAATATCAAATATGGACATCTTGATCCATGGCTCATAACATCATATGTATATAACTCATGTCTGATACAAATGTGCTCCATCTAGTTGATTGTTATATGTATATTCATAGTTTCTTCAAGACTAGAGAGGCTTGACTCCACTGCAGCCAAGTTAGGTGTCTCCATAAAGGCTTGTTGAACATTAGGTTGTTAGATCATGGATTGTTGTACTATATTTAAACCTTCTTCCTCATTGATGAAACACTCCTTATAGGTCTTTGAAGCCTCATTCTCATGGAATTCATGTTCACCATGATTTGTAACCAATAAAATTTCACCCTCAACGAGAAATTCTTAATGCACAATTCTATCATGTCTTCCCTATAACTCATCCTCATTTCCATTTGGCTCAACTGGTTCTTCAAAAATCATGAATCAAAGGTTCTTCTTTATACAAATCCTCATACTCTTCCTCTTTATTCCAAGCAATAAAAACTCTAACCAGGTACAATCAAATCTTGTAAAGAATGGAAAGAATTTGCAAATGTAGTGAGTACTTGAAAATTGTTGGCATCAAGAGCATGATCATGGGAGTTAGAATCCATGGGCCAGTTCACAAAGAGCCATAAATAAGGTCTAGGATGGAATGAACTTTTTTTTTGTTTTTTACATTCCTTTGAATGAAATGCATAGTTATTGTAAGCAACTTGTTTAGAAGATTAAATTTACTCACAAAACCACAAGTTTCAAATACATATAAATTGATCTAAAGGAAAGGCCTTGTGTGATTTGTTGGGATGGGAGTGGAAGAGAAATTGACAATGAGATTTAATTGACTAAACAATTTTAGATAGACAGTTCTGTCAAGACATGGAAGAAACGGTCAAAAATATAATCTCCCTTTAACATCCCAAGTTGTTGTAATTGTGATATGTAAACATCATATGTTTTATTATTCACTCCAGGAGGAACATAAATACGATCCAAGCCTTCAAAAAGACTTCAAACCTATTTATGGAAACCAACTAGATAAGTTGATCCACCATCTCAATTAATTAGTTTTTTGTCATCCTTGTTTGCCCCAAATTGACTAGGAATAACCTTCTTATCTCTAGATTGTATAGCCTTCTCCCATTTCCCAACTAAAGATGCATTTTGACCAGCTGAATTTTATGAAACGTTTCTTACATCTTCAAATAATTGTTGCAAAGACTCAATATAGTTTGACCTTTGTGCCACCTTTTCCTGAGCTCTAATAAGATTGTAGGTCTCATATGCACTAACCCCAGGTTTTTGAATAACACACTTTTAAACAAGAAAGATGTTGGAATTATGACTATACTGAGAGGGGAGGTCAATCAATATAATGACCAATTTAAGCCATCTCATAATGCATCATAATTAAAAAAACAACAATGCATCAATAAAACAATCATCACAACACATGAGAAAACTATATATACGTGGAAACCCTTGCAAGAGAAAACCACATATATGCTATCTTTTTCTCCAATCTTTGATTACAATAATTTGATTGCACCAACCAAAAAGAGACACCAATCCCCTGAAATATGCAAGCACCAACTTGCTTTAGGCTACAACCTAATTGAGGCACCAACCTAAGAAATATGCAAGCACTAACTTGTTGTAGGCTTCAACTTGATTGAGGCACAAATCTATGAGATTTGCAAGCACTTGCTCACTATAGGCATCAACCTGATGGAGACATCCACTTCTTCAATCAATTTGTAGGCACCAACTTTTTGGAGGCAACAACCTCCAAAATCATGAAGGACGTCCCTTTCGTAACATTTTCACATTAGGTCCACAATCTTTAACTTAATCTACAAATCACACTTTCACCCCTTTTAATTTCCTTCTTATCTTTGCAATTTCCTATTTTCTCAACAACACATTAATTTGGTTATCCAAATTAGTAGCATACTTTATTATCAAACTCCATATGAGCAACTGACTTCATACTCAACACTTTATATTTGTTACTCAGACTTCAGACTATGTAAGCTTCATGGACAACAAACTTCATTTCTCAAAATCATGGAAAATAGGCATCATCAATCTTTAGGTTATCATTATATTACAGACAAGTGGGCTATTCATCTTCTTCTCCTTTCATTTCAATATGCCTAGTCACAAAATTAAAGCTACAACCCTATCACAATATTAAGGCTTCGACCCTTGTACAAGAGATAATAAAAAGCTAGCTTGGTCCTTCAAACAACAAAAAAACTCGGCTCTAAATCACGAAAATTTTAAAATAAGTAAAAAATAAACAATTATAACTCAACCCTATGTAGTGGATAACCAATTTGATCTGAAGGAGAATGTAGCTCAATTGTATGTAATAATAAAGATACATTTTGTGTAACATACTCCTTAGCTAAGATCAGTGAGACATTCCTACATGTTGATATTTTGGGGTAGCATCGAGTGTGCTCTAGATCTGAAACTTTGTGGAGGGGCTAAGACACACGAGATCTCCAAAACCCATAAAGCGTTTGGAGAAATTTCATCTGGTGTTGAAGTTATTCTAATAATTATTATTTTTTAATGAGGACCCTAAGTCTAACTTAGGGAATTAGAAAAATTAAAGTGAATTAATTAAACACATGTGATGAAATGTTCTAAGTGACGTGGATCAAGCATTCTTTTAATCTAAGTCGTCGATAAGAGATTATATCATGACCGTTGGTTTTCCAATGAGAAAAGTATAAGAGAAAGGCTTGGGGTCAGTTGGAGAACACACACACACACACTGGCAGAGCACTGAAGCTAAGTCGAATTTCTGGGGCGGGGTTTGCTAAGAAATTCTAAGCAAGTTTGCAGTGCAGTGAGGGGAAAATATTGGTAAGGGATGATCGTATCCAAAGTCGAGAATATAACAACAGAGGGGCAGTGAGTACCAGTCAGCGCAGCGCCAACTAGGAGGATGCAGTCCAGCCAGCACCATGTAGAGTATTGCACAGAGGCTGCGTAAGCCCAGCTAGGGTGATGTAGACCCAACCAGTGCAGCGCAGGGGTAGCGCAACACTAGTCGGGGTGATGTAGGCCCATCCAGGTCAGCGCAGAAGCAATGCAACACTAGTCAAGGTGACACACTGGGGACGCTGGCCAGTGAGGGCTGACGCAGGGGCTGCAGAGGCAATGTTGAGGGTTCCAGTGGGCCAGAAAGGGTTCGTGATTTATAAATACCATTTGAGGGTGTGATACAACCATATTTTATGTCTCTGAGTGAAAAGTACGACCTGTCGTGCAATTTCTCTGTAGGGCCAACCATTTATGGTGCCCAGAATGTTGTATTTAGATTCTGCATAATAATAAAAATCCTCCAGAGTTGCTGCACCGGTTTTCCCGCATTGGGTTTTTCCAGGGACATTTGTCCGAAAAATTCGTGTGTAATCTTGTCACATGTGTGTATTGTTCAGTAAATGATTTGTAGATGTGTAGGCTGCAGTTAGTGTCTACTTTAATGTTTTTATGAATAATTCAGTAAAATAACTTGTTAAGTTAATTAAACAAGTAGGCGAAGTATATCTAGATACTGCAGTATGGTTTCTGTTTTGAAACTTTCACATGGTATCAAAGAATTTCAAATCAAGTTGATCCACCAACAGAGCAGCTGAAGAGTATTGCTACAGTGAGGGCACCTGAAGCAACAGATCCAGAAAAAGGGCAGCGCAACACCAGGAGGGACGCAGCCCAACCAGGCTGATGCAGAGGTGTTAGGTCTCGATATTACTAGTATAGTCCCTTATTGTTATTAGTGTAACCCCCTTGTTGTTATTATTGTACCCTTGTAACCCCCATTTTGTTATTATTGTGCCCTTAAATTATTATTGTTAGGTCGGCTAGGACTACATTGTGGCCCACTAGGATTACATTATGGCCACATGGACTCCTATATATAGAAAAGAGGTTTTGTAAATTGTATCATCCAAGAATTTTTCATTTATGTAATGTATTGGAGGTTTCCCCCTCGAAGTGGCTTATTTCTAAGGCGTTGATATCTCTTTTCTTCTATTTTTGGAGCTAGTTACACAACATTTGGTATTAGAGCTTTGGATTCTAGGGTTTCGCTGCTCCAAACAGGTCATCGTGACATTTTCGCTATAAATTTTTTTTCTACGAAGTTTCAGACGCTAAAATTGTTAGGGTGCGAAGCTGAAATCCTGAGGAAGATCTTCTAAAAATTTTGGATCTTAGTTCGCAATATTTTCGGAGATATGATCTGTGGAAGTTAGGTCTTTTTTCAAGCTCCTAAACAGGTCATCGTGGAATTTGCGCTATAAATTTTTTTCTACGAAGGTTCAGAATCTGAAATGTTTAGGGTACGAAGCCGAAATCCTGAGGAAACTCGTTAAAATATTTCAGAGCTTGGTTCGCAATATTTTCGGAGATATGATCTGTGGAAGGTAGTGCTTTTTCAGGCTCCCGAATTTCATCTCAAAGAGGTGATCATGGGAAAAGATTCATAACCCTCTCTTTGAGCATCGGATTGGAGTGTCGTAAAAAGTGGTCGCAAGTAAACAGACTGAAGTTTCTTGGCTATCAATTTCACAGGTGAAGGATGAAACAGTGGCACGTGGCAAGTCGTACACGTTTGATCTTATGAACCAGTCCATAATTAGGTCATTGTGGGAGATTGGGCACAACTTTGTCTTGGAGAATCCAAATCAAGTCAAACCTATGGCATTCGAAAGATAATTCAAAGGGCTACGTTGGTAACAAAATTCAAATATTGAAGTGCTACAATCACAGAGATAATCCAATTTCAATATCGAGCTCCTCAAAAGCAAGAAAAAGGTGTGTATTTTTTTCCGAATTGCATAAGTCTTGTTTGAAGAATCAATTTGAATTGATTCCAAGGGCATATTGTAGAATAGATATCAGTATTGGGTTTTAAAATATGCCTCGTAAAAATAATTCAACACCCATTAAGCCTTCAGAAGGCTCTACTATGACTCATGAAGATGAAGAATCGCAACATGATCTATCAAAATTACAAGAGTAAGTGCAACAAATTTCACTCTCGCAAAGAGCAACAAAAAATGAAATGGAAGTTTTGAAGAAAGGCGTGGAAGCGAAGATGGACGGTTTGAAGAAAGGCGTGGAAGCTAAGATGGATGACATGAAAGACAACATGGAAAACATGAAGAATGATCTAAAAGCAGACATCGAAGTTTTGACAAAGTTGATACAAGAAATGTTTCCTAATGGTGAAAATATAGTAGAAGAGCCTCATGATGAGAACAAAATAAATGTTAATCGTGATTTCATAAACTCTAATGTTGGCGGGAAGAACCACCATATTCCAAAAATGGATATGAGGAAGTTTGATGGAAAGGATCCTGTAACATGGATACTACAGATGGAGCAATATTTTGATCTCCATAACGTGCAAAATACACAAAAGGTACGCATTGCAACTTTACATTTAGAACAAAATACATTTGTATGGTATCGATGGCTTTGCTCCCGTAAAAAAATTGTCACTTGGTCAATTTTTACGAGGAAATGATAGCACATTATGAGGATACAAAGAGCAACACCTTCTTTAGCCAATTGATAAATCTCAAACAAAAGGGTTTAGTGGGGCAGCACATTGAGGACTTCCAAAAATTGAATATAAGGGTAACTGATATTCTAGAGGAACACAAGATCGATCTCTTCATAGGCACTTTAAAGGATAACATCCAACATGAAGTTCGCGTTTTGGAACCGGATTCATTGGAGAAGGCATTCAGGTTGGCAAGAAAAGTTGAACGTAAAATAATGGCGACAAGGAAGCCTACCACTCAATTCTATAAAGAAGGAAGTGTTGCTACGCCTAGATTTCCACAACCTACAAGGTTGACACCACAACAATTGGAAGAAAAAAGAGCAAAAAGGGCTTTGCTACAGTTGTGATAGCAAATACACTAAAGGTCATAAGTGTGCTGAGAAGAAATTATTTTACATAGATTGTGAAGAAGAAGAAGAAAATGAACAAGAAGAGGATATACACCAGGAACCACCCCTATAAGAGGAAGAAATGAATCCGACCATATCGTGTAATGCACTGGCAGGAATTACCACTCCTCAAACTCTCAAGATAGAAGGACATATAAAGAAGAAAAGGGTAACAGTGTTGATTGATTCAGGTAGCACCCATAATTTTATTCATTATAAGGTAGCCAAGGAATTAAATTGTTTCCTATACCCAGCACCAGAATGTCAAGTGATGGTTGCAAATGGAGGAACTATAAATTGCTCGGGAAAATGCCATAATATCAAGCTAACCATGGGGGAATATGTATTGACTAGTCCAATGCTTTCCATTCCTATGGGAGGTGCTGATGTTGTACTATGAGTACAATGGTTACAATCTTTGGGGACGGTAGCTTTTAATTTTCAAGAACTTTTCTTGAATTTTTTTTCACAAGGAAAGGAAGTCGAATTATGGGGTATTGCAGGGAAGCAGGGAAAGATAATAAGCTCTAATGTCATGACAAAGCTTCTAAAGAAAGAACAACGAGGTGTAATTGCACAATTATGCTCACTAGAAGTTCCAACATCAAAATCATCTATTTTTGCAAATCTCCAACAAGTCTTGGACAATCATTTCAAGGTGTTTGAAACTCCCAAAGGACTCCCACCTATTCGTGATGATGATCATGCTTTTCATTTGATTCTAGGAAGTGTTCCTCCAAACATCAGGCCTTATAGATATCCTTACGTCCAAAAAAGAGAAATTGAACGTATGATTGCAGAAATGTTAGAGGCGGGTATAATTCAACCTAGTCAAAGTTCTTTCTCTGCTCCTGTAGTATTGGTACACAAGAAGGATGGATCATGGAAAATGTGTCCGGATTATAGGGAGCTCAATAAGCTCACCATTAAAGATAAATTTCCCATTCCTGTGATTGATGAATTATTGGATGAATTACATGGAGAATTTTATTTTACCAAGTTGGATCTTCATTCAGGATATCATCAAATTAGAATGAAGACTGAAGATATTCCAAAAACAACATTTCAAACTCATGAGGGTCATTATGAATTTTTGGTCATGCCTTTTGGCCTTACCAATGCACCTTCTACATTTCAAGGGTTTATGAATTCCATTTTCAAACCCATCCTTGGAAAATTTGTGCCAGTATTTTTTGATGATATACTAATCTATAGCAGGTTTTGGAAGGATCATGTTGAACATGTTGACAGGGTGCTCAAACTATTGCAGGAGAAACAATTATATGCAAAAACATCCAAATGTTTCTTTGGAGTATAAGAGGTGGAATATCTAGGTCATATTGTATCTCACGAGGGTGTTAAAGTAGACCCTAACAAAATTAAAGCCATTAAGGAATGGAAAGTCCCCACAACCATAAAGAAGTTGCGAGGATTTCTCGGGTTAACAGGGTATTATCGCAAGTTTGTTAAGAATTATGGGAGAATAGCAGCACCTCTAACAACATTATTGAAGAAAGATGCATTTTCATGGACTCCTGAAGTAACTAAGGCCTTTGAACATCTTAAAGAGGCAATGTGCCTAGCACCGGTCTTAGCTACGCCAGACTTCACAAAAACCTTTATTGTGGAATGTGATGCCTCATAAAATGGAATTGGTGTTGTTTTAATGCAGGAAGGAAGACCCATTGCTTTTGAAAGTCGTCCAATCAAAGGAAAGTATTTACAGAAACCTATTTATGAGAAGGAAATGTTAGCAATACCGCATGCACTAAAGAAATGGCGAACTTACCTAATGGGAAGACACTTCAAGGTAAAAACTGATCATGATAGTCTTAAACACTTTTTGGAACAAAGACTATCTTCAGAAGAGCAGCAAAAATGGGTCACAAAGATGTTGGGATATGACTTTGAAATAATCTACAAAAAAGGAAAGCTTAATGTTGTGGCAGATGCACTCTCAAGAAAGAATGAAGAGGTGGAAGCATTGCTTTGTGCCATTTCTATTATCCAACCGGATTGGATAACCGAAGCAAGAGATGAATGGAAGAATGACAAAGATGTATGGACACTCATTCAAAAGTTGCAGCAAGATCCTAGTACATCTGATACATTTAGTTGGAAAAATGATTCCTTATGGTACAAAGATCGCTTATATCTTTGTAAGAATTCCCAACTAAAACAAAAGATTCTTTCGGAATTGCACACTTCTCCTTTAGGAGGACACTCAGGATTTTTAAAAACTTACCACAGGGTGAAGAAAGAATTTTTTTGGGATGGCCTTAAATCTGATATTCAAAAGTTTGTGGCGGAATGTTTGGTTTTCCAGCAGAATAAAGTTTAGACAATTAAGACCTTGGGACTTCTACAACCTTTATCCATTCCAAGTCAACGTTGAGAGGAGATTTCAATGGATTTTATCACAGGTTTACCTAAGTCCGAAGGAAAGGGTGTCATCATGGTGGTAGTTGATAGACTTACCAAGTATGCACACTTTTGTGCATTATCTCATCCATTTAAAGAAAGTACAGTTGCTACTACATTTATGGACAGAATTAAAAAGCTACATGGAAGCCCAAGGGTTATAGTGAGCGACAGAGATCCCATTTTTACTGGAAATTTTTGGACGGAGTTATTTTCTTGTTTGGGTACTCAATTAGCTCATAGCTTATCTTATCATCCTCAATCTGATGGTCAAACTGAGATAGTAAATAAATGTTTGGAAGGATATCTTCGTTGTTTTGTATCTGATAAACAAACACAATGGGTCAAGTGGTTACCTCTCACTGAATGGTGGTATAACACTTCCTTCCATACTGCAGCAAAAATGACCCCATTTATGGCACTTTGTGGATATCATCCACCATCCATCACATCATCTTTAAGGGAAAATTTGAAGGTTCAAGAAGTGGAAGATCATATCAAGCATCAGCAAGAAGTTCTCCAACTCTTAAAGGATAACCTGAATTTGGCAAAAAATCGAATGAAACAACAGGTAGATCAACATCGCAGCGAGAGAAGTTTTGATGTAGGAGATTGGGTATTTCTACGGCTACAACCATACAAACAAATGTCCCTCAAGCAAGCTAAGAAGGATAATAAATTATCGCCAAAGTACTATGGTCCTTACAAGGTGTTGCAAAAGATTGGTACTATGGCATACAAATTGGAGCTTCCTGCTTCTTCGCGAGTACATCCAGTTTTCCATGTTTCATGCTTGAAGAAGGTTATAGGTGAAAATCTTCCAGTTCAAACAATATTGCCAGAACTTGATGAGGAAGGAAAAATCATATTGGAACCTGAAGCGGTCACGGAAACAAGAACTCGATAGCTACGGAATCGATCAATTTCAGAGTATCTCGTCAAGTGGACGAACTTACCCACTGAAGATTCTACATGGGAGGATGAGAAGTTTATACAGAAGCACCCAGAGCTACTCAAGCATTGAGGACAACACTTTTTGGAAGGAGAGGGGCATGTTAGGTCCCTATATTACTAGTATAGTCCCTTATTGTTATTAGTGTAACCCCTTTATTGTTATTATTGTACCCTTGTAACCCCTATTTTGTTATTATTGTGCCCTTAAATTATTATTGTTAGGTCGGCTAGGATTACATTGTGGCCCACTAGGATTACATTATGGCCACATGGACTCCTAGATATAGAAAGGAGGTTTTGTAAATTGTATCATCCAAGAATTGTTCATTTATGTAATGTATTGGAGGTTTCCACCTCGAAGTGGCTTATTTCTAAGGCATTGATATCTCTTTTCTTCTATTTTTGGAGCTGGTTACACAACAAGAGGCCACACAGAGGCTGACACAGAGCCATCTAAGTGACGTAGAGGTAGTGCAAAGCCTTCTAGAGTGACGTAGGACTAGCCTGCGCTGTGCTGTCATTGCACAGAGGCTGCACTGAGCCAATCTTCTCACGTAGGCTAGCCAGAGGGATGAAGTCCATGTGGAGGTTGATGTGCAGATTTTCCGAAGTCTAGAAGTAGAGCTTATGATCTTCAGAAGTTGCTAGTGTGGCACAGGATCTGTCGGTGCAGAACAGTGCCTAACAAAGGTGACAAGAGCGGGAGGAGAACTATCACTCAGCGGATCTGCACCAAACAGATCTAAGATTCAATTAGAAGGGTGATCATAGAGGAATGATTCAGTTATTTTTGGTAGAGAATTTCCAGGAGGAAAATAAGTTTCCAGAGGGAGAAACTACTCTAGAGGGTTTCTATCACCAAGAAACCTAGATCTAGTTCTCTGTTGAGTGTTGCAACAGGAAGAGCGAGAGGAGTATCTATTATGACAAATTTGAGCAGAGATGGCTTCTCATGGACTGAGAGATTAGGATAGGTTGGACGGTATGTCCAACTTCGTTATCTAGAGATCCAGGATCATGACAGTATTGGATGAGTACGGCATCAAGTACCATGCTGAAAATGTCCTAAATATGCCTACCGATGTAGATCCCTTGAAGAAATTCAAAGGCAATTAGGCGCAGGTTAAGCGCTTGATCATGGATGGAGTCAAAGATCACGTGTTTCCACATATTGCTGGGAAGAACACGACAAAATAAATGTGGATAACTTTGGACACGATATATCAAAGAGGCTCCGTCCAAAGGAAGATGCTTCTAGAGAATCAGATGTGGTTGTTCCAGATGCAAAAGCGTGAGGGAATTGATCCCTTCCTCTTTAGAATTTATACTATCCGGGACCAACAGATTTCCATGGGTACGACTCCGGATGAAGGGCTCTTGGTGAGGACTGCCCTGAATGCATTCACCGAGGAATGGGAAACGTTTTTCCAAAGCGTCTTGGGCAGGGTAGCGTTAGCATCCTAGGTGGACATGTGGGCAATCCTCTGCCAAGATGAAATCAGGAAATTTACCAAGAGGCAAAGCAACAACAACAATACAGTCAAAGTAAAGAAAGAGGAGGAGGAGGACGCGGCTGTTGGACGGATAAATCGTTCTTGCGGACAAGACCGATCTCCCTAGTACTAAAAGTATCTAGCAACAAACAGCCAAATAGACTAATCTTTCTCTAAGCATACATGATATATGAAAAGCTCTATATAGGTGTTAAAAGACCTACCTTATGTCCAGTGCTTGTTTGAAGTTGTTGTTGTCCTTCGCGCGCTTGAAGGAGTTTTGTTTGTAAACCTGCAGTCACAAACAAGCAAAGTATTACATAGCACCTGTATAGACATCATCATAAACCATGCTTATCATAGTGATCAAGGAATCTGTGAAATAAACCATTAACAAACAGCTTATTGAGAAAAATGAGTATATTTGTATTAATTTCAAAAGAAGGAAAACCTTACAACCTGAGCCTTGATGTTGCACAAGCCTTTCCGGGGTCCGAAGCAGGAGTCTCCTCTACTTTGACAAGCTCTACACTCTTTCAACCAAGACAAATAGAGGTATGTGATCTTTCCTCACAAAATTCTTGTTTAACTGAGTCTGAATCTCAACAGCACTTATCTTCAAATATTCTAAAGCTCCCCCTCTCTTTGAGGCTACCCAATGCCTCTTTTTATAATGGAAAAGACGAGGTTTTTCTGTTCCAAATATGAAGGGATAGAATCCTCCTTCAAAGGGATAAGCTCCTCACATCAAGGGGTTAGCTCCATAAGGTAAGGGATACATGTACCTTGTCAAAGCGTACTTATTCCTGAAAATTCTCATCTAGAATCTTCTAGAATTAATCTCAAATCAACTTTTTAACTTTACTTTCTTGCCTTTTTTAGTTTTACAGGAGTCCGCACCTATAACACATAGAAAGTGCGGTGTTGGTCCGTAGGATAGCTGAACATTAGGTGCAGGCCCGCAGGAAATGTATAGAGAAAGTTCGATACCAAAGTTTAGGAGATTTCTAGGAAATTTTCTCTGATTTTCAAGGCTTGATATTTAGACTTGCAAAAGGAGGAAATATGAGTTATAATGAGCTCATACCCATAGTAGAATGTCAGGATGACAATTTTTAGTGTAACAGATTGCCCCCTAAAGTGAAAAGTCTGGAATAGATGAAACTAAAGTCTGTCATAAATGAAGAGTGTAGTACTTTATCATTTCAAGGATCATCCTGTGGACACCCCAGTCGGAACCTGTAAAAACATTCAATGCAAAATGTATATATGTAATTATATCATCACTGAGGTAGGCATTCCCATACTTAGATCAAAACTAACTAGAACTAACTTAAATCGTTTTGATACAGGAATGATTTTGAATACATCATAGCATAGACATGTGTAGACACAGTATGGACGCAGCCATCTGTTTATAAATAGTCTACTGTATGAATGATAACAAAATTCCTCGCAGTCTGGATGGTAGAAACTAGATCCAGGGTCTTGATTTTCGCTTCTCGAACTGGTACGATTCTATCCATGTGAATAAATGTGTTGAAGTCGAACATGGTAGAAACCACTTGATTACCAGTCAATGATGTAAACTGTTAACAAGTGTGAGAGAAACCACCAGTAATGTCAATGGTTCTCAAAGTACTCAGTACAATCCATGAAATGTGAATGAATGAGCTGAAGTCGAACATGTCACGGAATCATTCGATCGAAGGTCAATGATGCAACTTGTCGTCGAAGGCGAGAAACCTGCCATTGAGGCATGCAGATTTCAAGGTACTGACGATTTCTGGATCAACTTCCTAGATAATGAGCTGTCGTCGATAGAAAGTGATCTGTCGTAGGCAAGCCCACAACACGAAATCATAGATCAAGTTTTGAAAATATATCGGCAAGGACTGACTCAGGGATGGTCAAAATGGATGACAGATATTTTGCATATGAATGGTTTATTTGAACCGTCCTCTTGAACACATAACGACACTGCAGATGGTTTGGTGACAATTGACCCAAAGCTAATACCCAGAAACCGGCTGAAGACTTTCAATATGGTTTGATTAACTGTTAGGCAAAGGATTTCCCAACCCAGGTGAATGAAAGTGTCGTGTTCAAGAGTGGTTGACTGGATTTTCGAAAAATCAAAATACAACAAACACACCCATTTTCCTCTTTTTTCCCCCACCATTTCTGGCAAGTACCTCTTTATTTTTGACAAGCTTGAGGAGGATAACATTTGCTTGTTTATAAGCTCATCCTTCAGATGAGTCCAACTTATTTTAAGATTCGAACCCTAAGAAGGAGTGGTCCATTCCTATTTTTTAAAATTGAACAGGTCCTTTACTGTTAAATTTTAACGAGTCCAATATAGGAGAAACTCGGTGTTTTTCAATTTTAGGGAGTCAGAAGAAAAACTTAAGAAAACTCCATGGGTGTACTTTTTCGTAAATTTAGTCTCTCGAGCCCGAAAAAGGATAAAATAATGCGGGAGAGAACTCTATTGATCGTAATTAGTCAACGTATACCTTTTTCGTAAATAGTTCATTTCAGTCCGTAAAAGGGGTAAACTTATACTGAAGGGACGATCATTCATTTACTTTAACGAGTTCGAATAATCAAGTACTCGACAATCTTTTCATATTTAGAGAGTCTGAAAAGGGCTTAAAAGAGGACTCCAATGTTTCGTTTTTTCGTAAATTTTTGAAAGAGTCCGAAAAAGTGATAAAAGTATGCTCTTTGTTGAAAAATGATCAGTTTTCCTGAAAAATCCAATTTCTGCACAAAAAATTGAAACATTACACATACCTGTTTAAGATAAGTAAAAATTCTTTCAAAAATACCCTTTTTAAAGTGAAAAATAAACAAATTAAAAATTCATCTATTCGAAAAAACTTATAAAAAAGACTTTTTCAATTTCATTTTTACTGTTTAGTTTCAGAGTGAAGAGTAAAAAGCTTTTGGGTAAGAAATTTCCTGTAAAGATTCTGGAAAATCCGTCTGGCGAAATCGAGAACCGTCAGTCCCAGGTAATCCACGACCTCCTAATCTTGTATTTCATCCGTTTACAATTCAGTTTTAGGCTTTAGATTTTATTTTTAGGGAAAAATATGGTTTAAAAATTCGCCCGCGGGGGTCCGCAGGTGAGACACATGGGACCTGCGGACCCCGAATTTTTTCTATATGGAAAAAATTCGTGGGTCTGCACTCATCGCACAGAGCGCATGCGTTTCTATGCACTGTGTATAAAGGATAAGTGCGGTCCCCGCACGTTTAAATTTAAAGCTCAAATTTCTCTTTTGCCGCCCAAAAATTTCCAAATTAGATTGTTCTAACTTGTGTTTTTATGCATTGTAGGAGTAACAAGATGTTGATTTGGAGAGAACGCGAACATGAGGACGTGGATGACGCCGCAATGCTCCATTTTCCCACAATGCAAGCATTAAAAGCATGCGGTATATATACATTATGGGCCATCCAAGGCATGAGGGCACAGGTAGACCTCCTGATATGGCTGGTAAACAGGTGGAACGTGCAGGACCAGTGTTTCATTATTGGTGGCCACCGGCTCGAAATTGAGCTGGAGGATATTTATTTTCTGACTGGTTTGTCCAAAAGGGGCGAACAAGTTTCTCTGTTTGGGACTAGGCCAGGTGGCCAGTCTGTCGCTAGTCTTCAACTAGAATTATGTAATGATCAGGCAAACCCTAGGGACAAACGAATTGACATTAAAAACATCATCTGTCCTGAGCTGAAATTTATTGCATTTACTGTTACCAGACTGTGTGGGAGTGCTGCGCTGCATGTGGCTACCGGTTCCCAAATGCGTATTGCTGTGGACTGTTTTCGCGGCACCATCTTCAACTGGTGCGAAGCTGTGTTGGCCAATATAAAAATCCAATTGACTAGAGCAAAGAATGGTAAACTAAACAACTTTGGATATGGATCCATTGTCGTTACCTTTGCTCTAGAGAGGATCCCCATGCTAGCTCCGCAGAGTATTTATGTTGATGCCAGTCGAGTTCGAGAACCTAGGATGACTCGTTGGGTCGCACTGATGGCCCGTCACAGTATTGGGGGCTCTGAAATTGTTCGATTTCCTCCTTCATATTTTCGTTGGCTGGATCGCCAAATTTTTACCATAGAGGACTTTCCATATGCCGAGATAGATTTCCGCGGCGATCGAGAGATGACTCTTCCAGCCGGGGAACAGTGGGATGAATAAGGTAAAATCATTTTCAACAATTTCTAAGTTCTAATTTTTTTTATTTTTTTGATCGTCTTTGAAGTTAATAACAAAAAGTTTTGAATGCAGATGTGGGCCCACGACAACCATCCCATCTCCAACCTTATGACAGAAGACAGCCAGCTGCAGTTGCACCAGCCCCAGCCCCAGCAGGCCAATCAGCGGAAATCTTGTCTGACTTAGAGCATCACCTAGAGTGCCTGACTCTAGATATTCCAGAGACGGACATAGATGAGATTCCACTCAGATTACAGAGATACGTGATTGGTGTTCCAGGACCTTTTAGGAGGTTCCTATGTAGGGTGGCCCGAGCAATGGTCTCTTATCGTGATCACCATCAGTGATGGGATGATCGTGTTGTAGACTCATATTTTGACTTTTTGTGTTATCATTTTACCAATCATAAGGTGTTTCCAACCTATGATCGAAGACGATGTATATTTTTTGAAAACACTCCTATATTATGATATATCACTATTTACCGGCTATCTGTGTGCATGTTATGGATGTTGTTTGATTTACTGTTTTGATTATTGCAAATGTTGATTTATCATACTAGAAGCAACTGCATCTGCTAATGTATTTAAATGTTTTGGAATATGTTGATATTCAATATAATAAAATTCACGTTCCAAGAGACGAACTCTTAAAAATAACCGTAATAACATTGGATTCTTAATGGTATAGACCCTGTTAAGCTGTAATACAACAAGTTCAGAATCCAACCTAACAATCAAACTCCGAATTCCAAATGATATGGATTCAGACAATAACTCAATCGCTGCACTATACTCGGCAATGTTATTCGTTGTTTGACCAAGGCTTACCCCATGCATGGATATTAACTCGTCAGAGGGTGAATAAATAACCCAAGCTGCGGAAGAAATGTTCCGTGTACTACGACAATCACCATCAGCAAAACCAATGTAGGTTTGAAGAGACGTCGACATCTGCAATATCAGGAGTAAAACTCAGATAAGCAGGAAAAGTGATAAAAACACACTTGTAAACTAGGCACACTTTTCTAAACTAAGACACACCAGCAGTAAAGAAATCTAATTCTAATAAAAAATCTCCACACCAAGTTTTAAGCATAATATCGCTTTAGATAAAGCCCATTTCTGGGTTTATCAAAAGGGATACCGTCAAAATCTATCAACTCATAGGCCCCTTTTGCTAACTTTCGTTTGACAATGAAAGGACCATGCCACATAGGCACGAATTTCCCAGCTCCTAGTTTATCGTTGGCTTGATCATAAAGTAAGACTAGGTCTCCTTTTGAAAAATTTCGAGGGGTCACGCTTCTATCATACTGAGCTTTAATTCGTTTAACATGAGCCTCGTTTACTATTGCAGCATTTCGTCGATTCTCATCTAGTTGAGCCAATTACAAGAAACGTTTCTCCTCTTCAGACGTAGCCAGGAGTAATTCTATGGCTAATTTCAGTGACGGAATTTCGCATTCAATCGGCAACACAGCTTCCAAACCGTAAACGAGTTGAAAGGGAGTGAAACCATTTGATGTTTTTACCGAGGTTCAATATGCCCAAAGTGCTGAAAATAACATGGAATTCCAATTCGTCTTGTGAATACCAATAATGCGTTTGATCATGGTGACTAAAACTTTATTAATGGCTTTAACTAGACCATTGGCTTGTGGATAATATGGAGTGGAACTATCGTGACGCAGGCCAAGTTGATCTGTCAGTTCAGTCATCATGACATTCCGAAAATGACTTCCATGATCTGTAATAATGGCTTGAGGAACACCGAACCTAGCAATTATGTGATTAAATACGAAAGTTGCAGCAGTTTTGCCGTCAGCCGAAAATGTAGGCATCGCCTCGGCCCACTTAGTAAAATAATCTACTGCTAAGATAATATACGCATGCCCCCCGGCCAAGTGAGGGTTACATGTAATAAAATCGATACCCCATTTCGTGAAAGGACCAACAACAATTATAGGGTGAAGTGGAGCGGGTGGCGCGCGCATTTTACGATCAAAAAGTTGACCGCATAAATACAATCTTTGAATAATGATGGCCAGAAATAACCAGCGCGCAATATCTTTTGGGCAGTGGCATACCCAGACATATGACCGCCACATGCTCCAGAATGGCAATCATTTAAAACCTTTTTAGCTTCATCATGAGTAAGACAGTGTCGAAAAACAGAATCCGCTCCACGACGATAAAGTGTATCACCAATAATATTATACTATTGGGATTGGAAACGTATTTTCCGTCGCTGAGATCGTGAGATTTCGGGCCGAAAAGATTGGGTTTGGAGATAAACGATAATATCTCCATACCATGGATCAAGAGTACTGATAAGAAACAAAGATTCGTCCGCAATGGACTCCTCTGCCACTATTTCAATATCAGTAGAGGGGAAATCACACATTAGTTCCGCAAAGACCAAAGATTTCTTTGCCTTGGATTTTTCAAATTCCAAGTCAAATGCCTGTAGGATGACTATCCATTTGGAATACTTGCCCCCTAGCAATTGTTTGGTCAAAATGTACATCATAGGGTTACAGTTAGAAATTACTGTGGTTTTGCGTAACAAAATGTAATGTCTAAATCTTTGGACAACTTGTACAGCTGCCAAGGCCAATTTCTCCACATGTGTATATTTGATCTCAGTCAGATGCAGATTTCGACTAAGATAGTAAATCACATGTTCATTGTGAGATTCATCTTCCTGCACTAATACCATCCCAATAGTGGAATGAGAAGTGGCGAGGTACAAAATATAATCCTGATTGTAGTTGGGAGGATGCAATAACGGTGCATGGGTCAACGCATGTTTAAGTGCATCAAAAGATCGATCAGCGATCTCATCCCAAAAGAATGGAATGTTCTATTTCAACAATCGGGTAAAACCCTTTGTAAGCTTGGCATAGTTACGAATGAATCGACGTAAAAAGTTTGCTTTCCCCTGCAAACTTTGGAGTTGGCGTAAAGTCGAAGGAGGAGGCAATTTAACAATAGCTTCGACCTTCAATGGATCGACGCGAATGCCTGCTTTTGAACCAACAAATCCCAGTAAACGACCCGATTCTACATAGAAAACACATTTGTGTGGATTCATCCTAATTCGATAATGCCGACATCTCATAAAGATGGCTCGTAAATGAGTGAGATGGTCGGCCCTATGCAACGAATGAGCAGGTAAATCATCGAGATAAGGCTGCACAATGTGTTTAATATCATGAAATGCATAAGACATTGCCCGTGAAAAGTTGCTCCAGCGTTCTTTAATCCAAAAGGTAGTTTGCAATAAGCAAATGTCCCCCATGGACAAATAAAAGTTATTTTCGGTTGATCAGTAGGGATTATGTTTATTTGATTGTAGCCCGAAAAGCCATCCATAAAAGAAAACATTTCACTGCCAGGACAATCATCAATTATTTGATCGATATAGGGGGTTGGATAATTGTCTTTGGGACAAGCTCGATTAATATCCCTATAATCGATACATACTCTTATTGTTCCTTGTTTTTTAGTCACAGGAACAATATTCGATACCCAATCCGTTAAGGGGATTGGATAAGTGAATCCTGCACGAAGTAATTTTTCAACTTCTGTTTTGATAGCAACAGCTTTTCTAGGATGAATTTGACGTAAACGTTGACGAACAGGTTTAGCATCCGGGTAAATTTTAATTTCATGTATAACGATTGACGGATCAATTCCTGGCATTTCTTCATAGGACCAGGCAAACACATCACGGAATTCTTGAAATAGGGCTTTATAAGCTTTAATTTCATCAGTACAACAAGCACCTATATGAATGTTTTCAATTATTCCTGGTTTTACTGAAATGTCAATGGGAACCGTTCGAGATATATTTTCCAAATTTAACTCAGAATCAGGATTTTGCAAAGGATTCTGTGGTTCTTTAACATATTCAACAGTAAAAATTGAAGCGAAATCATCTAGCTCAGGTAAAAACGAAGATCGGTGATGTAGATCTTCCCATGGTAAATCATCAACAGACAAAAACTCACAAATTTGCTCATCAGTATGAACAAGTTCAAGAAATGTCGTTGTGGCTGAACTAGATATAGAAAGTGATTCCTCATGGATCCCATTCATTGGATCAATTTCGTTTGAAGAGGGGTTGGAAAGTGACTGTACAGCCTGATATGAAATTTCAAATGGACTCAAAGGCATCATACCATGAATTGAATCTAACTCGGAGTCAGAAGGAATGATCCAAGGATCATCAAACATAATAGTGTCTGATGAAATCATGTGAATATTTGCAATGGAAGGCGATACGTTAGGAGGAGGAAAGGAAAAAGTTCCTAGTAAACCAAAATATTTAATCAATCCTACTCCAACATCCTTATAAGGGATAGCCGTTTTACCAACGTGCTGGATTGTTTCTGTAGAGGCTGGGTCGGAAGAGAAATAAGTTAACTGATCTATTGTAACGATCTTTCCTTGATATTGAAATTTTATGAGTCGAAAGACCGAAGAAACAACAGCAGTCATAGCATAAGACCAACTACGACCTAGGAGAAGGTTGTAATCTAGAGGGGCATCAACCACTTCCACATCTAGATTTACTATTTTACCTTCGACCCCTATGGGTAAATCCTGCAAAATACCAAAAGGTTGAAAACCTCGACCATAAAAAGCCTTAAGAATCGTCGGAGATTGGTTAAGTGTAGGAGAACCAAGTGATTTCCAACACTGAATCGACATAATACACGTTGAAGCTCCCTCATCAATCACAGTCCGAAAGATTGGTCTGTTTTTTACTAACACTGGAATCTAGAAAGCCATTTGGTGAGGTAGACGAGGTGTACTATTTTCTAAATCGAAGATTATAAGATTGGAATCCTGAATATCAACAGCTCCTATAGCAGACAAAAGCAATTTACGCTGTGCTGGGCATGATTGCAGCACTTCCAAAGCCGACATTGCTGAAGGAGAAATAGCTAAGTCTTCAACAATGTTGTAATTCTGAGCAGCTCTCGCATGTGGATTGAAAGCTTATTTATGAAGAACACCTTTAGCAGGCGGTTTGATTATTAAGTCTGGATTTTGTTTCTCGATCTGTAGCGGACCAGAAACAGGAGGAGGTGTAGTTGATGCGTTTGCATTAGAAGATTCTGCTTCTTTACCATCAACAGGATTCTTACTACCGTAATCTTGCGATCGTGTCGCAATCCTTACATGAGACATCATCATAATAGGTTCTTCAAAAGTAGTCGAGGTAGAACCAACCATCTTACTATCTTGAATTGGAAAAGGATCCTTCAAGACAACAGGTTGTTGCGATCCTTTAACGAATTTCGTAACTTCGGCTCGATATGGACATTCTTTCGTGAAATGATTCTCTTCACAAATGAAACAAGGATAGTGAGGTTTACGTTTTTCGTCATTGGATTCGTCTTTATCAGTTTTCTCTTTCGAATTATTTTTGTTTTTATTCTTCCCTTTCTTTTTACCACTGGATTTAGATTTGGTCGTAGATGTCTCTACGACGTGAATATCGGCAGAAACTTCGGGGGAAGATTCTCTTTTCGGGGAATCAGGTAAAGTTATAATAGGAGAAGAATTCTTTGAAGATTTCTTCTTGCTTTTAGAATTGACTGTACCAATCATACCGTCGGTGGCATGAGACCCTGAAGGAGCAGCAGTTATTTGACCTTGTTTTGGAAGGTCTGGGATTTTTTCATGTAAAGTACCTGACTGCGTATAAACGAGGTCAAGGTACTGAGCTTGAGCAATTACTTGCTCTTCAGTAACAACACCAACCTTAGCTACATCTTCAGTAATCTTGGGTAACAATGATTTAACAAACCATTCCGCCAAAATTTGATCCGGAATATAAACTTTCACCAAACGTCTCCTACGTCGCCATTCATGGATATGATCAGAAATATACGTAGACGTGGATTGTTTCAGCGAAGTTAATAATTCTGTGCCATTGTCGTATCTGACTGGCAACTGAAAATGAGTCAAGAAGGCAGTTGCTAACTGACTGAAGTTATGAAACGAGCCTCGTGGTAACTTGATGTACCATTTGGCTGCAAGACCAATAAGAGTTCTTTGGAAAAGACGTAAGCGAATCAAATCATCAATAATTGAATTAGACGCACACCAGAGGTGATAAGTCATGACGTGATTTGATGGATCCTCTCCTGACTTACCTTCGAATTTTGGTATATCACTGGGCAACTTATGTGGCATTGGCGGCCAGTTCTGATAATAAAAAATTGGATCATTCGTAAGGCGCGTCAAATCAGGTAAATCTAAAGTTGCTATAAATGGTAATTGACAGTTAGGATCACGAAAATCTTGAGTAGCCAAAGCAGTTCCAGGAGGTGGATACCCAGGATAGCTGGGAATCGGATTTGCATTAGGAATTGTGTAACCTCCTGGATAACCAGGATTAATCGTACCAAACTGGGGTTGTTGGGGCTGTTTATAAGTATAGCTAGGGTACAGTTGATATTGACAGTTTGGATTTTGTGTATAGGGACCGAATTGCGGCTGTCCCTGGTACGGATGATACGTGAATTGCGGTTGACTTGTGACAACTGTACTTGTACCGGTTTGTCCTACAGGTATCTGAACCGAAGTCTGAACTAAAGGTCCTGACTGAGGTACAGAGACTTGAGGGATTTGCACGGATACAGGGATAGCCGAACTCAGGTTATAGATACTCCAGAAATAGGTGTTGCAGGTTGGACAGTCGTTGTAATGGTTGCAGCAGTTTGAGGCGGAGTCTGAGGTGAACTAGGCCCAGCCTGCTGAACAAAACTAGGTGCAGGAGTTTGAATAGTTGGCTGGACAGGTTGCTGGGTTGGACCAGAAATTAAAGGTTGTCGAGGCTGATAAGGTAACTGCACATTAGGCTGCATAGGCTGTTGATATTGGGATGGATCCCACACCATCATTCCGGGGTATTGTCCCGCAGAAGGTTGAACATAAGGACCATAACCTGGTTGAACGTAGGGTTGATAATTAAGAGGTAAATTTCTGGCTCCTTGAATAGATGGTTGACCAGAAGGTTGTTGGTAACCTTGAATTGGGTATTGACCTTGAGGTTGATAACCCTGAGGTGCATACTGAGGCTGGGGTTGATAAGGACCTTGAGGAGCCTATTGAGTTTGGGGTTGACCTTGAGGTATGTATTGTCCTGAAGTTTTATACCCTTGAGGTATGTACTGTCCTTGGGGTTGTCCCCCAAAATAATACGATTCCACAGTTTGTCCTGGGAAAAAGATACCTTGAGGTTGTGCCCCGGGTGGTAACTAACTACCTTGAGGTTGTGCCTCGGGTGGTAACTGACTACCTTGAGGTTTCCCTCCAAGTGGTAACTGACTACTTGAAGGTTGCCCCCCAGGCAGTAACTGACTACCCTGAGGTTGCCCCGCAGGCGGTAACGGATTTCCTTGAGGTTTCCCCCCAGGCGGTAACTGACTGCCTTGTGGTTGAGGATTGGGAACATTTCCAGACATCATAAAAATTTGCTCTGCATTCGACGTTTCAATTTTAAGACCATTAAGACTAGATGATAACACGTTTTCAATGGGTTGAGGAGCTGCTCCTGAGAAAGTACCAGATAGAGCCTGGTATCCCGAAGGAACAGAAGGACCACCGTGTAAAAATGATTCCGGAGTCTGGGAAAACATGGATGACTCTCCTGCCATAATGGATGGCGGATAGTAACCTCTGGGTGTAGGATGAAATGGAACTCGAGGTGGATGAAAAGCAAGACCCGGGTTTTCTAAAAAAATTGTTAAGGATAGATACCAAGCACTAGTTCGAATAGAGCTGTAGAAAATAGATTCACGCTCCCTAATATTTAAAGATTGAGGGGAGTCGGAAGGAGATATATATTCGTCTGGATTAGTAAGTTCTTCAATAGAAATAAGACCAGCTGGAAGATCGTCAGTGACGATATTTCTTACCCTAGGTGAACCAAGATCGCTAGAAGTTGGTGAAATAAATCCTGAGGATGTTTCCAAAACAGAAAGTTCAGTTTCAGGTTCAGATATTTCAGGTTCATCAACTAGTTCACTGGTAGGAGAAATATAACCAGTAACTTCAGAAACTGAAATCGGCTCTTGAATGTATTATGTTGTAGGTGTTTGATAATCAGGATGAATTACAATAGATGATGTTCCAATTTCTGTTGATCTAATCCTACTGCTACTAGATGATACCAGAGCACATAGCCCTTCAAGGTGACTTGGTGTATATTCAGGGGGTTTCCCTTGTAGTCTCCGGGATTGTCTTGGCAAGTTCGCCACGATTAAAAAATTAATTAACCACATGAAAACAAAGAAAATTTCAATGAAAACACCTAAAGTCTCTAAGAAACAAACAGTTGAATCATACGCTTAAAAAAAATCTAAGAGTTCAAACCACACACAAATAGTAACTTTCCGTACTAAAAACACTAGTTGGTGATGAAATCCAACTTAGTAGAAATTTAATACGAAAAGGGCGGTTGGAACAGTTACCCCGAAAACCTGCTTAATGAAACAGACCGGTGCAAGTTTCTCCACTATACCATCCCGAGTGAAGATAACCCTCTGGAGAGTCCAATTGAGTCTAGCCGACGTCTGCACCAGGTACAGTGGGATCTTCCCTCCACCGTCACCTTAGGAAAGAATACTAAAGATTATGGCCTCTAAGGTTACCAACAAAAACAAATATACCTGGGGGAACAGTCTACGATCCGACACACACGCAAGGGCAGAGTAACAAAGCTCAATCCCCTTGAAGGCTCCTTGAAATAATCCAAGGTATGTCAACACGTGACCCCTAGCTCCTCGACAATGGTCTATCCGAGGTTTACCGTTGTTAATACGTGTATATCTTCTATCGTTCCTAATGAGGAAGGATTGATTACCTCACTGGTTCAGATATGATCTCGTGCTTGAATCCTTTAGGAGGAGCTTCCCAGAGCATAGATGCAACAATTGGAATTTCTTCCTACTGCAAGATTTGTCTACTTGTTTGTTTTTACTATCTTGGAGAGTTAATTACTCCCTACTCCAAGATACTAGCCTAAGCTATGTTGGTGATAAGAGCCCTAGAAAATAAAAAGATTACTAGATGAATTTTAATTAAGTGTTACTTTTGAGAGCTGTTTCTTAAGTCAATGGGTGCGGAAATGAAACTTTGGTGGTGTGAAGACTCGACTTCCAAAAACACTAAAAATGCACCTAAGAATGATAATCAATTCTTTTTCTTTCAATGAACTTCTATCTAAAGAAAGAGTTGGAGAATGCAATCCTTTTAATAACCAATTCTTCCTTTAAACATAAAGAATGATTGAAAGAAAATATTTTTGTCTTTTCCAATAAATGATTGAAGCTCACAACGAAATCCTTTTTCTTTCAAAACTTGTAGCTACAAAAACAATTTTGCTTCAAAAGAGATCTACAAATTTCTAAAAAGCACTCAAAACTACAAAACTAACTTTGAGATCTAAATTTTTTTTGAAACAATCTAAATGAATAAAAGCTTTAAGATTTTTTGAAGAATGTTTTACTTAGTTGTTCAGCGAACTAAGGATCTATTCGTCCAGAATAACAAACAGATCACAAACACTCAATTATGTTTTAAAAATGAAATTCAAAAACCAATAACAAAGTTCTTTTTCGAAGATTTGCAAAGAAACAAGTAGCTCTATTTCTCAATAAAGGATGATTTCACAAGCAGGTCAGATTCAGCAAAAAGACAAGAAAACCGATGTAATCTGAGGTATTTCAAAATGTCAAATGCTTCAAATCGCTACAAAGACCAAGTGAAATGCAATCCAAAATGCAAAGTCTTCTAGAAAATCATCAAAACATCAACACTGTTGGAATTCATTCATAGAAAGTTTTTGACAGAAAGAGTAATCAATCTGGGCAGAAATCAAAAATACTAAATCAAAATAAAGATAAACTAAAAAAGAAATCTAGAGTTTTTCTAAAATTTAAACAGGGTCCGCAGGCTTCCAGAAGTACCAGGTGTAGTACCGCACTGTTTACTAAAAGAAGATGCGAAACTACCCGCACTGTCAAAAGAAGACAGAGTGCGGTCCTAGAAAAAATTAGAGAAAAAACACTAAAGATTTGAAAATTTTCTAAAACAGAGAAAAGCTAAACTACCCAGGCAGATGTTTATGAATCAAAAACTAAGAAAAATGTTTCCTCGAATCAAAATAAAAGAGAACCAAAAACACAACAAGTTCTTCCCCAGTATGGTCGCCAATTTGTTGGACGGATAAATCGTTCTTGCGGACAAGACCGATCTTCCTAGTACTAAAAGTATCTAGCAACAAACAGCCAAATAGACTAATCTTTCTCTAAGCATACATGATATATGAAAAGCTCTATATAGGTGTTAAAAGACCTACCTTATGTCCAGTGCTTGTTTGAAGTTGTTGTTGTCCTTCGCGCGCTTGAAGGAGTTTCGTTTGTAAACCTGCAGTCACAAACAAGCAAAGTATTACATAGCACCTGTATAGACATTATCATAAACCATGCTTATCATAGTGATCAAGGAATCTATGAAATAAACCATTAACAACAGCTTATTGAGAAAAATGAGTATATTTGTATTAATTTCAAAGAAAGAAAACCTTACAACCTGATCCTTGATGTTGGACAGGCCTTCCCGGGGTATGAAGCAGGAGTCTCCTCTACTTTGACAAGCTCTACACTCTTTCAATCAAGACAAATAGAGGTATGTGATCTCTCCTCACAAAAGTCTTGTTTAACTGAGTCTGAATCTCAACAGCACTTATCTTCAAATATTCTAAAGCTCCAACTCCCTTTGAGGCTACCCAATGCCTCCTTTTATAATGGAAAAGAGGAGGTTTTTCTGTTCCAAATATGAAGGGATAGAATCCTCCTTCAAAGGGATAAGCTCCTCACATCAAGGGGTTAGCTCCATAAGGTAAGGGATACATGTACCTTATGAAAGCGTATATTCCTCAAATTTCACAGAATCTTCTTAATTAATCTCAATCAACTTTTAACTTTACTCTTCGCCTTTTTTAATGCATGAGTCCGCACCTATAACACATAGAAAGTGCGGTGTTGGTCCGCAGGATAGCTGAACATTAGGTGCGGGCCCGCAGGCAATGTATAGAGAAAGTGTGATACCAAAGTTTAGGAGATTTCTAGGAACTTTTCTCTGATTTTCAAGGCTTGATATTTAGACTTGCAAAAGGAGGAAATATGAATTATAATGAGCTCATGCCCATAGTAGAATGTCAGGATGACAATTTTTAGTGTAACAGCGGCCCTTGCATCAGAGGGACAGAGGCAACAAGGGAAGAAGAAGAGGTACCTATCTAAGGTCCGGTTCTTTAATTGTGGCAAACTTGGACACTTCGCCAACAATTGTCCTAAGAAGAAGGACAAAGGATCTTTTGAATCCAAGGCAGGAGCAACAAAATGGGACGATGATAGTGACAACGACGTAGCCATGAGTGCTCATGAGCCATAGTAGTGGGGTGATATTGATATGTAGAGAAGCTACAGATGGTAGGCGGGATCCTTGAGGTGCCCAAACTCTTGGATCACATATGAGCTACGGGAGCCTAAAGATAGTAGCAAGAAAAGTGGATCAGTGAGTGCAGAAGATTAGAGTGAAGCAAAGGGCAGAGTTGGTACATTGTAGATGGGAGAAATACAGTGCAGAGGAAACAACAATGTAGGAGCAAGAACACAGAGGCTGATGGGATTTTAGCAACGCAGAGGGGTAGTGCTTATGTAGTGCAAAGCAGCAGTAGCGCAGTGGCTTCAAGGAGACAATGTAGTGCAGCAGCCAAGGGTGCTTCAGTGATGAGTTGCAGCCCAACTGAATTGTCTGTAAAATATTGGGTGGTGGTCCTTGAGTTTCTTTCTTCTCAGAAACTGAGTTGCAGTGCAGCAGTTAGCAGTGGCAATGCTATGGGCAACATGATTCAAAGAATTGATAGGGAGTTGTAGTACGAATGTTGCATTTCCAGTGGAAGTGACATGGGCAGAAGTACATAAAGAAACAATGCAGTGGATGGAGGGCAACAGGCCAAGCATCAGCAGCGTAGAGGCCGATGTCGAGATTAGGAAATAATTTGGTTTGGATGTATTGTTAGAGCACACTCCTTGATAAGGAGTGTTGAGATTTTTGAGTAGCATTGGGTGTGCTCTAGCTCTGAAAATTTGTGGAGTGACTAAGACACACAAGATCTCCAAAACCCAGAAATTGTTTGGAGAAATTTCATCTGGTGTTGAAGTTATTATAATAATTAATTTTTTTAATGAGGACCCTATGTCTAACTTAGGGAATTAGAAAAATTAAAGTGAATTAATTAAACACATGTGATGAAATGTTCTAAGTGACGTGGATCAAGCAATCTTTTAATCTGATCCATCGATTAGGTATTAGATTACGACCATTGGTTTTCCAACGAGAAAATTATAAGAGAAAGGATTGGGGTCAGTTGGAGAACACACACACACTAGCAGAGCACTGAAGCTAAGTCAAATTTCTAGGGCGGGGTTTGATGAGAAATTTGAAGCAAGTTTGCAGTGTAGTGAGGGGAAAAGATTGACAAGGGATGATCTGATCCAAGGCCGAGAATACAGCAGCAGAGGGGCAATGAGTACCTGTCAACGCAGAGCCAACCAAGAGGACGTAGTTCAGCCAACACCACGCAGAGTACTGCGCAGAAGTTGCGTAAGCCCAGCCAAGGTGACGTAGACCCAGCTAGCGCAACACAAACCAAGGTGACGCAGGCCCATCCAGGGCAATGCAGAGGCAGCGTAGCACCAGTCATGGTGATGCAGTGGGGATGCTGGCTAGTGAGGGCTGACGCAGAGGCTGCAGAGGCAGCGCTGAGGGTTCCAGGGGGCCAGAATGGGATCGTGATCTGTAAATCCAGTTTGAGGGTGTGATACAACCATATTTTATGTCTCCGAGTGAAAGGTACAAACTGCCATGTAAATTCTCTGTAGGGCCAACCATTTCTGGTGCCCAAAAAGTTGTATTCAGATTCTTCATAATAATAAAAACCCTCTAGAGATGTTGCACCAATTTTCCTGCATTGGGTTTTTCTGGGGACATTTGTCCAAAAAATTGTGTGTAATCTTGTAACATGTGTGTATTTTCACTAAATGATCTATAGATGTGTAGGCTGTAGTTAGTGTCAAATTTAATTTTTTTTCTAAATATTTTAGTAAAATAATTAAACAAGTAAGCGAAGTAGAACTAGATACTGTAGTAAGGATTCTGTTTTGAAACTTTCACACTCCCTATGAGGAAGAAATTACTCACATTTATGTCTAAGATATTCAAAGCTTTCTCTCAGTAAAGGTTTGGTAAATATATCTACAATTGTTCTTTTGTTGGAACGTATTTCAACATAATAGTTTGATCAACAACATGTTCTCAAAGAAAATGGTGCTTGATAGGAATGTGCTTCATTTTAGAATGCATAACATTTTTTTTAGATGTTGATAGCATGGTATTATCACACATAACGAGTACATGATGATCACCATTCTCTTGAAGATCCTTAGGATTTTGCTTCATCCATAGGACTTGCTTTTGAGAAATTTTGAGGTCTAAAATGGGTCTCCTAAGGAATATTATAAAATAATAGTGGAAATAATAAAATAAGATTAGATGACATCGTCATATTTTAGAGAGAAAAAAAGAAAAAAACTACTTTTTCAACTATTTTCAACTTATCTCCCTACAATTTTACTCAAATTTCAAGCGGGAGGAGGAGCACTCATTGGATGCAGAACTTAATTCCTCATCTAAGGAGTACCCATGTTACATACTTTCGATGGATCTTGCTACACGAAAAATGAGAAATATATGAAAAAATGTGATTGCAATTGCATTTTTCATGTATTTCTCATTTTTTTTATAGCAGGGTCCCACAAAAGTATACAACATGGGTACTCCTCGGATGAGGAATTAAGTTTTGCATCCAATGAGTTATCTCACTCAAAAATTGAGTAAAATCGTAAGGAGATAAGTTG
Source organism: Pinus albicaulis (assembly GCA_034641835.2). Lineage (NCBI taxonomy): Eukaryota > Viridiplantae > Streptophyta > Pinopsida > Pinales > Pinaceae > Pinus > Pinus albicaulis. Next base: position 304,946,745 of record CM076573.1, on the reverse strand, counting down.
AAAATACAAGTTGAAAAATTAGTTTTTTATTTTTATTTTGATTTTTTAATCTTTTTATTTTTTTACTCCAAAAAAGGTGAATCATCCCTCACAGTTGACATCATCATCTTGAATCCTAATGGTTCTTATAAAGTTGATTTTGGTTTACTTTTTTATTTTGAGGCCCATTTTTTACCTAAAATTTTTCCTAATGGGTACACCATGATTTTGTTGCAATATATTTTGCTTCAATGGTGGATTAAGAAATTGAAATTTGTTTCTTACTTAGCTAGGAAACCATGCACTTTCCTCGAAAGAAAGCTTTTCCATTGGTGCACTTTTTATCATCAACACTTCCCACCCAATCTACATTTGTATAAGCTCTGAGTGTAAGATCTCTTCCCCTTGGATATCACAAACCATAATCTATAATTCCTTATACATATTTAAATATTATTTTAACTGCATTCACATAAGATTCCTTTGGGCTTGATTGAAAATTTCCCACCAAACCTACTGCTTGCATGGATTTGGTTGTGATGTTGTTAAGTAAAGCAAGTTGCCAATCATAGACTTCTATGTTGTCTGGTTTGGTTCTAGAGAATCATCATACTTACTAAGTTTGTAACCTCTTACCATATGAGTGCTTACATATGCACAATTTTCTGTACCAAACTTCTTTAATATTTCCTTAAGGTAATTTGTCCGAGAGTTAAAGATATATTTTTCTAAATGAATAACATGCAAGCCAAGAATAAAAGAAAATTCCCCTAGCATAGACATTTCAAATTCCTTTTGCATGTTGGTTGCAAAACTTTTTCTCATAGAATCAACATCACTTCCAAATATTATTTCATCCACATAGACAACAATAATCAACATTCTATATTTTTCAATCATGATGTAAATATTATTGTCTATTGCATCTCTTTTGAAAACTTCTTGTTGAAGATACTTATCCAATTTAGAATACCAGGTCCTAGGTGTTTGTTTCAAACCATATAAGGATTTCTTTAGTCTACACACATGATCGTTGTCTTCTGATATTTGAAATCCTTGTCTTCTGATAGTTGGATTTCTCCATTCAAAAATGTTGATTTTACAACCATTTGATAAACTTTGAATCCTTTAAAACATGCAAAAGCCAAAAACATCCTAATTGTTTCAATTCTGGCTATTAGAGAAAATGTTTCTTCAAATTCCACACCTTCAACTTGGGCATATCCTTTTCTTGTGAGTTTTTCCTTTTTTCTTACTACATGTCCATCCACATTGAGTTTATTTCTATAGACCCACTTGGTTCCAATCACAATTTTATCTTGCGGTCTAAGTATACATTCCCATGTCTTATTTTTCTTAATCTGATTCTGTTCTTCGTTCATATATTCAACCTTTAACCCAATGTTTATCTTGACTAGCCTCAGCAAAATCTTGATGCTCCATTAAGGATAGCAGAGCTAGGTTCTCTTGGTTTGATGTGATGACAAGATTCTTGTGAAAATTTCTAAATACAACATTATAGAAATCCTACTGCAATGTCTTGATTTACTTCTCCTACTTGTGATTTAATTATACAAGTTATTTTTAGAAAATATTTAGAAAATAAAAAAGTAAACACAACTAGCATCCTACACACATACTTATCATTTACTGAATAGTACGCTGATTTGACAGAGTGACACAAATTTTTCAGACAAATGTCCCTGGAAAAACCCAATGCGGGAAAACCGGTGTAGCAGATATGAGGGTTTATTATTATTATTAAGAAGTAGTTTCTGAGTATATATAGGGTGCCATAAACTCAGCAAACACAACATAGAAAGCCTTGAAAATCAGATAAAATGTGAGATATATCTCACTCTCGCATGTCCCAGCTGATCCAGATGAGAAACTGATGAAACCCCAGCTGGCTCTACGCAGCAACTATGTATCCTAGCTAAATAACTACATCACCCTAGCTCTATGTATATCTGCCTCTCCCGAATCTCGGTTTCAGCCCTCCTGGCTGAGAAACCCTTCTCCCGAAAAAATTTAGGACTATTCCTTGGATATGTTGCGTTGCCTCTGCGTGGGCCTGCATCATTCTCCTAAGGGACTGCATAACTCCCTCTGATGGTTGTGTTGCCTCCACTGCGTCTCTACTGCCCTTGCTCTGTATTGTACTCTTGGCCCTCTTGACCAATCACTACATCATCCCCCTCACTGCAACTTTGAGTCTCGGATCTGATCTTCGTCCGAGCACTGCTCCATCAGAAGAATTCGATCTCTTAGAATTTGTGTGTGTGTCTCGACTGACCCCAAGCCTTTCCTTTATACTTTACTCGTTGACATATCAACGGTCATGATTTAATCTCTTATTGACGACTTATATTAAAAGATTGCTTGATCCACATCACTTAGAACATTTCATCACATGTGTTTAAATAATTCACTTTAATTTTTCTAATTCCCTAAGTTAGACTTAGGGTCCTCATTAAAAAAAAAAATTATTTTAATATCTCACACACTAAATGAAATTTCTCCAAACGCCTTCTAGGTTTTGGAGGTTTTGTATGTATCTCAACAAATTTTAGGGCTAGAGCACACCCGATGCTACCTCAAAATCTTAACAATTTCTTCTTATTTGAACTCGCGAATCCTTATCTCCTAGAATTTGGTTATCTGAATTTCTTTTGAAGATATGGAGATAATGTTTTTGAATGTAATGGATCACCTTCTTCCCTTTATTCTTCATCATGCTCGTCATCCTTATTTCCAAATAATCGTGATTCTTGGTAGGTAATTGGTTGTGGTTGGGCTTGGGGAAGTGTTTCATCTATTTTTACATCAATGCCTTCAACAAATTTTCGAGTTCTTTTGTTATAACATATGCATCATTTGCTTCGAGAGGCATATCCAAGAAAAATTATTTCATCAACTCTAGAATCGAATTTCCCTAAATCATCTTCATTTACCTTAATATATCATTTAATTCCAAACACACTGAAATGTTTAACTGTGGTGGGTCTACCTTTCCCTAGTTCATAGGGAGTTTTAGTATCATTTACTCTTCTTTGAGCTTTGTTCAATATATATATTTTTGTGTATACTACTTCTCCCCAAAGTCGATTTGGTAGTTAAGCTTCAAAGAGCATGGATATAGCCATTTCTTTTATTGTTCAAGTTTTTCTTTTAGCCACACCATTTTGTTGTGGATTTCTTGCAATAATGAATTATCTTCTAATTCCACAATGTTCACATAAATCATTGAATTTGTGAAGTGAATTCTCCTTTGTTGGTTCACAAGAATTTGATGTTTACATCTTTTCATTTTCTACTAGATCCTTGAAGGCTTTTAATTTTCATTAAAAAGGTAAAGTCGTTATTGTATAATCGTCAATGAACAACACAAAATACCTTTCACCTTTCAGATTCTGAGTTCAGGCTAGGCCACAAAGGTCGGTGTGAATGATTTCCAGAGCCCTAGATGTAGAATATTCTTTTATTTTGAAAAAGACTGGTTTGTTTTCCAAACTGACATACTTTACAGAGGGAATTGTGAGGCTTTGATATTTTAGGTGTGTCCTTAATGGCCTATGCTTTTTTAACCCTTACCAAATTATCAAAACTTATGTCCCAGTCTTTTGTGCCATAGCCAAACCTCTTATATTTTTCCCATAGAACATTTTTCTATTTTTGTTCATTAGTAATATATACATTGCCTGAATTTTTGTTATTATTTTCCACAAGTTTTCTTGTATCAACATTCATGATTTCACATCTCATTAAAGTAATAGTGAGA